>VDFB02379711.1:147339090-147353350 GCA_007258455.2 Sequoia sempervirens | reverse complement strand
CCATAAACCCCTATACCCTCTACCCTTTACATTGGACCCTCAAACTAATCCTTCAACCATATACCATCAAACCTATACCCTAAACTCTCTATCCTCAACCCTAAACCCTCAACCTTTAACCCTAAACCCTTTAACCTTCCACTCTTTACCCTCAACCCTAATCTCTCAACCCTCAACCCTTAAACCCCAATACCCTAAACCATCAACCCTATAGGTCCTCCACCCTAATCCCTCAACCCCTATCCCTTTCTCTTTATCTATACATCTCACCTCTCTCTCCCTCCCTCTCTCCTACCCTCTCAAATTGTCTCTATCTACCATCTCCCTCTTTCTATGTACCTCTTGCTCAATCAATCCCTACCACCCTCTCTTTCTCCCTCTATCTCCCTCCCACTCTCTCCCACTCCCTCTCTCTCCCTCTCTCTCAGGTCTCTCTCTCTCACCCCCTTTCTCTCTCAGGTCTCTCCCTCTGGCAACCTACCTAGGTAACTCTCTCTCTCTCCCCCCTCTCTCTATGTATCCCTCCCACCCTACCTAGATAAGTCCCTCTCACTCCACCCCCCTCTATCTCTCCCTTTCTCAGGTCACTCCTCCCACACCATCTCCCTCTCTTAGGTCTCTCACTCTCACACTCCCTCTCTCTCCCACTCCCTCTCTCTCACACTCCCTCTCACTACCTATCTCTCAATTCTCTCCCTCTCACCCCCCCTCACACTCTCAACTCTCTCCCTTTGACACCCTACCTACATAACTCTCTCATTCTCTCCCCCTCTCTCTCCCACCCTACCTAGCTAAGTTCCTCTCACTCCAACCCCTTCTCTCCCACTCCCTCTCTCTTAAACTCTAACTTCCACCCCCTCTCCCTCTTTCCAGACTCTCTCTCACTACCTCTCTCTCTCTTGAAATTCTCCCTCCCTCTAAGGCATACATACATACAATCCTACATACATACAAGCATACATGTACATGTGTAGATATAATATTACAAACATATAGGCATATATACAATATACATGCATTAATACATACATACATACATACATACATACATACATACATACATACATACATACATACGAGCATACATACATACAAGCATGCATACATACATACGAGCATACATACATACAAGCATGCATACATACATACATGCATACATGACATACAAGTATACATGTACATACAAACATACAAATATATAAACATGCATTCAATAGAGTATAATTTAACATAAAGCAAGACATAACGCAAGCGCGTTATACCGTGCTCGCATTATGTCTTGCTAGACATGTACCTCACAAACACAAAAAACCATGTCAAAACTAAGATATAATGGGAGAAAATTATAACGCGCGTGCATTATATATTGCTTTGGGAATCCCCAAGCCTTAGGCTTGGTATTTTCCTTGGAATACCAACCCAAAGGCTTGGAGGGCATTCCCAATGACCAGAGACGTGTTTTTGTAAATTCTACAATATTTCACATAATCAAGTTTGTGCTCACTGCCAGGATTGCACGTGGTTCAATGTTGAATAAATCAAACACCTCAATAATGTTAGGTTCTCTCTTAGCTATCCAACGATGTAATTTTTTTCACTTTTTGACAATGTTAAGCCTTTCATTTATAATTTCTTTTTTTTGGAAAAAAGCAATGTTTGGTGTTTTTTCGTTATAAATTAACCATTCATTGAAATTTCAAATAAATTATATTTTTAGAAACTATACTCCATTCTAAATCATTAGTTTCCAAAATTTGTAGGGGTAGCACAACCAAAATTTTGTTTTTCAAGAAGTGTCCACTTATAAAATTAGTAAAAAATCAAATATTCATTAAAAAATTATCAAAAAAAATTGTGCATCAACTACATACTATTAGATAATTTATCACTAGAGCAATTTTAAAAATACTAAAAAAATTTCACCATGCTAGGGACGTACAAGAGTTGCTATGTTATGTTTTTTTGAAAAAAATAACACCAATTTATGTACGTCCCTCTTTTAAACCCCTTAATCTCAACCATTTTCAAAATAAATTACTATTTTAGAAAGTAGACTTGAAGAACTTCAATCCTTGTTTTTGTTCCATCTCAAAATTTTGATTGTAACTATCCTCAATTTCACATCCAAGGTCAGTATTTCCTAATTTCAAAAAAAAAAAAAGTGGCCACTTAAGCCCCCTTTTCCCCCCCATCTTTTTGCACTTACCCACTTGTATTCGCAAGTGGGATCAAAATCCCCATCACTATGGCTTGTAGAATTACATTCTCTACTCATGGGTTATAAACATCATGGAATAGGTTTGCACTATGAACCAACAAGTGTGGTTCTAATGTGTGGGGAAGTAGGTTAGGGACAACGTCCAAGGGAAACCATAAAGCTCCCATTGGAGGTCCTCTTCTCTCGTGACCCCTATTTACACTAGCAAACTCTCAATCCCGTAGGGGAGCCATATGCCAGGGGTACACATTCAACATAAGAACAAGACTCACACAAGGAAAGACATCACATTTCATTTAGTAGCCACACATCCACACGTAATATTTTTACATTATTTCACAATTAGTTATGTTACACAAAAGATAATCACAAAGGGGTGTATATAGGGGATCATGCTCAACGTCCACCCACCCTTATTCCAAGTTTGATACCATGTATCTCATACTTGGGGAACAACACATTTATTGATTTCATTTCACATGTCACAAAATAATATAGTTTATGAATTCCACTACATTATAACACAAAATCAACACACCCATATACACTTCATTTTCTTTAAACAATGTTCACTTTGCTTCTCAATTTAGTCAATATCCACTCACTTTTCATATGTAAAAGAAGTTGCTAGTTAATATACAACGATAGCCTAGGTATTACCTCATTTTCTCAAAATTAGCAATACACAGTACATAACACTTTTTATCTTACTAATTGGTGCTCAACATTACATATATGGTCAGATTCAAATCTTTATGTTTAGCCATATCTTTGCTTCCTCTTTCATTCAACTAGGTTTGTTATGATAACTAGTGTATCTATACTTGGAAATTCTAGTATAAGTTTTCATAGTATGCTAAAGAAGATTTTCTACTTATTAAGGAATATTGTCAACCCTTTATTTTGGAACCATACAAGAAAATAAATCACACTCAATCCATAAGGCACATGATAACACATGGAATAGTAACTCTCACAATCCATTAATATTTATTTACAAAATTTGCATTTTACATCTAGAGTTGAGTCATCTAATCATATGTTTTAATCATCAAATATGAAATTGGTTTATAGGTCACACCACACTTTTTGTTTCACTAAGTTTCATTTATTTGTTTAGTTTCCAATCCCCTAGGTTTAATCACCAAAAACCAATTTTTCACAATATTTTACATAGGGATTCCAACTCTTATGAAGATTGTAACTACCATTTCCACTTGCATACCATTATAATGTATGACTAATATTTGAGTAATGCCTAAATCTCAAGGCTAAGTGATCACCATTAATCCTTAAGGGCATGCAAAGAAGCTATATTTTCATGCCTACTATTAAATTTTTTTAACACATTCTATGCTTATCTTGTTTCCAGATTTCATCATGTTATCAACATGATAAGAAGGGTTGTCCAAATAAAATTAGACTTCAACTAAGTTTTTGACTCTAAGTATCATGTGAAAAAGGTTTGATAATTCTACGTACTAGTCCTTAAAATACTCAAAACACAATATTAAAAGGGGATTCCACAATGTTTATAATATTTGAACGAATTCTTGAACAATTAAATCTTACAAAAATATTACTTAATTCATGATTTTGTGATGGAGTAACTTCAAATCTTACACGAATACACGTCTCATGATTTACAAAAAGGATTTAATACACATTCTAATAAATGTTAAGGTTTGGATAAAATGGAATAAAATATAACCTCTTTAACAATATTGAATCAATATACAAAATAAATATAGCTTAGGATCTCTTATCCCAATTTAATGTATCTAGAGCACTTTTTACTAGATGAATATGTTTGATGTAGCAAGCATACAAGAAATATTTTCATTAACATCTAATGTTTATTTACAGGAGACACAAAAAGGCCTAATCTATATGCTATCCATAAATAATCCAAGAGAATATTTAAGATAGGTCATTCTGAAAAGTTTTTTGATTCTTTCAAGAGGATATAAGGTAATTAGCTCTTAAGTTTCAATCCCACAAAATCTCATTGAATTGTTTGTTTAAACTAGTCTTCACACTTGACCACTTTACTATTTTTTCTCAATACCCCTTCCCTTTTTTACTTATCTCAAGAGTTTTGGTTTGGTTGGGTTTCTTTTAAATAATGAATGTTAATAATTAAATTCATATTTCAACCTTTTCTTAGGGTCAACTTTTGACCACTAGATACATTACAACTCCTCTTAGGTTGAGCAACTACTACTAGGTTTTCATTTCCAACCCAAGGTAATATTATTAGAATTTATTAGTTTGATCATATTAAACTTATCATAAGTAGAGTGCATATTTCCCATGCACACAAAGTTCCTTAGAGTTGCAACCTAGGCTCTGATACCAAGTGTGATGCCCAAAATTTTTGCTAGAAAAACCCAACATTTTTTTTGAACTCATTAATAAAGCTAATTAACACTCTTAAGTGTTTGACATGTAACACTAAAAATGATATGATTTGTACACCTTTGTGAAGTCACTTCTTAAATCAAGTACAAAAGTTATCTATACAAATTTTGAATGTCAGTCTCTACTCGGGCTCACTTGCCACACACTCCTTGATACTCTCCTTGGGTTGACTAGGTGGCATGAGTTTTGGAATGGATTGAGTGAAACTTGAAAGACTATGGTTTAGGACCAAGGGTCAACCAGTTATAGTTCAAATTTCCATAAGATTCAATCAAGTTTAATGAAGGTTAAACAATCAATGAGTTCTAAGGAGAAGTTAAGGTCCTTAAAGTTGATTTGATCTAGTTGTTTAATTCAATAATAATGTGTTTATGAAAGTTTCATTTTTTAAAGATAAGATATTAATATATATTTCTTACCTCATTAACTTAAATGTGCCAATAGGTTAAATTCTTCCTCCTCGAGGTAAGATACATAAATTGAACCCCATACTATGCAAGGGAGCAATGATTCCTTTGAGCCTCATGGTAAAATCATGCATTGGACCTTACCCAAGTTGTTCTAGACTATTTGTTTTGCATAGTTAAATACTACTTCATCCAAAAATCACCCTATTTGAATTAGTTAGACATACCAATTATTTTATTTATAACCCCACAATAAGGAGACACTAAATTGCACCTAATTAGTATCAAGGATTAATCATCTCTCCTTGTTAAATATTAAAAACTCCAAGGTCACAATTTGTTAGGTTAGGTTAATAGATAATTGGTACTATCACAACCCTCTCGGTATAATCACTCAAATAATTCATATACATATACCCTTCTCTGAGTTAAATCTATAGTGAGATACTACTTGTATAACTAGAGCAAGGAGTTGAGTATGGTGGTGTTTCTAAAATAGATTTTTACACTTTTGTATATGTGAAGTAAAAAGTACTAGAAGAATTATATTAATTTGTTCTTACACTTAGTTATAATTTTCTCATTCATTAATTTCTATAATCATAAATCTTATTGAGTATGGTATACTTCTTCCTAAGATATTTTAAGTTTTGTCATCAAAACGAGAAAATGAATACTAAAAATTGTAGTTGATAAGGTCGAAAGCAAGCATATATATGTTCCCTTTTATAAATTGTATTTGTAGGTGATTGTGGAATTTTGAATAATTAATTACACCGATAGGTGTTTACAATGAAAGCCAATTCTTTGAGAATTCATTTACATAAAAAATAGTTTCTATTTTTTGTTTTTAGAAATTTATTTAATGATGTTCACCTTATTGTAAATACAACAAATGCATAGTCTTTGTTTTAGTTACTCTTTTTTAGTAATTGCCTTTTGTGAGAACATTGGTTAATGCTATGAGATTTCCACAATCCATAATGTTATCAACTTGTTATTGAATCTCCTTGAGCCCTGTATCATCTTGATGATGGATCACAGAGTGTGATCTAAAACGTTGATGAAAAACTCTCACCCAATCAAAATCTAGAAGCAACAAATTGAGAACATCAGTTGTTAAAGTGAAAAGGTAATGTACAATTTATTGTTGTTTAATTTTAAAAATTTGTGAAATGAAACATCTTAAATTTTTAGTTTTAACTATTCACCACTTACAAAGATGAGAGATTGTTATGAATAAAAATATAGTTGCATTTCAACATTTTTAGTTGTTTGGGAATAATCAACAACAAAATCAAATTATTTTTTCTTGAATCTGGTTGCATTTTAAGTTCACCAATTGCAAATATTTTATAGAATCTACTTATATTCATAACTCTTATGTATTTAAGGTTTTCATTTAAATAAATAAATCTGCATGTGTATCTGTATCTGTTTGTGCCATTTTCCTTTGCTCTTCTAAATGACAAATTAAATATGGATTTATTCAATTGGGTTTCTTGTATCAACAAGCGCAAAGATTTGAAAAATGTGTGGAGTGAAACATTTTAACTTTTTAGATTTATAATCTATTCATGGCTTACAAACGTGAGAGATTGTTATGAATAAAAATATGGCTGCATTTTAACATGTTCAATTGTTTAGGAATAATCAACGACAAAACCAAATTGTTTTTTCTTAAATCTGGCTGCATTTTAAATTTGTGTTTATCGTTCAATTGCATATATTTTCTGGAAACAAATGTTCAAAACAAAATAAGAGTTGTGTGTAATTGTTGGATTGTACCATAAACATAAATAAGAGGATAGAAAGAGGAAAATATGAAACTATTAGGCTTTCTTTGTATTCAGATGCTACAAGAAATTTTGTAGTGTTTGATCAGTATGTGCTTCTAGATGTAATGCCATTCATACTCTTCCAATCTAATTTGTATGCAAGCTCATGATTTTCTAAATGCTTGAGAAATAGCTTACCTTGTTATCATAGAAGATTGAGGTAAAACTTTATGAAATTTTGTGATGAACATTATAAGATAAACTGGTAAGATGAATAATTTGTCTCTACTAATTTTTTTCTAACCTTCTTTATTCTAAGAGTTATTTTTGTTGGATTCACTTGTGTGAATTTATTTGCATCAATCAGAATGAAGAAAAGAGTTGAGTGAGAAATGAGAAAGAGAAAGGTGGTTGGGTTGCATAGGCTCTACAACCTTTCATTTCTCTTACTCAACTCTTTTCATAAATTCACATAAATAAATCTAGAAAAAATAGCTCTTATTATTAATATAGACTATGGAAATATAATATCTCTTCCTTATTCTCTCCTTTATTTTTCAAATTATTTATTTAGTTTATGAGTAATTTAGGTTTTAATATTTTTATTTTTTTTTTTAAAATTATTGAAAATCAAATTATATAAGAATAATTGCCCCTTTAATGCATTTGAGTTATTATGTTTAACAGAGGCTTTAAGATTTTTTTAAAATTATAATATTAACATGGATTGCAATTTATTTTTAAATATATAATATTTTTAGTTCAAAGAATGCTTATGCAAAATATTATCTTGATGATCATTCTTTCTCTCATTTATTGATTGTTGCAGCTTGGATGTGTAACCAATGCCTGTTAGAATCTATTCTACCTTTTACATATCATTCTTGCTACTTTGAGATATTTTTCAGCACTTAATTTTCTGATAATGTATAGTTAAAATGCTATGTAGACATTAAAGTTTTCCACATCATTTAATTCAGTAATTAACAGTGATAGATTGGTATTCACACTCTTTTAAATTGTCGTGGGATGGGTCTATAGCTTTGTCCTTCTTAAGAAAGAGCAAGGTTTCGGCCTTTTGTATTATCACTAATTTTTTGTATTTGTACTTGATGTAAGCAACATCAAGGCTTTCTAAACTCAGCTTATTAATTTATAAATTTGATCTATTAAGGTATTGTGTATAAGCTTATAAATTTATATAGTTGGATGATTAATTTGTAGTAAAGTTATCCATTTTTTTATAGAGCATTTTCATTACATCTACTTTTTTCAAACCATTTCCAATGTATCCACCACTTCTAATTAAAAATGTGTAAGTGTTTTTTTATCATTATTGAAGATTTTTCAATGTTCTTATGAATTTTTCTTCCAAATAAATTTACACTACAAAATTAAAGTAAAATAAAATTTATACACAAAATTTCTACATAAAATCATAGTAGGCACCACCAAAAGATATGGATTGATTTTTTTAAGTATATTGATTTAAGTAATCTTTTCAAATAAAAAAAATATTATTATTTATAAATATAAAGTATAAAACAAATATGTTCAAAAAGATAATTTATAAAAAATATGTGTTAAACTATTAGACATAAAAAGAAATTTAATTTTTTAAAAAATTAAGTATAAAATAAATATTCTAAATTTACTATTTCATATAAGTAAGTTTGTAAATTAATATACTTAAAATCAAACCATTTCCAATGTATCCATTGTGTAAGTGTTTTTTTTTATCATCATTGAAGATTTTTCAATGTTCAGATGCCACTAAAAGATATGAACAAAAATAATAATTATTTATAAATGTAAAGTATAAAACAAATATATTCAAAAATATAAAGTATAAAAAAAATATGTTAAATTATTAGACATACAAAGAAGTTTCTAAAATTAAAAAACTTAAGTATAAAACAAATATTCTAAATTTATTACTTCATTTAAATAAGTTTCTAAATTAATATACTTAAAATTAAAAAATATTCAAGATCTTTTTAAAACAACATATCTCTTGAGATTTATTTATTGAAGTAATATTTTATAATAAAAATATTATTATTTATAAAGAACTACACATAGAAAAATTTCTAAAATTTATAAGATAAAGTATGAAAGAACTTTCTTAAATTCACTATTGTATATATAATCAAGTTTCTATATTAATATACTTAAAATTAAAAATATTTAAAAAAGAAAATTATTATTTGATTCATTGTAAAAAAAAATTAATATTAGAATAGAAATAAAATTATAAAGAATGAAAAATAATTGTTCTTTTTAAAAAAATTAAATAAATTAATGTATTTAAAATTAAAAAAATAAAAATTAAACAAAAAATAAATATTCTAAATTTATTAAATTACACATATAATATGTTTCTAAATAAATAATTTTAGAACATTACAAAAGCAATATTTTAAAAAAAATTAAAAATGTTTTATCTATCTTGAAAAATTAATGTAATTAAGAATTACATTTTCACTTAACTTTATCATATAATTTAAAAATAATTCATATAACATTATTATTTATTTTTATTATTTAGAATTTAGTTATGCTTATGATTATGATCAAATTAGGGTTAGGGTTCAATAAGAATTCCAAGATAAAGCTTGAAGTTAGGGTTTGTGTGATAATTAAGGTTAGGATTAATGATTAATTAGGATTAGGATTGAATTAGGGATAGGATTAGGGTTAGGGATCAATTAGGATTAAGCTTCAATTATGATTCAATTAGAGTTCAATTAGGGTTGAGGTTAGGCTAGGGTTAGGGTTAGCATTAGGGTAGTGTTTAATTAAGGTTAGGGTTATGATAGGGTTCAATTATGGTTAGGGTTATAGGATAAAGCTTGGAGTAAAGGTTAGGGTTAGGATTAGGATTGGAATTAGGGTTATGACCTAACTAGAGTTAGAGTTAGGCACAATTAGGGTTTGGGTTAGGGTTAATGTTAGGTTAGGGTAAGGGTTCACCTAGGGTTAGGTTTTAATTATGGTTAGGGTTAGATTTCAATTAGTAATATAGTTATAATTAATCTTGATATTATAATTAGGGTTAATGTTAGAGTTAGAATTAGAGTTCAAATTAGAATTCAATTATAGTTAGGGTTAGGTTTAAGTTAGGATTAGAATTCAATTAGGGTTAGGATTCAATTATGATTAGGGTTAAACTAGGGTTAGTATTAGGATTCAATTATAATTAAGATGGTTAATTAGTGTTAGGGTTAGGAAATAATTAGGGCTCAAATTCAATTAGGGTGGGTTAGGGTTCAATTGATGTTCAATTAGGGTAAGGGTTCTAAGATAAAGTCTGGGGTTAGGCTTAGGGTTATAGTTAGAATTCAATCAAGATTAGGGTTATGGTTACAATTATGGTAAGGGTTAAGATTCAATTAGGAATTAATTAGGGTTATGGTTAGGCTTTATATTCAATTAGGGATAGGGTTCAACTAAGGTTAGGATTATATTCAATTGTAGTTAGGATTAAAGTAATACTATGTTTAGGTTTCATTTAGGCTTAAGTTTAGGGTTTAATTAGGGTTACAGTGAGAATTAAGATTAGGGTTAATGTTTAGATTCAATTAGGGTTAACCTTCAACGGGTTAGGATTAGGGACTTGGTTCAATTAAGGTTTAATTTCAACAAGATTAGGGTTATGGTTAGGGTTAGGATTCTAAAACAAATCCTAGGGTTAGGGTTTGTGTTCAATTAGGGTTACATATCTATTAGGGTTAGGGATAGGATTTCCAAGATAAGATTAGGGTTAGGGCTAGAGTAAGGGTTAGGGTTAGGGTTGGGGATTAATTAGTGTTAGGGCTAGGGTCTAATTTGGGTTAAGATTCAATTAGAGTTAGGGTTAGGGTTCAATTGATGTTAAATTAGGGTAAGGGTTCTAGGATAAAGTTTGGGGTTAGGGTTAGGTTGGAGTTAGAATTCAACTACGATTAGGGTTAGGCTTATAATTACTATAAGAGTTAAGATTCAATTAGGATTTAATTAAGGTTATGGTTAGGGTTTATATTCAATTAGGGTTAAGATATACAATTAGAGTTATGGTTAGGGTTCATATTCAATTAGGGTCTGGGTTCAACTAAGGTTAGGATTAGGATTCAATTATAGTTAGGGTTAAAGTTAGTTTAGGGTTAGGGTTCAATTAGGGTTAAGGTTAGAATTAATGTTAGAGTTAGTGTTTAGGTTCAATTAGGGTTGAACTTCAATAGGTTAGGGTTACCGTTAGGGATATGGTTCAATTATGATTGAATCTCAATAGGGGTAGGGTTATGGTTAGAGTTCTAAGATAAATCATAGGCTACAAGCCTTATAATACAACTAATGTAAATTATATACTTATCCATTCAATATAATGTTCTCATATTTAGACAATATTCATTCTCCTCAATTATATTCAATATCATACACATGTCACGGTGTTGTGCATTCCTAGAAAATAAGCCAATGATATTATATTATTATGCAACTAAAGAATTCATTCTTATGCAACTAAAGAATTCATTCTGACAAACACACAACAATCAAATTTCTAAAATGGAGTCGGTGTTTCATATATAGATTATGTAATAAGATAGATAAACTAGTGATAATTTAATGACACTTGACCAGAAGATTTTTTTTTTAAAAAAGCAAAAGCTTATTTTTGGCAAGATAAAACGTAAGGAAGAAGTGTAGAACAGTTGGCATTAGTCTAGACGCATTTATTAAACTACGTGGTAACTGCCTTGGAAAAGAGGGAAACTTTGGGCTGGGCTTAACCAGCACCTCTAAGGAGTTGACTCTTTGGGTGTGCTGGATCAGATGGGCCCTCTTAACTTCACTTTTTCTCAATCTTCTTAGCCCTACTCCCCCTTCCCTTCACTTTTTCTCAATCTTCTTAACCCTACTCTTTTCTGTTACCGTTCCGTAGCAATTAACCGTGCGGTTTCGTCTATCAACTATTAAATAAATCGCGTAAAAAAATGAGCCGCAACCATCGCAGTCAGGATGGCTTGGCATGGTTTAAATGCACAAAAAATCCTTGTAAGGTAAATGTACTTAGAGTTGGATTTTAAATTTATATTTATGTTGGAAAATTCTATGGTGGCATTAGATGTAATTTATGATTTTTTATTTTGTATTTTATTTTTTCGTGTTTCTCATTTAATTAAATAAAAATAATTTATAATATTTAATATTAATTTTAAAAATTGATATTTTTATTCATATTTAAATAATTATTGTAGAGATGAAGATGTCAAGTAAAAATAAAAATTCTTATCTATAGACTTAAATTGACAATTGTTTACACATCAAAATATATATTTTTAAAAATATATTATATTAAAATATTTGTAAAAAATAAAATAAAATTATTGAAATAATGAATGATATTTTTTACACATAAAACTAAATTTACATCAATTAGTAAAATAGTTCTTCTTAAATCAAAAACTGAATAAATTAAATTAAATTATTGTTATATAAATACAAATAGTTCTTCAAATAAAAATAAAATCAATAATATAAATAAAATAAAAATAAAAATAATTTAAAAATAGTTGTATAATGAAATATATTAAATAAATTTTAAAAAGATAATTAAAATAAAATAATCCTTAAATATTTCTAAAGTAAAATCAAATAACTCTTTAAATAAATAAAATAAATCAATTTGGATACCTCTAAGTGTTTTTTAAATAGATGTACTTAAGATATCTATATTAGTATATGCATGTTAAATTTACTCTAGATTAATAAAATGACATATCTATAATTTAGCATAACTAATAATTAAAAGTTGTGTTTAATTTTATGGATTAATGAATTTTGGTACTAAATGTTAAAATATGAGTAATTATAATGAATAGGGATATTTAATTTTATGATTAGAAAATGAATGCAATTTGATAAAGATAAATTTAGTCTAAATAAATCAAACAATATATTTATAGTTTAGTGTACTTTAGTACAAACTAATAATTAAGGGTTGTGTGTAATTTTGTTGATTATTGTATTTTCCATATTAAATGTTAAGTTAAGAAAATAAAAAATAGTGGTTTAGATACTTGTTATATGATTTATGAATGAATTTCATTTGATAAAGAATATATTCTTGATTGTTATTAGCCTACTAAAATGTACTTTTTTGTGAGTGAAATGTTTTGAATTGTGTGCTAAATCTCTTTAATATCACCAATTTTGATTTTATGGGTTTGGATCCACTCTACAATCATGTATTTATTCTATGTGCATGGATTTGATCTTGCTTAGTGTGTATTTCTATTCTATAACTTATCTGAATGATATTTGTTTTCTTTGCTTTTTATTAATATTTGGAAACTCTTAATATTTACAACTACCTTGTAAAAATTATAATCATATAAAAATGGAACATTTTTACCTAGGTCAACTCCAAAGATCTTTGTAATATATCAAAGACATGTAGCATTCAAAAATAATCATGGAAGGATTGTCATTATATAGCAAGGGACATGTTCACCTAGGTCAACCAAAAAAATGTGTGTAAAAGATCAAAAAATATATGCAAGAACATAGAATGATGCATTTTTTCATTATTAATAATGTTAAAGAGACATAATTATACTATAAAAAGGAATGGATAGTGTTGACTGCCAAAAATTGATGAGGGTAATAGTGCCTTATAGGAAACTTCAGTTCAAGGGGACCCTTTGCAAACTGAGTGACCTCCAGATTTTAAAGAAGCCAACTTCTTCTATAACGGGTTTTGGAAAGGGAGAAGGAAATGGATATAATGAAGCAAAGTCTAATATAAGGCGATGCACCAAAATTTGCTGATGGGCACAATAAATCATAGATTTAGGGGCCTGAATGGTGTTGTCACGTTCCAAAAAGTCAGACTTAAAGCTATAGCATAAACAATTCATTTATTGACATAAAATAGTATTGCATACATACTCACTACTAAGAAGAGTCATTAGACATGATTTAGGTAAGCAAGTTTGTATTCAATATATAGAAGTTCCTTCAAATGAAATGCTTAAGACAGTATAAAGCACAGTTTACAGTTTAATCAAAACATGAAAAATAGAAAGGCCAAACAGTTGGCACAGTCTGAAAGTTTCTTGCAAATAAAATAGTAAAAGAGGCATGATGTCTCTTGCTAAAAACCAATGTGTTTTTCTCTAAAATTTTTGGACCCTTCTCTCATTGACAGAGAGAGTATATATAGCAGGAAAAGAAACCTCCCACGCTTTGGAGAACTGCAACAAAAAGATCCCACAATCCCTTGCAATGATGTCTGAATCAGAAGATTCTCAAGGCCGTTACAACGACATTGAGCTAGAACATAGCATCCGGTCATCCAGGTGCAGGTGCATCCTTCGTAATGATGGTGGTGGTCCCAGCCAGGCTCGAGGCGACAAGTGTCATCCACCGCTACAAATGACTATGACGAGCGGCAC
>VDFB02379711.1:147234904-147338990 GCA_007258455.2 Sequoia sempervirens | reverse complement strand
ATTAATTTCCAAAATTTGTAGGGGTAGCATGGCCAAAATTTTGTTTTTCAAGAAGTGTCCACTTATAAAATTAGTAAAAAATCAAATATTCATTAAAAATTTATCAAAAACAATTGTGCATCAACTACATACTATTAGCTAATTTCTCACTAGAGTAATTTTAAAAATACTAAAAAAAAATTCACCATGCTAGGGACGTACAAGAGTTGCTATGTTATGTTTTTCTGAAAAAAACAACACCAATTTTTGTACGTCCCTCTTTTGAACCCCTTAATCTCAACCATTTTCAAAATAAATTACTATTTTAGAAAGTAAACTTGAAGAAATTCAATCCTTGTTTTTGTTCCATCTCAAACTTTTGAGTGTAACTATCCTCAATTTCACGTCCAAGGTCAGTATTTCCTGGTTTCAGAAAAAAAGTGGCCACTTAAGCCCCCTTTTCCCCCCATCTTTTTGCACTTACCCACTTGTATTCGCAAGTGGGATCAAAATCCCCATCAATATGGCTTGTAGAATTGCATTCTCTACTCATGGGTTATAAACATCATGGAATAGGTTTGCACTATGAACCAACAAGTGTGGTTCTAATGTGTGGGGGAGTAGGTTAGGGACAACGTCCAAGGGAAACCATAAAGCTCCCATTGGAGGTCCTCTTCTCTCTTGACCCCTATTTACACTAGCAGACTCTCAATCCCATAGGGGATCCATATGTCAGGGGTACACATTCAACATAAGAACAAGACTCACACAAGGAAAGACATCACATTTCATTTAGTAGCCATACATCCACATGTAATATTTTTACATTATTTCACAATTAGTTATGTTACACAAAAGATAATCAAAAAGGGGTGTTTATAGGGGATCATGCTCAACGTCCACCCACCCTTCTTCCAAGTTTGATACCATGTATCTCATACTTGGGGAACAACACATTTATTGATTTCATTTCACATGTCACAAAATAATATAGTTTATGAATTCCCCTACATTATAACACAAAATCAACACACCCATATACACTTCATTTTCTTTAAACAATGTTCACTTTGCTTCTCAATTTAGTCAATATCCACTCACTTTTCATATGTAAAAGAAGTTGCTAGTCAATATACAACGGCAGCGTAGGTATTACTTTATTTTCTCAAAATTAGCAATACACAGTACATAACACTTTTTATCTTACTAATTGGTGCTCAACATTACAAATATGGTTAGAGTCAAATCTTTATGTTTAGCCATATCTTTGCTTCCTCTTTCATTCAACTAGGTTTGTTATGATAACTAGTGTATCTATACTTGGAAATTCTAGTATAAGTTTTCATAGTATGCTAAAGAATATTTTCTACTTATTAAGGAATATTGTCAACCCTTTATTTTGGAACCATACAAGAAAATAAATCATACTCAATCCATAAGGCACATGATAACACATGGAATAGTAACTCTCACAATCCATTAATATTTATTTACAAAATTTGCATTTTACATCTAGAATTGAGTCATCTAATCATATGTTTTAATCATCAAATATGAAATTGGTTTATAGGTCACACCACACTTTTTGTTTCACTAAGTTTCATTTATTTGTTTAGTTTCCAATCCCCTGGGTTTAATCACCAAAAACCAAATTTTCACAATATTTTACATAGGGATTCCAACTCTTATGAAGATTGTAACTACCATTTCCACTTGCATACCATTATAATGTATGACTAATATTTGAGTAATGCCTAAATCTCAAGGCTAAGCGATCACCATTAATCCTTAAGGGCATGCAAAAGAAGCTATATTTTCATGCCTACAATTAAAATTGTTTAACACATTCTATGCTTATCTTGTTTCCAGATTTCATCATGTTATCAACATGATAAGAAGGGTTATCCAAATAAAATTAGACTTGAACTAAGTTTTTGACTCTAAGTATCATGTGAAAAAGGTTTCATAATTCTACTTACTAGTCCTTAAAATACTCAAAGCACAATATTACAAGGGGATTCCACAATGTTTCTAATATTTGAATGAATTCTTGAGCAACTAAATCTTACAAAAATATTACTTAACTCATGATTTTGTGATGGAGTTTCAAATCTTACATGAATACATGTCTCAAGATTTACAAAAAGGATTTACACATTCTAATAAATGTTAAGGTTTGGATAAAATGGAATAAAATATAACCTCTTTAACAATATTGAATCAATATACAAAATAAATATAGCTTAGGAACTCTTATCCCAATTTAATGTATCTAGAGCACTTTTTACTAGATGAATATGTTTGATGTAGCAAGCATACAAGGAATATTTTCATTAACATCTAATGTTTATTTATAGTTTAATTTATAGAGGAGACACAAAAAGGCCTAATCTATATGCTATCCATAAATAATCCAAGAGAATATTTAAGATAGGCCATTCTGAAAAGTTTTATGATTCTTTCAAGAGGATATAAGGTAATTAGCTCTTAAGTTTCAATCCCACAAAATCTCATTGAATTGTTTGTTTAAACTAGTCTTCACACTTGACCACTTTACTAATTTTTCTCAATACCCCTTCCCTTTGTTACTTATCTCGAGAGTTTTGGTTTGGTTGGGTTTCTTTTAAATAATGAATGTCAATAATTAAATTCATATTTCAACCTTTTCTTAGGGTCAACTTTTGACCACTAGATACATTACAACTCCTCTTAGGTTGAGTAAATATTACTAGGTTTTCATTTCCAACCCAAGGTAATATTATTAGAATTTATTAGTTTGATCATATTAAACTTATCATAAGTAGAGTGCATATTTCCCATGCACACAAAGTTCCTTAGAGTTGCAACCTAGGCTCTGATACCAAGTGTGATGCCCAAAATTTTTGCTAGAAAGACCCAACATTTTTTTTGAACTCATTAATAAAGCTAATTAACACTCTTAAGTGTTTGACATGTAACACTAAAAATAATATGATTTGTACACCTTTGTGAAGTCACTTCTTAAATCAAGTACAAAATTTATCTATACAAAGTTTGAATGTCAATCTCTACTTGGGCTCACTTGCCACACACTCCTTGATACTCTCCTTGGGTTGACTAGGTGGCATGAGTTTTGGAATGGATTGGGTGAAACTTGAAAGACTATGGTTTAGGACCAAGGGTCAACCAGTTATAGTTCAAATTTCCATAAGATTCAATCGAGTTTAATGAAGGTTAAACAATCAATGAGTTCTAAGGAGACTAAGGTCCTTAAAGTTGATTTGATCTAGTTGTTTAATTCAATAATAATGTGGTTATGAAAGTTTCATTTTTAAAAGATAAGATATTAATATATATTTCTTACCTCATTAACTTAAATGTGCCAATAGGTTAAATTATTCCTCCTCAAGGTAAGATAACTAAATTGAACCCCATACTATGCAGGGGAGCAATGATTCCTTTGAGCCTCATGGTAAAATCATGCATTGGACCTTACCCAAGTTGTTCTAGACTATTTGTTTTGCATAGTTAAATACTATTTCATCCAAAAATCACCCTATTTGAATTAGTTAGACATACCAATTATTTTATTTATAACCCCACAATAAGGAGACACTAAATTGCACCTAATTAGTATTGAAAGGATTAATCATCTCTCCTTGTTAAATATTAAAACCTCCAAGGTCACAATTTGTTAGGTTAGGTTAATAGATAATTGGTACTATCACAACCCTCTCAGTATAATCACTCAAATAATTCATATACATATACCCTTCTCTCGAAGTTAAATCTATAGACTACTTGTATAACTAGAGCAAGAGTTGGAAAGTATGGTGGTGTTTCTAAAATAGATTTTACACTTTTGCATATGTGAAGTAAAAAAGAAGAATTATATTAATTGTCTACACCCTTAGCTATAATTTTCTCATTCATTAATTTCTATAATCATAAATCTTATTGAATATGGTTTACTTCTTCCTAAGATATTTAATTTTTTTTCATCAAAAAGAGCAAATGAATACTGAAAATTATAGTTGATAAGGTCGTAAGCAAGCATATATATGTTCCCTTTATAAATTGTATTTGTAGGTGATTGTGGAATTTTGAATAATTAATTACAATCGGATAGGTATAATGAAAGCCAATTCTTTTGAGAATTTACATAAAATAGTTTTATTTTTGTTTTAGAAATTTGATTAATGATGTTCACCTGATAGGTAAATACAACAAATGCATGTCTTTGTTTTAGCTTATTCTTTTAGTAATTGCTCTTTTGTGAGAAATTGGTTAATGCTATGAGATTTCCACAATCCATAATGTTATCAACTGTTATTGAACTCCTTGAGCCCCCTGTGATCATCTTTGATGATGATCACAGAGGTGATCTTAAAAACGCCGATGAAAATTCAATCAAAATCTAGAAGCAAACAAATTGAGAACATCGAATATGAAAAGGTAATGTACAATTATTGTTGTTTAATTTAAAATTTGTGAATGAAACATCTTAAATTTTTAGTTTTATCTATTCATTGCTTACAAACATGAGAGATTGTTATGAATAAAAATATGGCTGCATTTCAACATTTTTAGTTGTTTGGGAATAATCAACAACAAAATCATATTTTATTTTCTTGAATTTGGTTGCATTTTTAAGTTCACCAATTGCAAATATTTTATGGAATCTGGTTATATTCGTAACTCTTATGTATCTAAGCTTTTCATTTAAATAAATAAATTTGTATGGTCGCATTCTTGTGCCATTTTCCTTTGCCTTTCTAAATGCACAAATTAAATACGGATTTATTCAATTGGGTTTCTTGTAATGCTAGCAAAGATTTCCAAAATGTGTGAGGAAACATTTTAAATCTTTTTAGATTTATAATCTATTCCAGGCTTTGAAACGTGAGAGATTGTTGGTAATAAAATATGGCTTAGTTTCCTTAACATGTTCAATTGTTTAGGAATACCAACGACAAAACCAAATTATTTAAATTAGCTGCATTTAAATTTGTGGTTTATCGTTCACCACATATTTTTTCTGGAAACAAATGTTCAAAACAAAATAAGGGTTGTTTGTAATTGTTGGATTGTACCATAAACATAAATAAGAGGAGAGAAAGGGGAAAATATGAAACTATTGGGTTTTCTTTATATTCAGATGCTATAGGAAATTTTGTAGTGTTTGATCAGTATGTGCTTCTAGATGTAATGCCATTCATACTCTTCCACCCAATTTGTATGCAAGCTCATGATTTTCTATAAATGCTTGAAGAAATACCTTGTTATCATAGAAGATTATATGAAATTTTGCATTTAATATTATAAGATAAACTGGTAAGATGAATAATTTAATCTCTACTAATTTTTTTCTAACCTTCTTTATTCTAAGAGTTATTTTATGGATTCATCAGGTGAATTTATTTGAACAATCAGAATGAAGAAAAGAGTTGAGGAGAAATGTGAGAGTTATAGAAAGGTGGTGGTTAAGGTATAGGCCTACAACTCATTTCTCTAATTCAACTCTTTTCATAAATTCACATAAATAAATTTAGAAAATAGCCTATTATTAATATAGACTATGGAAATATAATATTCTTCCTTATTCTCTCCCTTTATTATGAGAATGAGAAAGAGAAAGGGTGGTTGGGTTGTATAGGCTCTGGCAACCTTTCATTTCTCTTACTCAACTCTTTCTTCATAAATAAATCTAGAAAAAAAATAGCTCTATTATTAATATAGACTATAAATATAATATCTCTTTCCCTTATTCTCTCTTTATTTTTTTTCAAACATGATGAAGTTTATGAGTAAGCTGAATATTATTTTTATTTTTTTTTATTTTTTTTTAAAATTATTAAATCAAATTATATAGAATGAATAATTTCTAATGCATTTGCTATTATTTTTTAAGAGGCCTTTAAGTTTAAAAATTATAATATTAACATGGTTTGCAATTTATTTTTAAATATATAATCATTTTTTATTTTAGTAAAGAGATTATTCTTTTTCATTATTTTTGTAAAATTTATTATGTCAAATAAAATTGATTTGGTTTAAAAAATGATTTTTAGTTAGTAAAATATTTTGAAAGATATTTTAAGTTGAGTTAACCAAAAGTTATGATTTTCATTTAACCTTTAGTATAACATGATAATTAAGGTCCTTCTTATTATTTTAGAAAATTCTATTTATGAACGAATATTATATATATTTTTTAATTATTATTTTAGATATTTTTGAGGTATAAAGACAAAGACTTAAATAAATAAAATTTACTAATCATATGATTGTGTTATTAGTCATCAAGAAGGCTATGAAGATATATACACAGTTACACTCAATAATGTTGCTACTTTCATAGACACCCTTATATATAAATCTCTCAACCTCATAGTTCAAAGAATGCTTATGCAAAAGATTGTCTTGATCATCATTCTTTCTCTCATTTGTTGATTGTTGTAGCTTGGATGTGTAACCAATGCCTGTTAGAATCTATTCTACCTTTTACACATCATTCTTGCTACTTTGAGATATTTTTCAGCACTTGATTTTTAGTTAAAATGATATGTAGGCATTAAAGTTTTCTGCATCATTTAATTCAGTAATTAACATGATAGATTGGTATTCACACTCTTTTAAACTACCCTAGGATGGGTCTATAGCCTTGTCCTTCTTAAGAAAGAGCAAGGTTTCAGCCTTTTGTATTATCATTTTTTTTTGTATTTGTACTTGATGTAAGAAACACCAAGGCTTTCTAAACTCAGCTTATAAATTTATAAATTTGATCCATTAAGGTCTTTGTGTATAAGCTTATGAATTTATATAATTGGATGATTAACTTGTAGTAATGTTCTTATCCAATTTTTTTATAGAGCATTTTCATTGCATCTACTTTTTTCAAACCATTTCCAATGTATCCACCCCTTCTGGTTAAAAACGTGTAAGTGTTTTTTATCATCATTGAATATTTTTCAATGTTCTTATGAATTTTTCTTCCAAATAAATTTACACTACAAAATTAAAGTAAAATAAAATTTATACGCAAAATTTCTACATAAAATTATAGTAGGCACCACCAAAAGATATGGATTGATTTTTTTAAGTATATTGATTTTAGTAATCTTTTCAAATAAAAAAATAATAATTATTTATAAATATAAAGTATAAAATAAATTTATGTTCAAAAAGATAATGTATAAAAAATATGTGTTAAACTATTAGACATAAAAAGATTTTTTTTTTTTTTAAATTAAGTAAGTATAAAATAAATATTCTAAATTTACTATTTCATATAAGTAAGTTTGTAAATTAATATACTTAAAATCAAACCATTTTCAATGTATCCACTGTGTAAGTGCTTTTTTTTATCATCATTGAAGATTTTTCAATGTTTAGATGCCACTAAAAGATGTGAACAAAAATAATAATTATTTATATTTAAATGTAAAGTATAAAACAAATATGTTCAAAAATATAAAGTATAAAAAAATATGTTAAATTATTAGACATACAAAGAAGTTTCTAAAATTTAAAAACTTAAGTATAAAACAATTATTCTAAATTTATTATTTCATTTAAATAAGTTTCTAAATTAATATAATTAAAATTAGAAAATATTCAATATCTTTTTAAAACAACATATATCTTGAGATTTATTTATTGAAGTAATCTTTTCTAATAAAAATATTATTATTTATAGAGAACTACACATAAAAAAAAAAAAATCTAAAATTTATAAGATAAAGTATGAAAGAACTTTCTTAAATTCACTATTGTATATATAACCAAGTTTCTATATTAAAATACTTAAAATTAAAAAAAATTAAAAATATTTAAAAACTTAGAAAAATATTATTTGATTCATTGTAAAAAAAAATTAATATTAGAATAGAAATAAAATTATAAAGAATGAAAAATAATTATTCTTTTAAAAATTCTAAATAACAAAAGCAATATTTAAAAAAAATTAAAAATGTTTTATCTATCTTGAAAAATTAATGTAATTAAGAATTACATTTTCACTTAACTTTATCATATAATTTAAAAATAATTCATATAACATTATTATTTATTTTTATTATTTAGAATTTAGTTATGCTTATGATTATGATCAAATTAGGGTTAGGGTTCAATAAGAATTCCAAGATAAAGCTTGAAGTTAGGGTTTGTGTGATAATTAAGGTTAGGATTAATGATTAATTAGGATTAGGATTGAATTAGGGATAGGATTAGGGTTAGGGATCAATTAGGATTAAGCTTCAATTATGATTCAATTAGAGTTCAATTAGGGTTGAGGTTAGGCTAGGGTTAGGGTTAGCATTAGGGTAGTGTTTAATTAAGGTTAGGGTTATGATAGGGTTCAATTATGGTTAGGGTTATAGGATAAAGCTTGGAGTAAAGGTTAGGGTTAGGATTAGGATTGGAATTAGGGTTATGACCTAACTAGAGTTAGAGTTAGGCACAATTAGGGTTTGGGTTAGGGTTAATGTTAGGTTAGGGTAAGGGTTCACCTAGGGTTAGGTTTTAATTATGGTTAGGGTTAGATTTCAATTAGTAATATAGTTATAATTAATCTTGATATTATAATTAGGGTTAATGTTAGAGTTAGAATTAGAGTTCAAATTAGAATTCAATTATAGTTAGGGTTAGGTTTAAGTTAGGATTAGAATTCAATTAGGGTTAGGATTCAATTATGATTAGGGTTAAACTAGGGTTAGTATTAGGATTCAATTATAATTAAGATGGTTAATTAGTGTTAGGGTTAGGAAATAATTAGGGCTCAAATTCAATTAGGGTGGGTTAGGGTTCAATTGATGTTCAATTAGGGTAAGGGTTCTAAGATAAAGTCTGGGGTTAGGCTTAGGGTTATAGTTAGAATTCAATCAAGATTAGGGTTATGGTTACAATTATGGTAAGGGTTAAGATTCAATTAGGAATTAATTAGGGTTATGGTTAGGCTTTATATTCAATTAGGGATAGGGTTCAACTAAGGTTAGGATTATATTCAATTGTAGTTAGGATTAAAGTAATACTATGTTTAGGTTTCATTTAGGCTTAAGTTTAGGGTTTAATTAGGGTTACAGTGAGAATTAAGATTAGGGTTAATGTTTAGATTCAATTAGGGTTAACCTTCAACGGGTTAGGATTAGGGACTTGGTTCAATTAAGGTTTAATTTCAACAAGATTAGGGTTATGGTTAGGGTTAGGATTCTAAAACAAATCCTAGGGTTAGGGTTTGTGTTCAATTAGGGTTACATATCTATTAGGGTTAGGGATAGGATTTCCAAGATAAGATTAGGGTTAGGGCTAGAGTAAGGGTTAGGGTTAGGGTTGGGGATTAATTAGTGTTAGGGCTAGGGTCTAATTTGGGTTAAGATTCAATTAGAGTTAGGGTTAGGGTTCAATTGATGTTAAATTAGGGTAAGGGTTCTAGGATAAAGTTTGGGGTTAGGGTTAGGTTGGAGTTAGAATTCAACTACGATTAGGGTTAGGCTTATAATTACTATAAGAGTTAAGATTCAATTAGGATTTAATTAAGGTTATGGTTAGGGTTTATATTCAATTAGGGTTAAGATATACAATTAGAGTTATGGTTAGGGTTCATATTCAATTAGGGTCTGGGTTCAACTAAGGTTAGGATTAGGATTCAATTATAGTTAGGGTTAAAGTTAGTTTAGGGTTAGGGTTCAATTAGGGTTAAGGTTAGAATTAATGTTAGAGTTAGTGTTTAGGTTCAATTAGGGTTGAACTTCAATAGGTTAGGGTTACCGTTAGGGATATGGTTCAATTATGATTGAATCTCAATAGGGGTAGGGTTATGGTTAGAGTTCTAAGATAAATCATAGGCTACAAGCCTTATAATACAACTAATGTAAATTATATACTTATCCATTCAATATAATGTTCTCATATTTAGACAATATTCATTCTCCTCAATTATATTCAATATCATACACATGTCACGGTGTTGTGCATTCCTAGAAAATAAGCCAATGATATTATATTATTATGCAACTAAAGAATTCATTCTTATGCAACTAAAGAATTCATTCTGACAAACACACAACAATCAAATTTCTAAAATGGAGTCGGTGTTTCATATATAGATTATGTAATAAGATAGATAAACTAGTGATAATTTAATGACACTTGACCAGAAGATTTTTTTTTTAAAAAAGCAAAAGCTTATTTTTGGCAAGATAAAACGTAAGGAAGAAGTGTAGAACAGTTGGCATTAGTCTAGACGCATTTATTAAACTACGTGGTAACTGCCTTGGAAAAGAGGGAAACTTTGAGGTATGGAGCGTCATGACAAAGAATGCGAAATCTATTCCTGAAAACAACTCAGGAGAAGGTAGGGATCTTTTCTTTTTTGTTGGGGGGGAGAACAGGAAAGAAGAACAGGGGGTGAAAAGACCCGTCTGAAGGAGAGCAAGGTTCCCGGAAGCTGCTGATTTTATCACTCCAAATACAATATCATCTGAATTTTTTAATAGGAAGGAAAGGAAAGGAGATCGGATTTTCGCAGAGATCATCAAATATTTGCAGGCAGAAATACAGGTAGTATTTGGATTTTGTATGGATTCTCCCATCAGTTTAATATGTATGTAATAAGTCTCACTATTTCGCATGTATGTCGTATGCATTACTTTCCTCCTCCTTAAAATTAGGTACAATATCATCTGAATTTTTTAATAGGAAGGAAAGGAAAGGAGATCGGATTTTCGCAGAGATCATCAAATATTTGCAGGCAGAAATACAGGTAGTATTTGGATTTTGTATGGATTCTCCCATCAGTTTAATATGTATGTAATAAGTCTCACTATTTCGCATGTATGTCGTATGCATTACTTTCCTCCTCCTTAAAATTAGGTAAATGTTTCCCATACTTCTCTTCTTAAAGACCCAATAGCTATCTACTGTGATTTGTATCAATCAGGTAATAATTTGTGCTTTTGTCATCCTTGAGTAATAATTTGTGCTTTTGTCATCCTTTCTTTCGAGCGAAAAGATTCAATTAGCATAAAAAGTAGTATTGTATTTGTTTTGGGTTGAATATATGAATTGAGTTTTGAAAGACTTTTACAAGGTCTCATGTCTTTCCACTTTTGAATTGGACATTGGTTGTGTTAATTGGTTTGCGTTGTTTAAATTGTTTTTCATCATTTTTTGTATGTGATTTTGCTGTTGTTCAATATTATTTGGAAACCTCTCTTCCTCATCTCGATCAACCGCATGGAATAATTCATATCCAAATCTTCTTTCCTTAATCCATCTAGCATAGATTCATGTGAGGGATTATAAGAATTCATCTGATAAACATGATTAGATCATCTTGTGTTCATTGTTAGCAATTTATGGCCGGAAAATTCACTGTTAACAATTCACCACGAGAAAATTCATCACCATGACAAATTCATCTCAAGGAAAATTCATCACCCGGAAAATTAACTTTTAATGCGATGAATTTTTTGCAGCGAAGAATTGCTGGTGGTGAATTTTCCTTGAGATGAATTTGTCATGGCAGTAAATTTTCCTGCATTGTTGGCAGTGAATTTTCCCGCGATGAATTTTCCTATAACGCTTAACATTATAAGAAATACTATGTCCTTATCTACTACCTTGTAACAAGAAGTTTATTTGTAACAAGAAGTTTATTGGGAAAACTTATGTTTGTAAATCCAAGTGAAGAATTATGGTGATTAGATATTATTTTTAATTCCTGCATTTTGCAAGTACATTTCTCTTAGAAGATTATTTAAGCAACTTGGTTTGTAAGTAAATTTTTGGAAGGAATACATTACATCACATTAATATTATTTCTGGAAAATACAGTAATAGATTTCAAGAATATAAAGAATGGAACATTAATCATATGGAAATAGTCAACGAGCTTCTTGTTAAAACAAAAAAAAACTGTCATTTTTGTTATGCCTTTTCATTAACTCGTTAATATTCTGAAGATAAATTTAATCGGTATAGTACTACTAAAGTTAAAATAATTATCTAGTATGGAAAGTATTAATTTATAATTTAGTTATATGCTATCCATAAACATTGATTGGTGGATAATTAGAAGATTCATTTAGTTCATCTATATACTAGGTTAGTATTATTTATGCAAAGTTATTTTAAATGATATTTACTATTTTAACACATACTCAATATAGAATTGATTTGATATATGGTTATCATGATTAACAAATTGTTATAAATTTAATATTTTTGGTTGATATTTGTAAAAGATCTCAAGTTACTTCCACCTAAGGTTAATATTTCATATATTACTGAGTTGTCATATTATTTTTGTTTAAAACTAGTAATCTTAGAATATCATTATGAATTTTATCTAAATTTTGAATAAGAGAAAGGGTTAAATTGCTTCTATATGTTAATCTATTTTTAGAGATTATTCTAGTGCTACTCACTCACTACTGAACAAGTGGAAGAGTATGTAATCCTTTTATTATTGTTTTAGTGGAAATTTGCTCACCACTAAACAAGTGGAAGAGTGTGTAATCTTTTCATTATTGTTTTAGTCGTATTCACTAACCACTGAATAAGTGGAAGAGTGTGTAATTTTTTTATTATTGTTTTAGTGGAAACTCACTCACCAGTGAATAAGTGGAAGAGTATGTAATCTTTTCATTACCGTTTTAGTGGAAACTCACTCACCACTAAATAAGTGGAAGCATACGTAATCTTTTCATTACTGTTTTAGATTTCTTAATCCACTGAATATGAGGAAAATCGCTCACCACTAAATAAGTGGAAGAGCATATGCTTATTTATATATTCTGTTGTTCTATTTGTTTATTATTAATCTAGATATTCCATCATCATATGATTAAGGGAAAATTTGTGATTACATTCTTAAACTTATCATTATTGTTTTAGTCGTATTCACTAACCACTGAATAAGTGGAAGAGTGTGTAATTTTTTTATTATTGTTTTAGTGGAAACTCACTCACCAGTGAATAAGTGGAAGAGTATGTAATCTTTTCATTACCGTTTTAGTGGAAACTCACTCACCACTAAATAAGTGGAAGCATACGTAATCTTTTCATTACTGTTTTAGATTTCTTAATCCACTGAATATGAGGAAAATCGCTCACCACTAAATAAGTGGAAGAGCATATGCTTATTTATATATTCTGTTGTTCTATTTGTTTATTATTAATCTAGATATTCCATCATCATATGATTAAGGGAAAATTTGTGATTACATTCTTAAACTTATCATTGGGATAGATTTCCATCGTATGATCTCACCTCGTCATATGGATCTTAGTGATAAAAAAACATACTCTCCTCCAATGATCATTAGATTATTCTTCTTAATTGATGTTACTTTAGATTTTTCAACTAATGTTTGATTATGGAAGTTGTAAATTATGTATTATATTCTTAAACTTATCATTGAGATAAAATTTTGTCATATGCTCTCACCTCATCGATATGGATCTTGGTGATTAGAAAATGGACTCCAATCGAATGATCATTTGATGAATTCTTTAATTTATGGTAATCTAGTTTTTATAACTAGTGTGTTTTATGGAAGTAAATACGAACAATGTTTCCCAAGTGGGTAGCAAGGAAAGAAATGTCTGGGGTAGTTGAACCTTGGAAAGGGTTGTATACCCATTGACACAATACTTGGTATTATGACTATCAATAATTAACTAAGTTAATTGGTAGTCCCTTTTCTTTTTGAACTTGTGGTAATGTGTTATTTATTTATTTATAATAATAGAATGATCCTTATAATAATTATTTCTCTTTGAAAAAATTAGTTGTTATTTTGAGTTTCTTAACTGTTGTTACTGTGCACCTTTTAATTTGTAAATGATTAGTCCCTTAAATTGACTCCTTTGCCTTTAGTCGGGTTTACTCCACATTATTTAAATAACTTACTTAGTTGGTTTCAAATTTTGAGGAGGTATGACACATTGTTAAAATCATATCCTTTTAAGTGTATTGGTATTAACATGCTTTAGGTATGTAATTACATTTCCAATTACTTGTTGTTACATACATTTAAATTGGGTTCACCCATAGAAAAGTCATTTTCTTAATCCCATTAGCATAATAATTTTACTCATTAAATGCATTTGAATAATGAATCTAGCTTTTACTAAATTTATAATAATGCTATTTAATTTATTTCACGTTAAATCGATTTATTAATTTTGCAAGGTATCTTAAACATACCTTTATTTTAATCAAATTTAAACAAATTAATTTAATCCCCTAAGTCTTACTTAGATTAACTTTAATATCGTAAATTAAATCCAAGACATAATATTGGATACCTTTGACTTTAATAATTTACAAGTGCTAGATTGAATCATTTATTCTAACTTATTTTAAATTTAAAGTTCAAGAGCTACTTTATTAAATATATCAAAAGGATAACTTTAAGTCATAAATTAAAGTGAGCCTTCCTAGCCTTTTTGTCCCTACCATGGACATAATTAACAAATAAATAAGATTAAATAAAGTAATCACCAAATAGAGTTAAGTGAATGTGTATCAAATCCAAACCTTTGGATAGATCTAATCTTGGCCTTTAGACGTTAGGGAAACCCAAGGAGGCCCTAATCCATAAGGGTATTGTAGTGCCCCTCTGTGATTCACCTTGTCTATATGGTTAGTTCAAGTTGGTTTGTTGATGTTGTTGTTGTATTGTCTTATGTTTCACTGTGAGGTCAGGTACTACTTGATATTTTGTTCATTTGAGTTATTTATTTGATTAGTGCTTTGATTAATTATTATATTAAAATGAAAGATTATTATGGTTAAAAATTATTTTGATAATTTAAATAAATTCTTTATTATGTTTGTGGTGTCGATAAATAAAAATATTGATAATACCTTTATTAAGTTTAAATAAATAAAGTTTGTGTCTTAATATTGAAATATTAAAATAAATATATGATTTAATGTGTTGTGCAAACAAATTAAAATGGGAGATTAAATTAATAAATTAAATATTTAAAAAGTTGATTTAATTTTGTGCAAATGAAATGGTATGGATAAATTATAAAATAATAATAATAATTAGTGGTAGTTGCTAGTAGTGGGGAAATAAAATAAAATAATTACTGTGTGCAACGAAAATCCCCTATTCTAAAATGAAAAACAGACAAAATGCAAGGAAAGGGAAACTCAACACCTCAAGATTTACCTAGTTGAACTTGAACAAAGAAAAGATAAAAACAAGTTATTTACCTTTCCCAAGTTGATCGATTGGTTGGCCTTTTCGATATCTTTATTTGTGTGCTCCCAGATCGATTTTGGTAGCATAACGGCTTGTTGTAGCTTGATTTGGATGCAAGGATGGATGATAATGGCTATGGTTGCAAGATGGATCTTGAGAGATGATGAAAAATGCTTGAGAATGATTAGGGTTTCTAGAGAATGAGAGAGCTTGGTATAGAGTGTAGTTGAATGCTTAGGATTAGGGTTGGATGAATGAGAGTGTGTGTGAAGAATCCAAGAGGGAGAGAAACAAAATGGCTAAGTGCTAGCCATTTAACCTAGGAAGATCAAATGGGCAGTGGAGATTGAAAGAGGGAAAAAGATCAATGCCTCAGATCAAAGAGTTGACTAAAGGAAATAAAAATTCCTTTTTAATGTGCATGGGTATGATGAAAGGAATTAAATATTCCTTAGAAACCTTGGATGAATAAAATGGAATTTAAAATTCCATTGGAAAGGACATGGGGATTGTAAATGGAATTAAAAATTCCATGAGAGGACCTTGGGAAGACAATTTAAGAAATTATAAATTCCTTGGGGGATGGGGAGAGTTGACCAAAGGCGTGATTAGACTAGCTAATCAATGATTAGAAGACAGTTAGTGGCTAATGAAGATTAGAAGCCAACTTGCAAAAGTTGGAGGATGTGACACATGAGAGGACCTTGGGAAGACAAAAAGGAATTAAAAATTCTTCAGGGGATGGGGATAGTTTGACCAAAGGGGTTGATTAGACTAATATGATTAGAAGATAGTTAGGTGACTAATGAGGATTAAGAGCCAACTTGCAAAATTTGGAGGATGTGACACATCCTAATCATGGATTAGACATGTGCACACCCCTAATGATGAGATTATGAAGTGGGTTAGGATTAAGAAAAAGTGATGGAGGATGTGACATGTGAGGAATTAAATAAATGTATTATTTATTTAATTCTTTGAGGAGAAGGGGAATAAAGGGGGTAAAGTATTTAATTATTTAACTAAATACATTAGGGATTTAGAAGACTTTAAGGGTATTAATTAAATAATAGTAATACTACTTAATTAATGCATATAAGAAGATATTTAGATGAAAGGGGATAAATTTGACTAAACATAAGTGGCCAAATTTATGTTTCTACATTTTTCTCCTTTTTGAGATGGTGTTACGAAGTAGCATTATTTCAAATAAGATTAAAAGATAACACCAAGAAGAATATGGTTAGATTGAGAAAGATGCCCCAGTCATTCAAAGAAGTGACTAGGAAGGAAGATGATGGGGGTGCAGATGAAGATTAGGGATTGAGGATTCACCCTTGAGAGGACAGGAAGGTTCAAGAGAACACGGGTGTGCTCTCAAAATGGATGAAGTGATGCGAGGGTATATGAGGAAGATGGTGCAAAATGATGGATAAGAGAGGATGATAAGCGATAGGAGACTGGGAAGAGAAGATGAGAAGGGGAGAACAAATAGATTCAAGGACAAATGTGATGTTTCCCTAGTCAAGCTACAAGCCAAAATGGATTGATGATGGATGGAGTGTTGTTGAGGAGAAAATGATATATCCCAAAACAACACAAAAGGATAGGGAAGGATACAACCTAATGATGATGATGAAAATGATGAGGAAAGTGTAATTGATGAGGGAAGGATACATCCCGAAACAACACCAAAGGATAGGGAAGGATACATCCTGAGGATGATGATGAGAGTGTTGTCGATGAGGGAAGCATACATCCCCAAAACAACACAAAAGGATAGGGAAGGATACATGCAGATGATTATGACGACGAAGACGAAGATGATGATGATGATGATTGGATCAAGGCTTATAGCAAGTCTGGAAACAAGACCAAGGATGTGATTAGATGACTTGTGCTAGATTGAATAGATGAGGGTTGGACAGAGACGGGAGATGGACGAAAAGAATGAAAACGATGGAGGAAAAGATGCTTAGAATAACCAATCTATATTATTCTAAGAAGATTGAAGAGATGATGATATTATGAGGGTGCTTAAAATAACCAATCTATATTATTCTAAGAAGATTGAAGATATGATGAGATTATGAGGATGAAGAAACTAAAGGGATGAAGATGGATAGGATAGAGAGATGAGGAAAGTGATGAAGGATGAATGGCTAGTAACCAAATCAAGTAGATTAAGTGTTATGTGGTATGCTGCCATGTAATGAGTACTTAATTTGATATAGCATGAGATACTATGCACCAGGGTATGAGGAACCAAGGTGACTTTGTATCACATGCATGGGACAAACACAACAAACAAGGAGGCTATTCCAACACCCCAATGTCATGATGACTTTGGTCAGGCCAAGCATTGGGATAACCATAAGCACAAAGGATTCCCTAGCATAAGACAAGACCACAAGGATCTTGGTGGGTACTACGTGGGACAACCAAGCAGACAACAACAAACAAAAAGATCAAGATATTCCCCTATGTTGACCAGTCAAAATGCACCATAATATGATGGATCATGGTGGCCCTGACAAGTGACAATAGGAAGCTCAAATGATTAAAAAAAATGCCAAAAGCACCAAAAGAAAGAAATCAATTTCAAATGTCCTTTGCCACAAGATTAAAAGATGGATGGGAGTGATGTGGTTTGATAAGGATGCATCCTATTGAGACCAAAGATGGAGACTAAACTAGGTGATCGACATGACACAGGGCACTCAAAACTGATTGAACCTCATGACACCAGTGGATCTTACTTGTTAAGAACCGGCTAGGTAGGGGCATACTTTGAAAACACAACACAAGACATGAGAGACAAGACATAAGACTGACCACCCTAAAGACCTAGGGGCTCAAGGGCCGATCAAATATTAGCCTTGCCTACGTGAAAGCGTAGAGCCCTTGTAGTTTGATAAAAGACCATGGAAAAAAGTAGAAAGAGGACAATGAAGACCGATGATAGATGACAAAGATAGGAGGACAAAAGGATCCCTCGTGGTGGATCAAATGATCGACCTTTCCTACGTGAAAGCACAGGGGCAACATAGTTCGACAAAAGACCGATGACCGATCATGGATAAAGGATGATGAGATTACCATGATAAGTGGATAAAAAGATGGAACTGACATGATGAGAAAAGATAGACCTGGTGGATAAGATAGGATGATGGTGTGTAGCTCGGGAATGGGATAGTTATCCAAATCATCAAAAGATGAATTGGGAGGATGAGATGATGGAGAGATGATTGATGAGAAGTGATAGGAGATGGGAAAGATGTGTGAAAAAGGTGGGATTGATGATAGTGAGATAGATGGCATTGGGTTGCATGAGGGGGGAGCCTAGAACTAGATACCAATGAGAAGGGATTATGAGATGGAAGAAAAGTAGAGATAAAGGGGTGGATAGATAAAGAGAAGTTGTTGCTTCTTTGTGTCCAATGCAAGCGACATTTCCATTTTACTCCTCGCCGACAACTCACCTTTCTATAATTTTAAACCACTACTTCAAATTTTGCAAATGCAATGTGATGAATGGCTACTTACTCTACCTTTGCATGCATTTATTTCATAAATAGATAATACTAAATTTCTCAAAGGAAAAAAAATTGATGGCAACTTTATTTTATCATTTGAATTGCTTTATGTTTTAATTTTAAATCTACACGCAATTATATCATAAATACATAATAAATTATGGGCCACTAGTGTCGCTACCAGCCTGATTCACGCAAACCAAAAAACCAACTTAGTCAATTCGTGTATTTGAAGCCTTAAATGTATAAAAAAAATTAAAATGTTTAATTTGATTGACATCTGGCTACATGCAAATTGTACCTCAAACTGACAAGTTGTCAAAATCCCCACTCCCTAGACTCCAGTTAGCACTACCAATGCCACTCAAACGATATGAAATTATTACAAATATTGTTTCATTAAAGCTATGAGTTTTCCAATCAATCGCTTCAAATGTTCAAAACTAAAAGATTGAGAATTTTAATTAAATGAAATGTAATATGTCGAGGCATTGAAAAAAGAGAAATGAGCCTTGATCTCGCCAAGTGTCTACATCGAACGGTTCTAGTGTAATTCTGGAGGTTTCAATTCACAAATTTAGTGCTTGAGAGATATACTTCTAGAATGCAACTACAACCATCCATCAAAAATTCATTGAACGGTCGTGGTTATATTGATTTTCGTTTACATCCTTTGGGTTAAACATTCTTAATTTTTTAAGCCTTGGTCCTACATTCTTCCTAGGCGGTCCCTCTTTTAAAACCAACTTTTTGCACGTGCATATTTATGCCACTTAAGTTCTATCACTCATTGCCAAAATCCAACCCATTAGGTTCATTACCATGATGATGAGCCTCGATCTCCCCAAGTGTTCGCATCGAACGGTTCTAGTGTAATTCTAGAGGTTTCAATTTGCAAATCTACTGCTTGAGAGATATACTTCTAGAATGCAACTATAGCCATCCATCAAAAATTCATTGAACGGTAGTGGTCCATAATGTCGCGTGGTCGCTAAAACTTGGAACCTTAGAACCAAAGTCTGAAGCTTCGAAGTTTTCAAAACTTCTGACCCACCGACTACATAGATGACCAAGAAAGACTTGCATCTAAGGTTAGGAAAAGCACCAAAACCTCGACTTTGGTGAATTAAGATAGGAAAGGTGGCAAAGATGGTGCATTTATGAAGTGAAGATCGTGGGAAAATTTTAGCAAGTGGACATGACTGGAGGATCGATGGGTAATTAAGATCGGTACGTGTGGAGTTTGGAAAATTATTACCTCTCAGCCAGGCCTGGAATTTTCCTATCACTTTACGTTTTATGAAAATTTTAACTATCAAAAAAATATTTAATTTATATTTTTTATATAAAATCTTTTATATTAAAATATTATTGATTTTATTAATCATACATATTAAATAAATGCTATAAAATAAATGTTGTTGAATTTTTTTTATAGTTTAATCCTTAAATTCATCTATTTAAAAACATAAATTATTTGTAAAAGGAAAATAAAATTTCAACATGCTCACCAATAAAACCAAATGTTGTATTATCTTGAAAAAATCAAAGCTGAGAATCACTGTAAACAAAATGCTATAAAATAGATATTGTTGAATAAATCATATATATTAATATAAAGTGAAATTAGAAAGAATTATTCCAATTCTAAACTAATTTATATTTTTATCATAAACATTATTATATACTTTAGATTTATCTTCATCCATCAACTACCAAAAATTATTCCAATTTTAAACTAATGCTATAAAATATACTTTAGAAATAATTATTCCAATTCTAAATTAATGCTATAAAATATACTTTAGATTTATGTTCATCCATCAACTACTAAAAAAGTTGATTAGCCAGCACAATTTCCATTTCCAACATATCAAATTATCCCTAATCATATTCATCTGAAATCTACCCTTCTAACCATTGTTCATGCCCCAAGGTGTTTTACAATTACAATGCAAATCCAGGGATAACCCCCAAAAAACAAAATCATAGACAAGATTTAGTACAGTAATCTAATTTTTTTTAAAACTTGTACTACTCAAGTGCCTTCGATGAATTACCCATCTCCAATGGCTCTATCTCCATTAGCGGCTTCATCTTCTTCCTTGGACGCAAACCCTTCTTTTCATGCATCTCTGCTTTGGCGATGTCTTTGAGATTCTCTATGACCTCCTTGACCTCCATTAGCTCGACACAAATTTTGAGTGCTTGTCACTCGCGCTCCACACCTTCTCGCCACAGAGCTTTGGTGTGTCCTTTTGGCCACCTAATAAAGAGATGATTTAAATCCATGAGCTTCGGGCCTCAACCATCCATTCCTTCAACCTTAACAAGCCCAACTCCTAGTATCTCCCATTCCAGAATGCCTTCCATATCCTCTAAAAAATCTTTGTGAACCAAAGTTTTCATGACTTTCCTCACTACATCCATCGACTCTCCTAAGTCCAGACCCCAAGCCATGACCTATGAATAAATATCCATATTGGTCCTATATCTGTGATTTAATTTTTCAAAGCCATTACCCAAAATAAATTGAATTTCTTGTGCCACCTGCACATCCTTGAAGAGAAATAAACCCCATAGCTGCTTCACAAATGCTTTTCCAATGAAAAGGTCCAGCTTCCTCCGCGATGTCAAGGTGAAACTGGCCTCCATTGTTTCTCTGGTTCACTGGCTTCTTGACAATCACCCATCGCCGACTGGCTACATGAGATGTGTCTTTAATACATCTCAATTTGCCAGTGATATCCATTAATGTCAATTCTGAAACATACGTCCAATGCCAGGAAAAACCCTTCATAAATGCTTCACTTTTTACGAAAACTTTTGTGCCTCCTTCGCTTACTAAACAATGTTTAATTCGCCAATGTTTTTTTCTTAATCATTTGAAAATAGGTTTAATTCGCCAATGAATTTTATTTTTTAGTTTGAAAAAAAAATTAATCGCTGACAAAATTATTTGTTATGGTTTGAAAACAAGTTTAATTCGCCAATCAAAATATTTTATTGGTTTCAAAATAGATTTTAATCGCCAATGAAAAAAATTTAGTGGTTTTATAAAATTTGCATTTCACTAGGATTTTCCACAGACTTCTAACGATTATAAAAGATTCGCCAATGGACTTTTTTTTTCACGAAAAACGAAAAAAGTTTCCACTAAAATTAATATTTTTATCGAGAAGTATACAAGATTCGCTAGGATTGTACACCTTCACTGAGGGGGGGTTTCTTAAAGTTTTCCCTGGTTAGGGATCAATTAGGATTAAGCTTCAATTATGATTTAATTAGAGTTCAATTAGGGTTAAGGTTAGGCTATGGTTAGGTTTAGCATTAGGGTAGTGTTTAATTAAGGTTAGGGTTATGATAGGGTTCAATAATGGTTTGGGTTATAGGATAAAGCTTGGGGTAAAGGTTAGGGTTAGGATTAGGATTGGAATTAGGGTTATGACCTAGCTAGAGTTAGAGTTAGGAACAATTAGGGTTTGGGTTAGGGTTAATGTTAGGTTAGGGTAAGGGTTCACCTAGGGTTAGGTTTTAATTATGGTTAGGGTTAGATTTCAATTAGTAATATAGTTATAATTAATCTTGATATTATAATTAGGGTTAGTGTTAGAGTTAGAATTAGAGTTCAAGTTAGAAATCAATTATAGTTAGGGTTAGGATTAAGCTAGGATTAGAATTCAATTAGGGTTAGGATTCAATTATGATTAGGGTTAAACTAGGGTTAGTATTAATATTCAATTATAATTAAGATGACTAATTAGTGTTACGGTTAGGATTTAATTAGGGCTCAAATTCAATTAGGGTGGGTTAGGGTTCAATTGATGTTTAATTAGGGTAAGGGTTCTAAGATAAAGTTTGGGGTTAGGCTTAGGGTTAGAGTTAGAATTCAATCAGGATTAGGGTCATGGTTACAATTATGGTAAGGGTTAAGATTCAATTAGGAATTAATTAGGGTTATGGTTAGGCTTTATATTCAGTTAGGGATAGGGTTCAACTAAGGTTAGGATTATATTCAATTATAGTTAGGATTAAAGTAATATTATCTTTAGGTTTCATTTAGGCTTAAGTTTAGGGTTTAATTAGGGTTACAGTTAGAATTAAGGTTAGGGCTAGTGTTTAGATTCAATTAGGGTTGAAGTTCAATGGATTAGGATTAGGGATCTAGTTCAATTAAGATTTAACTTCAACAAGATTAGGGTTATGGTTATGGTTAGGATTCTAAAATAAATCCTAGGGTTGGGGTTTGTGTTCATTTAGGGTTCCATATCTATTAGGGTTAGGGCTAGAGTAAGGGTTAGGGTTAGGGTTGGGGATTAATTATTGTTAGGGCTAGGATCTAATTTGGATTAAGATTCAATTAGAGTTAGGGTTAGGGTTCAATTGATGTTAAATTAGGGTAAGGATTCTAGGATAAAGTTTGGGGTTAGGGTTAGGTTGGAGTTAGAATTCAACTGTTATTAGGGTTAGGCTTATAATTACTATAAGAGTTAAGATTCAATTAGGATTTAATTAGGGTTATGGTTAGGGTTTATATTCAATTAGGGTTAAGATATATGAGTAGAGTTATGGTTAGGGTTCATATTCAATTAGGGTTAAGGTTCAATAAGGTTAGGATTAGGATTCAATTATAGTTAGGGTTAAAGTTAGTTTAGAGTTAGGGTTCAATTAGGGTTAAGGTTAGAATTAATGTTAGAGTTAGTGTTTAGGTTCAATTAGGTTTAAAATTCAATAGGTCAGGGTTACCCTTAGGGATATGGTTCAATTAGGATTGAATTTCAATAGAGGTAGGGTTAGGGTTAGGGTTCTAAGATAAATCATAGGATGCAAGCCTTATAATACAACTAATGTAAATTATATACTTATCTAGTCAATATAATGTTCTCGTATTTAGACAATATTCATTCTCCTCAATTATATTCAATATCATACACATGTCATGGTGTTGTACATTCCTAGAAAATAAGTCAATGATATTATATTATTATGCAACTAAAGAATCCATTATGACAAACACACAAGAATCAAATTTCTAAAATGGATTCGGTGTTTTATATATAGATTATGTAATAAGATAGATAAACTAGTGATAATTTAATGGCACTTGATGAGAAGATTTTTTTTTAAAGAGTAAAGTTTATTTTTGGCACGATAAAATGTAAGGAAGAAGTGGTGTAGAACAGTTGGTATTAGTCTAGACGTATTTATTACACTACGTGGTAACTGCCTTGGAAAAGAGGGAAACTTTATGAGGTATGGAGTGTCATGACAAAGAATGTGAAATCTATTTATGAAAACAATTCAGGAGAAGGTTGGGATCTTTTCTTTTTTGTGGGGGGGAAGAATAGGGGGTGAAAGACCCCTCTGAAAGAGAGCAAGGTTCACGGAAGCTTTGATGGTTAGTGACTATTTTTTGCATTTTAGATTGTATATTACAACTTAAAAATTTATTAGACTGTATAATTTGACTTGCTATATTTTTATATAACTGTTAATATGACACTTTAAATTATTATCAAACCATAAAAATATATATATATAATTTATTATAGAAATATAAATTAGTTTAGAATCTTAAGATAGAATATAATTCTTTCTAATTTTAAAAATATTTTTTACAATAAATATAAGATTTTGACATTTTTACTATCAATTATCATTACTTTATATTAATATATATGATTTATAATAAATATATATTAATTCAAAATCTTTTCAAAATAGAATATTTTAAAGATAGAATACAGTACTTTCTAATTTTTAAAATATTTTTAATAGTAAATTTAAGATTTTGATAATTTTACTAATAGTTATCATTCATTTATATTAATATATATGATTTACAATATTTATTATAAAATATATATTAATTTAAAAAATTCAAAATAGAATATAATTGTTTTTTAACTTTTAGAACAAGATTTATTTTTTATATGAATTTAGAAATTTCTTGTTAATTGTAACATAAATCTAAGATTTTTACGTTTATTACTAATTATGAATCTTTTCTAATTTTACATTTTTTAAATATATATAAGATATCCATATGAATAATAACATATCGAGGGAGATTTCAATTTTTTTTAAGATCCAACATTGATTGGTTTTTACAAATGAATTTTATGATTAAATTATTTTTAATTTTATATTTTTCATAAAACATCAAATGAAAGACATTTAAATAATCAAACTGACACAAATTTTCCATATGATAGGTAAAGGTGGCCGTCAAATTCCAGGCCTGTACTCCAAATACAATATTATCTGAATTTTTAAAAAGGAAGGAAAGGAAAGGAGATCAGATTTTCGCAGAGATCATCAAATATTTGCAGCTAGAAATACAGGTAGTGTTGAGAACGTGTTATCCTTATTTATTTCTTACTCGTAAATATAATGCATTACACAGTTTGATGTTTTATTTCATAGCCATTGAAGAATAAGAGCGGGATTAAAATCTTAGGATCGCCTTTTCCCTTCAAGTTGTTCAGTAATTTTGTCTGCAACTCTTCAGTTCATTACTTTGGTTTAAACTGAGCTCTATCCCCTTAGTGTTCTTTGTCTAAGTCGGTTGCAAATTACCCTATAACCTATGCCAAAGTCACCCTGGATCACTGGTTTGCACGTCGAAAATAATCTAACCACTACAAAACTAATCTGTTCATGTCGATAGTGCTCCTTAGTTCACAATTGAAAGGTTTTATATGCTAATCGTGTGTGAGTTTTAGTTCAATTCAACTTGTGTGAAATACAGAACCTTACTAAGGTGGAATCCTTTATCGATTATGGTGAAGCTAGTCGTTACAAGATATTCAAGATGTATGATTATCTAAAAGGTACTTCTTATCCATTATTTCTATTATGATTTGACAAAGTAGATGATACGTAGTTATGCATTATTTCTATTAGATAATCCTTTTAGATAATCCTTTTATTATTGTTTTAGCGGAAATTCGCTCACCACTAAACAAGTGGAAGAGTATGTAATCTTTTCATTATTGTTTTAGTCGTATTCACACTGAATAAGTGGAAGAGTGTGTAATTTTTTTATTATTGTTTTAGTGGAAACTCACTCACCACCGAATAAGTGGAAGAGTATGTAATCTTTTCATATATGTTTTAGTGGAAACTCACTCACCACTGAATAAGTGGAAGCATATGTAATCTTTTCATTACTGTTTTAGATTTCTTAATCCACTGAATATGAGGAAAATTGCTCACCACTAAATAAGTGGAAGAGCATATGCTTATTTATTTATTTTGTTGTTGTATTTGTTTATTATTAATCTAGATATTTCATCATCATATGATTAAGGGAAAATTTGTGATTATATTCTTAAACTTATCATTGGGATAGATTTCCATTGTATGATCTCACCTAGTCAATATGGATCTTAGTGATAAAAAAACATAGTCTCCTCCAATGATCATTAAATTTTTATTCTTAATTGATGTTACTTTAAATTTTTCAACTAATGTTTGATTATGGAAGTTGTAAATTATGTATTATATTCTTAAACTTATCATTGAGATAAATTTTTGTCATATGTTCTCACCTCATCGATATGGATCTTGGTGATTAGAAAATGGACTCCAATCGAATGATCATTTGATGAATTCTTTAATTTATGGTAATCTAGTTTTTATAACTAGTGTGTTTTATGGAAGTAAATACGAACAATGTTTCCCAAGTGGGTAGCAAGCAAAGAAATGTCTGGGGTAGTTGAACCTTGGAAAGGGTTGTATAACCATTGACACAGTACTTGGTATTATGACTATCAATAATTAACTAAGTTGATTAGTAGTCCCTTTTCTTGCTCGGGGGTTTGGCTAGAGTCCACGTGACTTCACGATGCCAATATAGCTGGGTGGTGAGTAAGCCTTAATTAATATATACATCAATGCAAATTTTTGATCAAAGACATTAGAATTTAATTTATTTTGAACTTGTGGTAATGTGTTATTTATTTATAATAATAGAATGATCCTTATAATAATTATTTCTCTTTTTGAAAAAATTAGTTGTTATTTTGAGTTTCTTAACTGGTTGTTGCAGGTACCTATTAATTTGTAAATGATTAGTCCCTTAAATTGACCTTGCCTTTAGTCGGTTTACCTCACATTATTTAAATAAATTACATAGTTGTTTTCAAATTTTGAGGAGGTATGACACATTGTTAAAATCATATCCTTTTAAGTGTATTGGTATTAACATGCTTTAGGTATGTAATTACATTTCCAATTACTTGTTGTTACATACATTTAAATTGGGTTCACCCATAGAAAAGTCATTTGCTTAATCCCATTAGCATAATAATTTCACTCATTAAATGCATTTGAATAATGAATCTAGCTTTTACTAAATTTAAAATAATGCTATTTAATTTATTTCATGTTAAATCGATTTATTAATTTTGCAAGGTATCTTAAACATACCTTTATTTTAATCAAATTTAAACAAATTAATTTAATCCCCTAAGTCTTACTTAAATTAAATTTAATATCGTAAATTAAATCCAAGACATAATATTGGATACCTTTGACTTTTATAATTTACAGGTGATAGATTGAATCATTTATTATAACTTATTTTAAATTTAAAGGTCAAGAGCTACTTTATTAAATATATCAAAAGGATAACTTTAAGTCATAAATTAAAGTGAGCCTTCCTAGCCTTTTTGTCCCTACCATGGACATAATTAACAAATAAATAAGATTAAATAAAGTAATCACCAAATAGAGTTAAGTGAATGTGTATCAAATCCCCACATTTGGATAGATCTAATCTTGGCCTTTAGACGTTAGGGAAACCAAAGAAAGCCCTAATCCATAAGGATATTGTAGTGCCCCTCTGTGATTCACCTTGTCTATATGGTTAGTTCAAGTTGGTTTGCCGATGTTGTTGTATTGTCTTATGTTTCACTATGAGGTCGGGTACTACTTGATATTCTGTTCATTTGATTTATTTATTTGATTAGTGCTTTGATTGATTATTATATTAAAATGAAAGATTATTATGGTTAAAAAGTATTTTGATAATTGAAATAAATGCTTTATTATGTTTTTGGTGTCGATAAATAAAAATATTGATAATACCTTTATTAACTTTAAATAAATAAAGTTTGTGTCTTAATATTGAAATATTAAAATAAATACATGATTTAATGTGTTGTGCAAACAAATTAAAATGGAAGATTAAATTAATAAATTAAATATTTAAAAAGTTGATTTAATTTTGTGCAAATGAAATGGTATGGATAAATTATAAAATAATAATAATAATTAGTGGTAGTTGCTAGTAGTGGGGAAATAAAATAAAATAATTACTGTGTGCAATGAAAATCCCCTAGTCTAAAATGAAAAATAGACAAAATGCAAGCAATGGGAAACACAACACCTCAAGATTGACCTAGTTGAACTTGAACAAAGAAAAGATAAAAACAAGCTATTTACCTTTCCCAAGTTGATCGATTGGTTGGCCTTGTTGATAGCTTGATTTGTGTGCTCCTAGATCGATTTTGGTAGCATAACGGCTTGTTGTAGCTTGATTTGGATGCAAGGATGGATGATAATGGCTATGGTTGCAAGATGGATACTTGAGAGATGATGAAAAATGCTTGAGAATGATTTGGGTTTCTAGAGAATGAGAGAGCTTGGTATAGAGTGTAGTTGAATGCTTAGGATTAGGGTTGGATGAATGAGAGTGTGTGAAGAATCCAAGAGGGCGAGAAACAAAATGGCTAAGTGTTAGCCATTTAACCTAGGAAGATCAATGGGCAGTGGAGATTGAAAGAGGGCAAAAGATCAATGGCTCAGATCAAAGAGTTGACTAAAGGAATTAAAAATTCCTTTTTAATGTGCATGGGTATGATGAAAGGAATTAAATATTCCTTAGAAACCTTGGATGAATAAAATGGAATTTAAAATTCCATTGGAAAGGAAATGGGGATTGTAAATGGAATTAAAAATTCCATGAGAGGACCTTGGGAAGACAATTTAAGAAATTATAAATTCCTTGGGGGATGGGGAGAGTTGACCAAAGGCGTGATTAGACTAGCTAGTCAATGATTAGAAGACAGTTAGTGGCTAATGAAGATTAGAAGCCAACTTGCAAAAGTTGGAGGATGTGACACATGAGAGGACCTTGGGAAGATAAAAAAGAGTTAAAAATTCCTTGGGGGATGGGGATAGTTTGACCAAAGGGGTTGATTAGACTAATATGATTAGAAGATAGTTAGGTGACTAATGAGGATTAAGAGCCAACTTGCAAAAGTTGGAGGATGTGACACATCCTAATCATGGATTAGACATGTGCACACCCATAATGATGAGATTATGAGGTGGGTTAGGATTAAGAAAAAGTGATGGAGGATGTGACATGTGAGGAATTAAATAAATATATTATTTATTTAATTCTTTGAGGAGAAGGGGTATAAAGGGGGTAAAGTATTTAATTATTTAACTAAATACCTTAGGGATTTAGAAGACTTTAAGGGTATTAATTAAATAATAGTAATACTACTTAATTAATGCATATAAGAGGATATTTAGATGAAAGGGGATAAATTTGACCAAACATAAGTGGTCAAATTTAGGTGTCTACATTTTTCCCCTTTTTGAGATGGTGTTATGAAGTAGCATTATTTCATAGAAGATTAAAACATAACACCAAGAAGAATATGGTTGGATTGGGAAAGATGCCCCAGTCATTCAAAGAAGTGACTAGGAAGGAAGATGATGGGGGTGAAAATGAAGAATAGGGATTGAGGATTCACCATTGAGAGGACAGGCAGGTTCAAGAGAACACGGGTGTGCTCTCAAAATGGATAAGGTGATGCGAGGGTATATGAGGAAGATGGTTCAAAATGATGGATAAGAGAGGATGATAAGAGATGGGAGACTAGGAACAGAAGATGAGAAGGGGAGAACAAATAGATTCAAGGACAAATGTGATGTTGCCCTAGTCAAGCTACAAGTCAAACTGGATTAATGATGGATGGAGTGTTGTTGAGGAGGAAATGATATATGCCAAAACAACACAAAAGGATAGGGAAGGATACAACTTGATGATGATGATGAAAATGATGAGGAAAGTGTTATTGATGAGGGAAGGATACATCCTGAGGATGATGATGAGAGTGTTGCCGATGAGGGAAGCATACATCCCCAAAACAACACAAAAGGATAGGGAAGGATACATGCAGATGATTATGATGACGACGATGACAATGATGATGATTGGATCAAGGCTTGTAGCAAGGCTGGCAACGAGACTAAGGATGTGATTAGATGACTTGTGTTAGATTGAATAGATGAGGGTTGGACGAAGATGGGAGATGGACGAAAAGAATGAAAATGATGGAGGAAAAGATGCTTAGAATAACCAATCTATATTATTCTAAGAAGATTGAAGAGATGATGATATTATGAGGGTGCTTAGAATAACCAATCTATATTATTCTAAGAAGATTGAAGATATGATGAAATTATGAGGATGAAGAAACTAAAGGGATGAAAATGGATAGGATAGAGAGATGAGGAAAGTGATCAAGGATGAATGGATAGTAACCAAATCAAGCAGGTTAATTGTTATGCGTTATGTTGCAATGTAATGAGCACTTAATTTGATAGCATCAGATACTATGCACCAGGGTATGAGGAACCAAGGTGACTTCGTATCACATGCATTGGACTAACACAAAAAACAAGGAGGCTATCCCAACACCCCAATGTCATGATGACTTTGGTCAGGCCAAGCATTGGGATAACCATAAGCACAAAGGATTCCCCAGCATAAGACAAGACCACAAGGATCTTGGTGGGTACTACGTGGGACAACCAAGCAGACAACAACAAACAAAAAGATCAAGATATGCCCCTATGTTGAGCAGTCAAAATGCACCATAATATGATGGATCATGGTGGCCTTGACAAGTGATGATAGGAAGCTCAAATGATAAAAAAAAATGCCAAAAGCACCAAAAGAAAGAAAGAAATTTCAAATGTCCTTTGCCACAAGATAAAAAGATGGATGGAAGTGATGTAGTTTGATAAGGATGCATCTTATTGAGACCAAAGATGGAGACTAAACTAGGTGATCGACATGACACAGGGCACTCAAAACTGATTGAACCTCATGACACCAGTGGATCTTGCTTGTTAAGAACCGGCTAGGTAGGGGCATACTTTGAAAACACAACACAAGACATGAGAGACAAGACATAAGACTGACCACCCTAAAGACCTAGGGGCTCAAGGTCTGATCAAATATTAGCCTTGCCTACGTGAAAGCGTAGAGCCCCTGTAGTTCGATAAAAGACCATGGAAAAAAGTAGAAAGACGACAATGAAGACCGATGATAGATGAAAAAGATAGGAGGACAAAAGGATCCCTAGGGGTGGATCAAATGATCGACCTTTCCTACGTGAAAGCACAGGGGCAACATAGTTCGACAAATTACTGATGACTGACCATGGATAAAGAATGATGAGATGACCATGATAAGTGGATAAAAAGATGGAACCTGTGCGAACCCTTTTCCTATTACCTGCAAAACAACATGAATAAACAAGTTAGACAAGGAATTACAAGTTAAAAGAAGGATTCCCCATTAAATCCATTTACAAACCAAACTAGGAATGAAAATAATGAAGAACACAATGCAAATGCCAAAAACAAGATAAAATCCTAATTAGATGTGCAAACTCATGATCCCATGGGGGAATTGGTGCCAATTTGATGTGAAAATTGTCCCTTTACCAATCCCTATGATGAAATCTTGATGTGTTGAAGATGATGTTGATCCACTTTGACAAAAGATGAGAACTCCAAGCCAAATCTGCAAAAAGCCTAGCTAGAATTCAAATGATGGATGAGAATGGCTAAGTATTTTAGCATGGTAACTTTACTTGGATTGTGGATGATGAAATGAGGAGAGGAGCTCTTCATTTATAGGATTTCAAGATGGATGAATGTCCAAATTTGAGCAATGTGGGACTAACATTCATCCAATGATATGGTGCCACTTGTCAAGCTATGAATGGATGATGGTTGTGCAAGATTTGGGGTTTGTGCTAATAAGTGTCAATATTTGAAATTCAAATTTGTTGAAATGACATGTAAGAGGGAAGGGAAAATGCAATAAATGCCACTTGGCTCAAGGAAAAGGATATGTAAGAGATTTTAAATGCCTTGTTGGATGTACATGTTGACTTAGAATTTTTGAATTCAAATTGAGAGAATATTCCAAAAGATGCCTTGTGAGGAAAATAGAGATTTAATAAATGAATTAAATCTATTTTCATAAGAAACTTGCATTATCTAGAGGATGTGACATGAGATGAGGTTAAATTAATCAAGGGTTAATTAATTTAACAGGAGATTAGATGATGTGACTTATTTGACTTAGATTTATGGATTTATTTAAATCAGATAAGAGAGGAATATGATAAGAGGCTAATTAAATAAAGATTTTGATTTATTTAATTAAAAGGGATGGTGTTAGATTAAATCAAATAAGGTTATAATTTATTTAATTTAATGGACAGACTTTAGAGATTTAATCAAATAAATTGATTATTTAATTAAATAGGGATAATTAGATTAGATGGATTGATTTAATTAACAAGAGAAATGACTTGATTCAGATAAAGTGATTTATTTAATCAAGAGACGATGAATTTTTAATCAAAGGGATGATTTAGGGAATTTTGACAATCGGATCTACATTTTGCCCCTCTTTGAAGCAATGCACTTGTTGCATTGGTTCAAAGAATAAACGATCTCGATCAAAGCCAAAAAATTGATATTTAAAACTTGCCCCACTGCTGGATGGTGAGAGAAGGGTAAGTGCACAAAGTTGAGTCCACGAAATGTGGAAGTTTTTGCCTTAGGAAAAAAAATGAATTCGGCTTGCAAAAAACGGGATCCCGCTTTTTAATAAATGGGATCCCGTTTTTAAAAAGCGGGATCTCGTTTTTAGAAAACGGGATCCTATTTAACTTCGGGATCCCGAGCCTAAGCTTCAGAATTTCATTTTGAAAATTTTCAAAACGGATCCCGCTTTGAACATTTTCCAAAAATGGAATGTTTCAAAACGGATCCCGCTTTGAAAAATTTCTGAAAATGGAAACTTCCATTTTTGAAAAATTTTGAAAGTTTTCAAAACGGATCCCATTTTGAAAACTTCTTTTCATTTTGGAAATTTTCATTTTGAAGAATTTCAAAACGATCCTGTTTCATAGAACCATAAAAATGGTTTTTTATGAAACGATCCCTTTTTTAATGAAATGGGATCCCGTTTTAAAATGGGATCCCGTTTTTTAAATTATGAATTTTTGAGTGGGTTTTTTGGCTTGTTTTTTGGTTCGGGAAATGGCTTGGAGACCCGAACCTAAGCTTTGGACCTAGTTTGACCTGCAACTTGAAGGTCCTGTTAATGTCACAGGAAAATAATGACTTTGGACATATGTTTGAAGACCTATTTTGCAGAATTTTTTTACGAAATTAAAACCCATTATAGATGAGAGTGCAAATTCCAAATATGTAATTTTTTTAATAATTTGATTATTTTTTCTATTTTTCAATTAATTTCTAATGAAACTAGTCCATAAACTTGAATTATCATGTTTTTTTAGTATTTTAATAACTTTTGATCAACATAACATTTTGACGAACGGATTGCACGAGAGAAAACTTCAGAAAATTCTTTTCAGCTTTAAAAAATAAAATTAAAAAATGATAAGTTTAGGTCATCTTATGCATGTCGTACACGACAATTCTTCAAAATGACAAATATGCCTAATAAATATTTAATAAAAAAAAATATTCAATAAAAAATTATAAAAAAATATTAAAAGCAAGCTTTAGTGAGTCACAAATCTTTTCCCAAAAGGATTTAGAAAAATATGATAATTTAGGTCAAAATATGGATGTCGTACACGTGCATGGTATGGTATAAAAAAGTGACTTTTAAACAGTGGTTTTTAGAAACGCCTATTGAAACTCAATTTTTAGAATCTGGGTATTGAAATAAATTACATATTTGGAAACTAGACTCCGAGTACTACATTTTATGATTAGTGACTTTTTTGAAGATTCCATCTCTAAGTGCTTCAAATTTTAAGGTCAAATGTGTCAAATTTTGAAAATTAGGGAAAACACTTCCACTTTTTGGCCAAAAAGTGGACTCAACTTCTTGCACACACCCAGAAAACATGCCATTATAATGCCCCCTCGAGAGATCGGACAAAAATTTCAATTTTTTGGGTGATCTCACAAAAAAAGGTAACAAAGTTCTCGACAGGTCCAAAAGGGGTCCGGGAGGCTAAAAATGTGTCTAAACACAATAAAACAATGAAAAACAAGCCTCAAATGGACGAAAACAGATTCAGGGGACCAAAACCCTAGCAGGACAGCCCTAAAGGGTCAAAAAACCCTAATTTTTAGGCTTAAAAGGGGCCTGAGGGGTCACTTTCAAGTCATTTTCACACACCTCTGCTAGCAAACCTTGAGATTCAAGCTCTAACCTCCTGACGATATGGTGCAACGACAACTTCCCCTACACATTTCGGACCAAGTTCGGACCTACCAGCGGCCACTAGGCATCGGTGCCCCGGTATGTGACCCTAACTGAAGCTTCGTTTTTTCATTTTAACGCATTTATTACATGTTTAAAGATGAGCTCGCCTCTAGCGGCGCTCTTATAGCACCGCTCAATGTTTAAAGTGCACCACTAATTGCCTTTTTGTGCCACAGCGACGTTTAGCGCTGCAGTGGTGCAGTTTGGAGTTTATAAACTCCACCGCTGGGCTCGGGCTCAGCTTGGACTCGGCGGGCCGGTTTGGGAAAAGTGCGCCGCGACGGCTTCCTTTTCATGTAAATTGCGATGCTGGGGGTTAAAGTGCACTGTGGCGGCGCTTTTTGGCTGAATTCAGAATCCAGCGTTGGAGTTTGAGGAAACTCAAATTGCAACGCCATCACAAACTGTGCCACTGGGAACGAGTTTGGAGCATTAGGTCAGGATTTTTTCAAAAAAATTAACATGCTGACTTTCCTTGATGCAGGACAGGCCTAGGGAGCTTTATTCTCAGGAGCACCGGTCGTAGGATTTGGCGAGCGTCCTACAAGACTTTAGCAACAGAGACCAGGACCGACTGAGAGTCGCTGGCTTATGGCATATTGCATATGCAGCGCTTGTGCGCACACACCTCGTGATGCTATCAACGATGGTCGAGAGGTGGCACAGCGAGACATCATCGTTTCATCTTCCCACTGGTGAGGCGACTGTCACTCTGAAGGATGTTTGGCACATTCTTCGATTGCCCATTCATGGCCGCCATGTGATCTATGATATGGAGGAGGGACGCGAGTACTACACCCGAGTCCTCGCCACACAAGATATTATTTACTGTGAGGGTCAGATCGAGCTGGAGCGGTACAGAGTTATAGCACCTCCCCTCCGCTGGGCAGTTGCGGTGATCATTTCGGGTTTGGTTGCCCCATATAGACGAGGGCGGTATTTCAGTTCGGGCTGGGGATATTGCTGGGAGAGGATGGTTTGAGATAGGCCGGTTTGGTTTGCATGGGGACTTGTCCTTCTAGTTTCTCTTTACAGGGATCTCCATGAGTATCCATATATGGATGGCAGAGCACTGGGAGTTGGGGTGACACTCCTTCATGTTTGGGCATGGGAGCACATTTTTGTGCTACGTCCACAGGTTGTTCTGATTCTGATGGGGGTAGAGGATGCCCTCGTGACACTATACAGAGGCGGTGTGTCTTTCACACACACTGGCGAGCATGGGATCCCCTACTGGAGGCGGGTCCTAGATGAGATGCTTATGTTTACTTGGAGACCATATCTTGGTCGGCCCAGATGGGCCGACGATGCAGATCAACTCTTCTACTGCCACCAGAATCGATACATGCAGGGACGGGAGCACACCATGATCGAGCAGTATCTTCCCAGGCGCGTACAACGTCAGTTCGGAGAGCCACAGGATTGGCCAAACAATTGCTATGTAGTTGTCTTTGCACGCAGCATGACACAGGTGTCATGGAGGCCTGGTATTCCTACCATGGAGGCAGTTGATAGCTTTCAACAGCTAGTGTCATGACCTTGGGCCTATGATCAGGGTTTGGAAAATCTGAGCACCTCACAGACCTACAGAGATTGGTTTAGACCTCCGCTATGGTTGACCATTCCAGGTGAGGATCCAGAGGCACATAGGGTCAGAGGCAGAGTGAGAGGACGAGGGTGAGGACGAGGACCTAGGGTCGAGATTCGACAAGACCCACCATTGGTGCCCCCAGTTCCGCCAAGTCATGAGGATGTCCATATGCAGGACCAGTAGTAGGATCCACCAGTCCCACCACCATGAGCCGAGGGTGAGGACCAGCCTCACGTGTAGCCATGGGTACAGCCAGCAGGGTAGGCAGACGCACGAGATGCCTTGATTTTATAGTTACAGGCACATGTACAGGCAGTGACGGCAGAGAGGGACCAGGCACGGCCTGAGAGGGAGCAACTCAGGGAAGAGAGAGATCAGGCGGTGCAGCAGAGACAGGCTGCAGAGCTACAGGCAGCCACAGAGCTAGGTCGCAGGCAACAGATTTAGAGCATGATAGTCTCCTCGTCTCAGGGTACAGTGTCGGTTTAGTCTTACAAGGATGTTGTTCGAGAGATAGAGTATTACCGTTGGGCTTACCATGACACTGTACCTCGAGCAGACTGGGTCCTAGAGTACTCAGAGCGGGCCAGCCATAGACCACCAGAGGGTCACGGTGACAGGGGTGAGGGCAGCATTCACGGAGATCGACCCTGATCGAGATATTATGATGTATTTTTTGTGCCTTATGGGCTCATTTTTGATAGCCTGATGGAAATTTTGTACTGATTGACATATATGTACAATGATCTGATTATTATTCTTTGTACTATGACAGTATCATTGATGATATATATGAGTCGATGATGATTTTGATGTGATGCAATGTGTTCTTTTATTTATGCATGAATGGTTTATTTCTATATGCTTTGCAATGATGTTTTATGGATGCATTTATTTCTAATGATGTATGCGTTATGATTATGACTAACGGATCTATATTATCCTAACCTATGATATGATGTGCAATAATGTTAGCTCTATGATGGTTTATTTTATGCCAATGCAATATGTGAAATGATTTGATTTATGGTATATGCAATGATGTGTGGAATATGCTTAATTATGAGATGATTTATGGATGTATGTGATATGATGCGATGGTCGTGATATGATGCTAAATGAAATGGTTTTATGAGATGTTTAGAATAACAAATGTTATTATCCTACATGATGATGTATGTGATGCAATGATATGTTAATGCAAAGTGATGTGCGTAATGAATTAAATGCTTATATACCTATTGCTTATGATTATGCAAAATGATTATGGAATGCTTTTGTAGATGTTATGTGATGGTTTATATGATATATGGTAATACGAAATGTTTATGAAGTGAAAATGAATGTTTATGCAATGATTGATATAATGCCATGAGATGCAATGTAATGGGTGAAATGCAATGACATGGATGCACCTACTTATGAAGAATGTTTATAATAACCTGTTTATATGATGATTAAAATGCGATGTTTCCTATATGATATGCTTATGCAATGCGTATGATTTCTATATGATATGCTTATGCAATATGCTAATGATTTGTGGATGCAGGATCGATGATGATGGTGGTGATGATGATCAACTATCATAGTACCTTATTAGCATGGTCAGTAAGGAGAGAAGAAGTCACTTCAACAAGACGCAAGATGACACAAATGCAGATGATGATGATGATTACTTGCCGAGGAATTAGAATTTTCAAAGGGCCAAATTTTCTTATGTTTGATAACACACGTGGTACGATGCATCAAGGTATAGAAAACCAGGATGGCGTTGTACCCAGTGTGATGGACTTTGACTCGTCAATCAGATAGGAGTATTCTTGTTCAAACCTGACATACGGAAACCTTGCTAGGATGTATTTCAGAAGTTTCAGACACCTCGAACCAAAACACGGAAAGGTAAACCTATCCCTGCAATAGTCAACAAGTTTCCCTAGACCTCTTCCATACATACCTAACAAAAGCAAGTATTTTCCAAGGTTATATTGCAAGAATATCCAACAAGCACAGCAGACCAAAGATAATGATCATTGCCCCATTCCTATTCCTCTAAATCTGTTGTTTTGGGATATCATCGAGACGTCCTTGGAATGAGCACAAAATAAGATAAGTCAAAAGATAAAGACCAAGTAAACAAACAAACTAATGCTCTTCAATACCGCTACCGGAAAAAGGATATGTTTTCTAAGATGATAACCGAAACTTATTGCCAAAAGAAAATGCCCATTGTAGGAAGGATTCATCCTAGGACATGTTAGTGGATGGTGGCATGTCATTTCGTTTATAAGGGATGATTGATATGGGACCATTTCAGATGATGTGTTACCAATACAAAGAGATAACCAACTTGCTTACTCACTGACTTAGACTTTAGACCTGACTTTTGAGTTTTGCGTTTTAAACTGCTAGACTTGTTTCCAACTGTTTCACCAAAGGTTGGTGATGACGATCAAGTTATTATGAGATGGTGATTATTGTGGGTGCAAGCGAGATGAGGTGGATGGATTTTTTCAAATATTTAGATTTTTTTGAAATTTTTGGAATGTTTTGAGGTTGTTTTTGGTGTTTTTTGAGATTTTGCAAATGTTTTGGGGTTTTTTGAGATTTTGACCAAGAGACTAACCTAAAGACCTATCCTAGGGGTCTCAGGGGCTGATCGATAGACTAGCCTTGCCTACGTTATACATGTAGAGACCATGTAGTTTGACTGACGACTTGACCAATTTACAGATGACGATATACATGATGAAATGTCAGTTTATTATGACGGATGCTTATAGGACTAACCTAAATGTCTCGGGGGATTATCAAAGATCAACCTTGCCTACGTTCAAGCTCAGAGATGACATAGTTTGACAAGACGACCCCGTTTTTTACTTTTGATGTGTTTTGATGTTTTTGGATTTTTTATTTTTTATTTTTAATTTTTTTGATTTTTTGATTTTTTGATTTTTTGATTTTTTGATTTGAGGACCTTAAGAATATACATGAATCTGATCCGATGAGAACGTGCCCCCAGCGTGATGTAATAGACTACTCTGATAAAGGCAAGAGAAACTGACCTTGAGGATGGGTCGAGTAGTACTAGGAGGGATCATGATATGAACACAAGACCAAGCTATGGTGTGGATGCGAGTGGATGGGTGATGGATTTGAGACCTGAATGCGATGGATGATGGAAGCAAAATGGATGGATGATGCAAATCAAGCCATAAAGATTCTGGTGGATGGAAAGTGCTTATTTACACAAGGCACTTGTTTGCCAGGTTTTCACTAGAGGACGATTTTTTAAATCCTTTTTCTATTTTTTTTTATTTTTTTGCTTTTTTGAATTTTTTGCTTGTTACCAAGATGCTTGTTTGCCAGGTTTTCGCCAAAGTAACCATTTTTAAGGACTTTTTCTGATTTTTTGGATTTTTTTGGTTCTATACCCTGGAAGATTTAGGCATAAAACTTTTTGAGATGGGAGCTATTCATGGGCTCCTACAGAGGTTCCCCTTCGGGTGTTGATAGCTAATATGCCCCTGACTTATAGCTTGTTGTGATGATGAAAGGCCCTAACCAATTGGGTTTGAACTTGCCTTTGCTACTGGGATTCAGGACATTCTTCTGATTTTCTTTTAAGACCAATTCTCTGACTTGGAAAGTCCTGCTTCTGATCTTCTTGTTGTAGCTTCGTTTGAGTCTATTTTGATAGACTTGCAGATGATTTAGAGCATCTATGTGTCTCTCATCTAGTAGCTCCAGCTCGTTTAATCTTGACACCTGGTAGTCCTCATCAGTGATGAGATTTTGCAATGATATTCTGAGGGATGGGAGCTCGATCTCAATGGGGAGTACGGCTTCTGATCCATAGACCAAGGAGAAGGGGGTGGCACCGGTGGGTGTGTAGATGCTGGTTCGATAAGCCCAGAGGGCAGGATTAAGCTGCAAGTGCTAGTCACAACCTACGTCATTGACTATTTTCTTGAGGATTTTAAGGATTGTTTTGTTCGTAGCTTCTACTTGGCCATTGCCTTGGGGATAGTACGGGGTGGAGAAGCGATGCTGGATTTTGAATTTCTCGCACAAGTCACGAACCTCCTGGTTCTTGAAGGGTGTCCCATTATTTGAGATAATGGCTTTTGGGACACTGTAACGACAGATGAGATAGTTCGGGATGAATTTTGAGATCTGCTTCCCAGTGATATACGTCATGGGTATGGCTTCCACCCACTTTGTGAAGTACTCAGTTGCAGTTATGATGAACTTATGGCCATTAGATGAGGTGGGTGTGATTTTTTCGATGAGATCGAGTCCCCATTGCAAAAAAGGCCATGGTGCGACGATCGGGTGAAGCTCTTGATCTGGAGCATGGATGAGGTCCCCATGCTGCTGACATTGTAAACACCTTTTAGCATGATCATGCGCTTCTCTTTCCATTGTGGGCCAATAATACCCCATCCTCAGCAGTTTCTTGGCGATGGTCATTCCACTCAAGTGTGAGCCACAGATACCGTTATGAACCTTGGTTAGGGCAGTTAATGCCTCCTCAGCATTTAGACAGCGTAGCAAGGTACCCTCTGTGCTTCTATGGTATAAGGTATCACCTAGGATGACAAATCTAGATGCCTTTTTGGTAAAGGTTCATTTTAGGCTCGATGGTAGGTCAGCGGATATGACTCCTATGCAAAGATATGTGTAGATGTCATGGTACCAAGGATCACCAGGACCAACGATTTCACACACATATTCTGATTCCAGTACCTTGAATGTGGGAATGAGAAGTTGCTCAATCAAAAATTCATATTTCGGTACGTTATGAAGGATGTCTAATAAAGACCCAATTGTAGCCATGGTGTCTACTACTCTATTGTTGGTTCTCAGAATCTGCTCGAATTTTATGTCAATGAAGTTTTCCTTTAGAGTCTCCACCAATTTCTTGTATGGAGTGAGCTTATCATCCTTAGTCTGATATTCATTATTAACCTGATTTATGATCAATTGAGAGTCTCCATATACCTTTAGAGCTATGATATTCCATTGTACTGCTATCCTGAGGCCTATAGTCAAAGCCTCGTATTCCGCTATGTTGTTAGTGCAAGGAAATGTCAGTTTGTATGACTTTGGTATGCAATCCCCTTGTGGGGTGATGAAAACACCAGCTCCTGATCCATGTTGTGTGTATGAACCATCGAAGTATAGTTTCCAGTGGTCTCCTATGTTGAGGTTAAAAATGGATTCGTCTGGAAATTCATATACAAGAGGATTTTCAGAATACATAGGTGCTTCTGCTAGTTGATATGAAATAACCTGACCTTTAATGGATTTTCTCTCCACATACTCAATGTCATACTTTGATAATATCATTACCCACTTTTCCATTCTTCCTGTGAGCATTGCCTTTGATAGGAGATACTTGAGGGGATCAATTTTGGCAATGAGCTTTATCTTGTGTGCCAACATGTAATGTCTGAATTTTTGGGATGCAAACACTACTGTGAGGCAAGCTTTCTCGATGAATGAGTAATTTAGCTTGTGACCAACCATTGTCCTACTGATATAGTAGATGGCCCTCTTCGTTTCGTTTTCATCATGCTGAGCTAGGAGAGCTCCAAGGGCTGTTGTTGTTGCTGACACATATAAGATCAATGGCTTTCTTGGGATAGGTGGCATTAACACTGGTGGTGTCAGTAGGTATTCCTTGATTTTGTTAAATGCTTCTTCACATTTTGTATCCCATTTGTATGCTACCCCCTTGTGGAGTAGGTGAGAATATGGATTTTGCTTGTCTGCCAGTTGTGCTATAAATCGTTGGATGGATTGAAGTCGGCCTTGGAGGCCTCTCAATTTTTTTAATGTCATTGGTGCTTCCATCTCGAGGATTGCCTTCACTTTTTCCGGATCCACCTCAATACCCCTCATGGAAACTATGTATCCTAGAAATTTACCTGATTGTACACCGAAGACGCACTTCTTAGGATTTAGTCTGACTTTGTATTCCTCCAGTCTGTCAAAGATAGCACTTAGGGTTGCTATATGATCTTGTCTCTTTCTTGATTTGGCTAGAATGTCGTCGACATAGTCTTCGACTATTTTGTGGATCATGTCATGGAATATTAGTGTCATGGCCCTTTGATAGGTTGCTCCTACATTCTTTAGGCCAAATGGCATCATGTTCCAATAGTAGGTCCCCCATGGACAAGTGAAAGTCATCTTATGTTGATCTTCTTTTGCTATCATGATCTGGTTGTATCCTAAAAATCCGTCCATTAGTGATAGCATCCCATGCCCTGCTGTCATGTCTACTATCATGTCAATGTCGGGAAGTGGGAAATCATCCTTGGGACATGCTTTGTTCAAATCTCTAAAGTTCATGCAGATTCTGATGGCTCCGTCAGGTTTTGAAATGGGTACCAAATTTGACTCCCATTCTGGATAATCAATTGGTCGGATAAATCCTACATCTAACAACTTTTTGAGCTCCATTTTGACTAACAAAGCGATTTGGGGATGCATTTTTCGAAGCTTTTGTTTGACCGGCTTTGCTTCTGGATATACTGCTAAATGATGAACCACAGTCTCTGGATCTAGCCTTGGCATGTCAGCATAACTCCATGTGAAGTTTATTTTCCTTTCCTTTAGGAATGCTGCTAAGAGTTCTTGCTCTTCTGATAATAGTGATTCCGCATAGAATGTGATATGTGGGGCCTCCTCTGTTCCTAGGTTAAAAGGATTGCATTTTTTGGCCAAGATTGCTGACTTCTCTTGATGAATAGCTCTTAGAGGAAGATTGAATCCTTCATCCTCAGGCGCCTCAGAGAGGTTTTCACCATTGGATACGTCCTTTCTTTTTACTATTTTCTTGTCAGAGAGTGCCACGGTGTGGTTTTCACTCAAGGACTTGGATATGATTCTTAGTTTCTCACTTTTGCGACTGAACGATTCAATCATTTCCTTGTAATAGGCGTGTGTGTCCAACTCCATTATAAAGCTTGCTTTATGATCTCCATTTGGAATGTTATCTCTCAATCCCATGAATTCTGAGAGCACTTCATCATTTTCAAATGTATCAAGAACTGGTGGTCCTCGTTGGTCATAGTTGATCAGTTGGGGGTACACTAAACGGATCTCATGATTTGGATGGTCTCCTTCAAAGGAGAGGGTGCTAATCATACACAGGGTGGTGTCCTCAAATAACCTAGGTAGATTGGATATGGTTCCTCATCATCGCTACTAATATAGGGCTCAGTTATGAAATTGTGTGTGTGCCTACCTATGACTATTGGTGAGTGTACTTGTACTAGTACTGGATGAGGAGAAACATTAGTCGTTCTAACCGGGGGACTTCGGCCATGTATGGTTATGCTCAGAGGGGTACATCCAAGACCAAGATTTTTTATGGGTCGTGTCTCTAGCATGATAGGTATTATGAGCCCATTGTCATTTTGTCCCAGTATTTGATTTATGTCATAGCCCATTGCAAGCATCATTTGTAGGCCCTTGCTTCTTTTGTCCATTGGTAAATTAGTTGTCGGTCTTTCATCTTGATACAACATGTGATATGGATCTGCTTCAATGACCTCATGGCCAAGGTCTCCCCATCTTGTGAATTCAGGATAGTTTTGAGGATGGGTTTGTGATGTGGAAGCTTGATTTTCTTGTGGGCGTCCCCATGATCTAGGAGATTGTGGTAACTCTCCTATCATAAAAGAATTGGTAGGGAGTTTGTAGCTTCCACAACCGTCCTCCTGGATGATGAGCTTGATATCGGAGATGGTGGGGATGGCGGGTGTCTCTGTCGTAGAAATGGACGCGAGAGTGGCGGGGTCGATATATGATGTGGATGGGCCCTCATCATTCTTTGGTGCCACTTGGGGGATTTTGTAATACTTGGCTTCAAGATTCTTGCAGTATGAGAACGGTTCAGGATCCCCGTGGATGATGACCTATTTTCCATTATGTGTAAATTTCACACATTGGTGGAAGGCTGATGCTACGGCTTTCATCGCATGGATCCATGGGCGTCCCAGGAGGATATTATATGGTAATTTGAGGTCCAAGACCTGACATGTGGTTTCCATGAATGTTGGCCCTGCTTGAATAAGGAGTTTGATTGTGCCCTGAGACACTCTTTCTTGGTCGCCGTATGCTCTTATTGTGATGCCCTTACCTTTGTCAATGGAATCTTTTGATATTTTCAACTACTTGATGAGGCCGAGAGAACAGATGTTCAAACTTGCACCTCCATCTACGAGGACCCTTTTAATTTTTCTCTTGTTGACAATGGCTTCTAAGTGAAGTACATGGTTGTGAGATGGTTGGGCAGGGAAATCTTGGTCAAAGAATGTAAGGAGATTAGGTGTTATGATATTTCTAACCATAGCTTGGAATTGGTCCGCATCGAGATCTACGGGGATAGTAGATGAGGCTAATGCTTCCTCAAGAATCTTTTTATGCGCTGATGAGATTTTTAACAACTCCATGATGGAGATGTGTGTTGGCGTTCTCTTGAGTTGTTCTACAACATTGTAGCTATGCGGAACGGCTCTAGATGAAGGGATTCTATTAGGTTGGGATGATCCTGCAATGGTGACTTTGTCGCCTCTTGTGGTGACTCCACAATCTTCGGCATGAGCGCCCTTGATGGTGATGACCATGCAATCTTCATTTAGGGAGGCAATGACCGTTTCGTACACAAGATTTACACTGCCCTTCCCTTTATCATTTTTATTCCCTTTGTTGCCATGATTCGGCATTAGATTCGTGTAGATTTTAAGATCCTGATTTCCTGTGGGTTGTTCCATGTTTATGATTTTCTTGTCGATAAGATCTTGGATGATATTTTTGAGTCTCATGCAATTGTTTGTGGTATGACCTTTGATCTTATGAAATTCGCATAGTTTATTTTCGTTATACCAAGGAGGTTTGACATTGGGTTCTTGGTAGTTCTCGAATGTAGGAGGCTTGATGAGTTTTTCATCGATCAACTTTTTCATTATGTCTTCCACTGGTTCCCCCAAGATAGCGTATTTTCGTTTGGGATAACTTTTGCACTGGGGTGGTCCTCTTTGATCATTGAGGTTATTGATGGTAGGATTGTTATTGGGTTGTTGTGTTGTGTGATGATTGTTTTGGCGTTGATTTTGGATTTGCGGTGTGGGTGTGTTTTGGCGTGGACCACTAATAACCACCTTGGCATCTATGACACCATCATTAGTAACGTTCTTGTTCCTTACCCATGTGCGAGGTTTATCGTTGTAATTGGATGATGGGCAGTTGTTTTGCGGTTCGTGATATGATGTTGATTCCACGGGTTGAGTCACAAGGGCTCTTTCGATGCTGAGTGCCTTGGAGATCAATTGTTCATATGTAGTGATACCCTGAACCTTGAGATGGAATGCTAAGCGGATTTCAAGGTTGGCAATGATTGTGTAGACTTTTTGTTCTTCTGGCATCGTCCACTTGCTCCGATTGGCCTTGGATCGCCATCGTTGAAGGAATGAAGCAAAAGATTCATTCTTTCCTTGTTTTAGAGCGTATAGTTCTTTGAGACTGACATCCATTGCAATATTACATGCGTAGTTCCTAATGAATGCATCCCTGATTTCTTGGAATGTTCTAATGCCTGAAGGTAAGTGAGAGAACCATTCTATAGCGGGACCTGCCAAGCTTCTAGGGAATAGCCGCATCAGATAAGTATCGTCATATGCGACCTCCATGCAATGAACCTGGAATTCCCTGATGTGATCTTCAGGGTTTCCCATCCCTCAATATTTGTCAAATTTGGGGATTTCAAATCCCTTAGGAAATGGTTTCATCTCTAAGCTCCTATCAAATGGATAGGGACACAAGTTGCTTGGTGGTTTGGTTGTGCACCCTGATTGAAGGTCGAGCACTTGTTGTGAGAGCAACCTAAGGTGTGTCGTCACATCATTTTGCGGATTAGGGGGTGGGATGAAGGTGTTTGGGGGTGTTTGAGTCGTGGGTTGGATGGGTGGATTGGTTGATGCATTGTTTGATGGTATCGGTATGTTCTGGCAGGCGAAGTAGGCTTCTACTTGCTTTTGTATGAACAACGCTTGTTGTTGGTCTTGTTGTTGTTGCACTAGGATTTGTGCTTGTTGTTGCACTTGTTGCTACTCCAACAACGCTTGTTGTGCTTGTTGTTGTTCCCACAACACTTGTTGTTGGGCTGCCAATTCTGCTACTTCCTGCTACTCTTGGTATTGCTTTAGTGCTTGTTGGTATGCTTGCATTTGCGCTTCTTGTGCAAGAAGTTGTGCTTGTGCTTGCGCTTGTGCTTGATATTGAGCTTGCGCTTGCGTTTGCGTTGCTTGCGCTTGTACGGCTTGTTGCTGCAATAATAGTTGTGCTTGAGCGACCCTTTGTGCTTGCAATGCTTGCGTGGATTGGGTGGCTTGTTTTTGTTGTTGTTGCAATAATGCTTGGGCTTGTTGCGTTTGTTGTGCTTGTGATGTAGCTTGTGCAGCTTGAGCAGCTTGTGTGGCTCTTTGCATGGCTTTTTGTTTTTGAACTTGTTGGTATCCTCTTTGAAAAGCAGCTTGCAATGTTGCGTCGTATTGGCTTGATGTGGTGAACATTGGTGGTGGTGGAGGTGGTGGTGGATTTGGAATGGTGGTAGATGATGATGTTGTGTTGATGTTTTGGGTGTTGGATAGTGGTATTGATGTGATTGTTCCTTGAGAAACCATGCTTTGTGATGTTAGGGGTGTGTTTGATGATGTTTCCATTGCCTGTGTGTTTATCGTTTGTTGTTGCGCTATCAATGATAAATTTTGTGTGCTTGGTACAATGCTTTGATTGATGGTTGGGATGTAGGTTTGATTGATACTTGGTAGGGGAGGAAGCCCTAAACTAAGGAGCGGTGTGGATGATAATGGAAATGGTGGAAGAGGTGGAAACGTGAGGGGCGTGAGTTGTGAAAATTTCGTGGTGTCGAATAAGCCCCCTAGTCTGAACATATCTCCCTCTTCTTGTGAATTTATGAGAAGAAGTGTTTGAGGAGTTGCGTGAAAGAATGATGACGATGGATCGTGATGGAATGAGAGAGGAACATTTTTGTGTAATGGGTTTTTGGGTATGCTTTGTTCCAAGGTGGTGTTTGCGTCCATGTTTTGATTATTGACAAGGGGATCTGATTGAAGAGCGTTGAGAAATGTGTTTCCCTTGTTGACATTGGGTTGGGTTGGAGCAAACGATGTTGTGATTTGCGAAATTTCTTGCGTGATGTTTTGGGATGGAGGTGTAGATGAAATGGGGATGGTGGATGAGATAGGTGGAAAGGATGTCTCCACTATAGTACTTACATCAAAATCCGAAGGTAACTTGGCCCCTTGTTTTTCTAGTTCAAGCATGTACAACGAAGGGTTGAGTCTCATCATAATGTTGATGATTTTATGATTCTCTAGATTTTGAAGCATTTCTGTCATTTCCTCGCGAGACATTCCAAAAGTAAGGTCCTCTCCTTGATTTTCTTCTTGCGGATTTTGCAATGATGAGAGGGTCAATCGATTACTTGATTTTGCTGGATTCATTTATGTGTTTGTTTGGCTAAGATCACTTGAAGCGGGTGTTTCTTTGTTGGCTTCCATACTCTTCTTGTGTTGAGATCTCGTTTGAACCATAAAACAAAGATCAACCTTCGAGAATATGGGAGATGAATCTCTTGATTCCTTGGATCGATCGTTATCTTATGTCCCAAAGTATAAATTTTTAGGATTCCTTGAGGATCAAAGATGATGATATTATGATGATGTTAGGGATGGATGATATGGATGTTCTTGGCTTTTGATAAATCTTGAATGAGACACTAGGATTTTTAGGACTTGTGGATTTTGATTTTGATTTTGGATTTTGAGATTTTGAGATTTTGTCCTTGATTTTGATTTGGATTTTGAACAAAAAGACCCTAAGATGTTTGATAATGATCTAAGGGATAGCTTTGTTCAAAGGATGATAATTTGGATATGTGTGAGGAGAAGGATGCATCTACCCACACCTATTCAAACAAGATGATTGTTTCACTAAGCATAGGAAGAAGGATTCATCTACATACACTAAGCTAGACAAGATGATTTCGATAACTTTGATTAAGTATATATGAAAAAGGGTGCATCTACACATACCTAGCCAAAGGTTTTTTTGCTAATGTTTTCAAGGATTTCGTTCTCAAGGATATTGAGGATTTTGATTTTGCCACAAAGCCTAGTATCAAGGATGATTTCAAGATTTTCCAAAAGGTGATGATGAGATGGGTTTTGCTTTGATGTTTTGGGAGGATGGATGAAGAAGATTTTGATGTGTTTTGATCCTAAGATGAACCTAAGAAGGACACTTTGTTTGCCTAGATCTAGGTATTGAAGAGCATGCATATGCTTCCTAATGACCTTTGTAACCAAGAAATGATTTCATTTGAACATTCATTTTCGGATTTCCAATCTATGATTTGTGCTTTGGGATTTGGAGTCTTCAACACATATGAAAGTTCATTTTGCTTAGCTTTGCTTAATGTCTTTATTTTACCAAAAACACTTTCTTCAATTAGGTTTTCAAACTAAGGTGTCTAATGTCTTAATTTCCTCAAACCCCACAAGATATGTTATGTGGAAATTCAATGAACTTAAGGAAAGGGTTTCCTATTGTTTACTTAAGAAGACAAATTGAGATATAATCCAATACTTAGAAACCTCTAAGGATGTGAATCCCAAGGGAAAGAAATAACATATGGATTGAGTCAATTGTATTTGTCCTCAAAAGGGTTTGAAATTTGGATGATTTTAAGTGTTTGTTTTTTAGATGTTTTCAATCAAGCAATGCATTTTGTAACCTAAGAATAAGTACAATCCTATGGATGTGTAAGACAATATTTGTTGGATTCCCACTTGGACAAGTCCAGCTATGCCTATCTCTAGCGAATGGTTAGATGCTTGACCCCACTGGCTCCCCTCCACGGCACTCACTTATACGGGGAAGCCAAGCATCAACACCCATGAAACTCCCATGGCATGCTTTCCATTTCTACTAGAAGACCGTAAAAGTGTGGGGTGACTTCAGAATGACCGTTCTTGCACCAACAAATAGATTAAATATTTTGGAAAATTCTAGCACATGGGTTTTAGTAAGGACTTTCCGTTCGTGGAGATTGACCCAGACGGCAAGAGTCCCCTTTTGGATCCATCTTGTCAGAATCAACCGAGTGATATTGGCGTTTCGTCCAACATCCACATTTATATCCCAGCTGGAAATACTCTTGGCTTTAGAGTGTTACCGGTTGAGTCGTTCCCTTGGGTGAGTACTTTTTCCCCAAGGCAAGCCCTTTAGGATAAACAATAGCAAATGAAGAACAATATTTGTAACTCGATCAATCCTTGTTGGCAACAAGGAGAGAGAATGTACGCAACAAAGCCCCCACTCACACTCGCACAAGATTTTTTTCAATTTTAAGCCCAAATCGAGGTGTGGAGGTGATTGATTTATCTTAACCCAAAGTCATGAAAAAGGTCTTTTGATTCTCAAGATCGCTATAAAGTGCGAGAGAAGTGCATACGTCCTTTTTCAATGCCTTTAGTCTAAGTAAGCCCTCATGAAAACAAAGCTACACTTGTTTTTTTAAATTTCCTCAAAGCAATATGTGAGTTCATTTTAGAGCACCAAATCACAAGTGAAAAGACATTTGTTCAATTTTTTAATCCCACAAACAAAATCTAGTAAGTTGTTTGATCTTATGGTTCTTTTTAATCCTTTTGCAAGAGATAAACAAAAAGAACTCTTTTTAAACCCAAATGAAAGCTAGTGTTCTAAGAAAGAAGAAGATGACAAATTCTTATAGAAGTGTTTAAAAAAAACACTTAAGTATTAAAAAACATTTTGATTGGGAAAAATATCATCACCATGCTCTTCCTTCCTTTGTTTTCGTTTTCTAACCTACAAAGAAGAAAAATAGTTAGATTCTGGAAAAACACAGAAATTAAAAAGCAGAAAACAGAGGAAGAAGCAAACCTAAATTAAAAACATGTGCTAAAAAAATTAATTCTCCCTTTTACTGTCTCCCAGTGTCACAACTCGTGAAGGCATCGATGTTTGTTCCTCCCAGCGACACTCTTACAGCACCGCTTACCAGTTAGCGGTGCTCTGTGTCGGGACAGAGAGCACAATTGCATCACTGTTTCGCCCAGCATCGTAGTTTCTGCCAGCGTCAGAGTTTAGGATTTTTTTTTAAACTTCTACAGATCGGCAAGTCTAATGGCGGAGTTAAAAATTTGATTTTTTTGGCGGGATGAGTCCAACGGCACTAAAACAGCGACGCTGACGAGCCCGCGGTGCTAAAACAGTGACGCTGACGAGCCCGTGTTGGAATTTCTTGTGTGTCAAGAAAACACAAAAATTTCAAAGAAAATTTAAAAATAATGATGTCAAGCCCTCCTTCTAGCGCCAAATGTGCAAACCCTTTTTCCCATTACCTGCAAAACAACATGAATAAATGAGTTAGACAAGGAATTACAAGTTAAAAGAAGGATTCCCCATGAAATCCATTTACAAACCAAACTAGGAATGAAAATAATGAAGAACACAATGCAAATGCCAAAAACAAGATAAAATCCTAATTAGATGTGCAAACTCATGATCCCATGGGGGAATTGGTGCCAATTTGATGTGAAAATTGACCCTTTCCCAATCCCTATGATGAAATCTTGATGTGTTGAAGATGATGTTGATCCACTTTGACAAAAGATGAGAACTCCAAGCCAAATCTGCAAAAAGCCTAGCTAGAATTCAAATGATGGATGAGAATGGCTAAGTATTTTAGCATGGTAACTTTACTTGGATTGTGGATGATGAAATGAGGAGAGGAGCTCTTCATTTATAGGATTTCAAGATGGATGAATGTCCAAATTTGAGCAATGTGGGACTAGCATTCATCCAATGATATGGTGCCACTTGTCAAGCTATGAATGGATGATGGTTGTGCAAGATTTGGGGTTTGTGCCAATAAGTGCCAATATTTGAAATTCAAATTTGTTGAAATGACATGTAAGAGGGAAGGGAAAATGCAATAAATGCCACTTGGCTCAAGGCAAAGGACATGTAAGAGATTTTAAATGCCTTGTTGGATGTACATGTTGACTTGGAATTTTTGAATTCAAATTGAGAGAATATTCCAAAAGATGCCTTGTGAGGAAAATAGAGATTTAATAAATGAATTAAATCTATTTTCATAAGAAACTTGCATTATCTAGAGGATGTGACATGAGATGAGGTTAAATTAATCAATGGTTAATTAATTTAATAGGAGATTAGATGATGTGACTTATTTGACTTAGATTTATGGATTTATTTAAATAAGATAAGAGAGGAATATGATAAGAGGATAATTAAATAAAGATTTTGATTTATTTAATTAAAAGGGATGGTGTTAGATTAAATCAAATAAGGTTATAATTTATTTAATTTAATGGACAGACTTTAGAGATTTAATCAAATAAATTGATTATTTAATTAAATAGAGATAATTAGATCAAGTGGATTGATTTAATTAACAAGAGAAATGACTTGATTCAGATAAAGTGATTTATTTAATCAAGAGAGGATATCGATGAATTTAATCAGATAGGGGAATTTGATTAAACGGTTAGACCGAGGGATGATTTAGGAAGAAACGATGTTAGTAAGTCGATCGGATGCACGATGTCAATCAAGATATTTTCGATGTCACATTTTGCCCTCAAGCAATGCACTTGTTGTGTTGGTTCAAAGAATAAACGATCTCGATCAAAGCCAAAAAAATTATATTTAAAACTTTCCCACTACTAGATGCATGCGAGAAAATATGCCATTATAATGCCCCTAGAGATCTGAGGAAAATTTCAATTTTTGGGTGATCTCGCGAAAAAAGGTAACAAAGTGCTTGACAGGTCCGAAAGGGGTACGGGAGGCTAAAAACGTGTCTAAACGCAATAAAATGATGAAAAACAAGCCTCAAACGGACAAAAAAAGATTTGGGGGACCGAAACCCTAGCAGGACAGCCCTAGAGGGTCAAAAAACCCTAATTTTTAGGCTTAAAAGAGGCCCAAGGGGTCACTTTCAAGTCATTTTCACACACCTCTACTAGGAAACCTTGAGATTCAAGCTTTGACCTCTTGATGATATGGTGCAACGATAGCTTCCCCTACACATTTTGGACAGAGTTCGGACCTACCAACGGCCACCAAGCATCGGTGCCCCGGTATGTGACCCTAACTAAAGCTTTATTTTTTCATTTTAACGCATTTATTACATGTTTAAAGATGAGCTCACCTCTAGCGCCACTTGGTGTTTAAAGTGCACCGCTAATTTCCTTTTTGCGCCGCAGCGGCGCTGTTTAGCGCTACAGCAGTGCAGTTTGGAGTTTATAAACTCTACCGCTAGGCTCAGGCTCAGCTCGGACTCGACAGGCCGGTTTGGGAAAAGTGCGATGTGGCGGCTCCCTTTTCATGCAAATTGTGATGCTGGGGGTTAAAGTGTGTCACAGCGGCACTTTTTGGCTGAATTTAGGATCTAGCATCAGAGTTTGAGGAAACTCAAACTGCGACGCCATCACAAACTGTGCCACTGGGAACGAGTTTGGAGCGTTAGGTCAGGATTTTTCCAAAAATTTTAACATGCTGACTTTCCTTGATGTAGGATGGGCCTAGGGAGCTTTATTCTCGGGAGCACCGGTCGCAATATTTGGCGAGCATCCTACGGGACTTTAACGAAAGAGACCAGGACCGACTGAGAGCCGCTGGCTTATGGCATATTGCATATGCAGCGCCTGTGTGCACACACCTAGGGATGCTATCAGCGTTGGCCGAGAGGTGGCATAGCGAGACATCGTCATTTCATCTTCCCATTGGTGAGGCGACCATCACTCTGGAGGATGTTTGGCGCATTCTTCGATTGCCCATTCATGGCCGCCGGGTGATCTATGATATGGAGGAGGGACGCGAGTACTGCACCCGACTCCTCGCCACACGAGATATTATTTACTGCGAGGGTCAGATAAGAGAGGAATATGATAAGAGGCTAATTAAATAAAGATTTTGATTTATTTAATTAAAAGGGATGGTGTTAGATTAAATCAAATAAGGTTTTAATTTATTTCATTTAATGGACATACTTTAGAGATTTAATGAAATAAATTGATTATTTAATTAAATAGGGATAATTAGATCAGATAGATTGATTTAATTAACAAGAGAAATGACTTGATTCAGATAAAGTGATTTATTTAATCAAGAGAGGATATCGATGAATTTAATCAGATAGGGGAATTTGATTAAACGGTTAGACCGAGGGATGAATTAGGAAGAAACGATGTTAGTAAGTTAGGATCGGATGCACAATGTCAATCAGTATATTTTCGAAGTCTACAAAACTGACATGATGAGACAAGATAGACCTGGTGGATAAGATAGGATGATGGTGTGTAGCTCGGGAATGGGATAGTTATCCAAATCATCAAAAGATGAATTGGGAGGATAAGATGATGGAGAGATGAGTGATGAGAATCGATAGGAGATGGGAAAGATGTGTGAAAAAGGTGGGATTAATGATAGTGAGATAGATGGCATTGGGTTGCATGAGGGGGGAGCCTAGAACTAGATACCAATGAGAAGGGATTATGAGATGGAAGGAAAATAGAGATAAAGGGGTGGATAGATAAAGATAAGTTGTTGCTTCTCTATGTCCAATGCAAGCAGTGTTTCCATTTTACTCCTTGCCCATAACTCACCTTTCTATAATTTTCTACCACTACTTCGAATTTTGCAAATGCAATGTGATAAATGGCTACTTACTCCACCTTTGCATGCATTTATTTCATAAATAGATAATACTAAATTTCTCAAAGGAAAAAAAAATGATGGCAACTTTATTTTATCATTTGAATTGCTTTATGCTTTAATTTTAAATCTACATGCAATTATATCATAAATAGATAATAAATTATGGGCCACTAGTACCGCTACCAGCCTGATTCATGCAAACCAAAAAACCAACTTAGTCAATTCGTGTATCTGAAGCCTTAAATGTATAATTAAAAATTAAAATGTTTAATTTGATTGACATCTGGCTACATGCAAATTGTACCTCAAACTGACAAGCTATCAAAATCCCCACTCCCCAGACTCCAGTTAGCACTACCAGTGCCACTCAAATGATATGAAATTATTACAAATATTGTTTCATTAAAGTTATGAGTTGTCCAATCAATCGCTTCAGATGTTCAAAACTAAAAGATTGAGAATTTTAATTAAATGAAATGTAATATGTCGGGGCATTGAAAAAAGAGAAATGAGCCTTGATCTCGCCACGTGTCCACTTCTAATGGTTCTAGTGTTATTCCAGGGGTTTCAATTCACAAGTCTACTACTTTAGAGATTTACTTCTGGAATGCAACTACAATCGTCCATCAAAAATTCATCGAATGGTCGTGGTTATATTGATTTTCCTTTACATCCTTTGGGTTAAATATTCTTAAGTTTTTAAGCCTTGGTCCTACATTCTTCCTAGGCGGTACCTCTTTTAAAACCAACTTTTTGCACGTGCATATTTCTTCCACTTAAGCTCTTCTATCACTCATCACAAAAATACAACCCATTGGGTTCATTACCATGATGATGAGCCTCGATCTCCCCATGTGTTCACATGGAACGGTTCTAGTGTAATTCTGGAGGTTTCAATTCACAAATCTACTACTTGAGAGATATACTTCTGGAATGCAACTATAGTCGTCCATCAAAAATTCATCGAACGGTAGTGGTCCATAATGTCGTGTGGTCACTAAAACTTGGAACCTTAGAACCAAAGTCTGAAGCTTCGAAGTTGTCAAAACTTCTGACCCACTGACTACATAGATGACCAAGAAAGACTTGCATCTAAGGTTAGGAAAAGCACCAAAACCTTGACTTTGGTGAATTAAGATAGGAAAGGTGGCAAGGACGGTGCATTTATGAAGTGAAGATCGTGGGAAAATTTTAGCAAGTGGACATGACTGGAGGATCGATGGGTAATTAAGATTGGTACGTCTGGAGTTTGGAAAATTATTACCTCTCGACCAAGCCTAGAATTTTCCTATCACTTTATGTTTTATGAAAAATCTAACTATCAAAAAAATATTTAATTTATATTTTTTATATAAAATCTTTTATATTAAAATATTATTGATTTTATTAATCATACATATTAAATAAATGCTATAAAATAAATGTTGTTGAATTTTTTTATAGTTTAATCCTTAAATTCATCTATTTAAAAACATAAATTATTTGTAAAAGGAAAATAAAATTTCAACATGCTCACCAATAAAACCAAATGTTGTATTATCTTGAAAAAAATCAAAGTTGAGAATCACTGTAAACAAAATGTTGTAAAATAAATATTGTTGAATAAATCATATATATTAATATAAAGTGAAATTAGAAAGAATTATTCCAATTCTAAACTAATTTATATTTTTATCATAAACATTATTATATACTTTAGATTTATCTTCATCCGTCAACTACCAAAAATTATTCCAATTTTAAACTAATGCTATAAAATATACTTTAGAAATAATTATTCCAATTCTAAATTAATGTTATAAAATATACTTTAGATTTATGTTCATCCATCAACTACTAAAAAAGTTGATTAGCCAGCACAATTTCCATTTCCAACATATCAAATTATCCCTAATCATATTCATCTAAAATCTACCCTTCTAACCATTGTTCGTGCCCCAAGGTGTTTTACAATTACAATGCAAATCCAGGGATAACCCCCAAAAAACAAAATCACAGACAAGATTTAGTACAGTAATCTAATTTTTTTTTTAAACTTGTACTACTCAAGCTCCTTCGATGAATTACCCATCTCCAATGGCTCTATCTCCATTAGCGGCTTCATCTTCTTCCTTGGACATAAACCCTTCTTTTCATGCATCTTTGCTTTGGTGATGTCTTTGAGATTCTCTATGACCTCCTCGACCTCCATTAGCTCGACGCAGATTTTGAGTGCTTGTCACCCGCGCTCCGCACCTTCTCGCCACAGAGCTTTGGTGTGTCCTTTTGGCCACCTAATAAAGAGATGATTTAAATCCACGAGCTTCGGGCCTCCACCATCAATTCCTTCAACCTTAACAAGCCCAACTACTGGTATCTCCCGTTCCAAAATGCCTTGCATATCCTCTAAAAAATCTTTGTGAACCAGAGTTTTCATGGCTTTCCTCACTACATCCGCCAGCTCTCCTAAGTCCAGACGCCAAGCCATGACCTATGAATAAATATCCATATTGGTCCTATATCTGTGCTTTAATTTTTCAAAGCCATTACCCAAAATAAATTGAATTTCTTGTGCCACCTGCACATCCTTGAAGAGAAATAAAGCCCATAGTTGCTTCACAGACACTTTTCCAATGAAAAGGTCCAGCTTCCTCCGCGATGTCAAGGTGAAACTGGCCTCCATTGTTTCTTTGGTTCACTGGCTTCCTGACAACCACCCATCGCCAATTGGCTACATGAGATGTGTCTTTAATACATCTCAATTTTCCAGTGATATCCATTAATGTTGATTCTAAAATATACATCCAACGCCGGCAAAAAACCTTCATAAATGCTTCACTTTTTACGGAAACTTTTGTGCCTCCTTCGCTTACTAAACAATGTTTAATTCGCCAATGTTCTTTTCTTAATCATTTGAAAATAGGTTTAATTCGCCAATAAATTTTATTTTTTAGTTTGAAAAAAAAAATTAATCGCCAACAAAATTATTTTTTATGGTTTGAAAACAAGTTTAATTCGCTAATCAAAATATTTTATTGGTTTGAAAATACATTTTAATCGCCAATGAAAAAAATTTAGTGGTTTTATAAAATTTTCATTTTGCCAGGATTTTCCACAGATTTCTAACGATTAGAAAAGATTCACCAATGGACTTTTTTTTTTCATGAAAAACGAAAAAATTTTCCACTAAAATTAATATTTTTATCGAGAAGTATACAAGATTCGCTAGGATTTTACACCTTCACCGAGGGGGGGTTTCTTAAAGTTTTCCCTAGTTAGGGATCAATTAGGATTAAGCTTCAATTATGATTCAATTAGAGTTCAATTAGGGTTAGCATTAGGGTAGTGTTTAATTAAGGTTAGGGTTATGATAGGGTTCAATTATTGTTAGGGTTATAGGATAAAGCTTGGGGTAAAGGTTAGGGTTAGGATTAGGATTGGAATTAGGGTTATGACCTAGCTAGAGTTAGAGTTAGGAACAATTAGGGTTTGGGTTAGGTTTAATGTTAGGTTAGGGTAAGGGTTCACCTAGGGTTAGGTTTAAATTATGGTTAGGGTTAGATTTCAATTAGTAATATAGTTATATAATTAATCTTGATATTATAATTAGGGTTAGTGTTAGAGTTAGAATTAGAGTTCAAGTTAGAAATCAATTATAGTTAGGGTTAGGATTAAGTTAGGATTAGAATTCAATTAGGGTTAGGATTCAATTATGATTAGGGTTAAACTAGGGTTAGTATTAAGATTCAATTATAATTAAGATGACTAATTAGTGTTAGGGTTAGGATTTAATTAGGGCTCAAATTCAATTAGGGTGGGTTAGGGTTCAATTGATGTTTAATTAGGGTAAGGGTTCTAAGATAAAGTTTGGGTTAGGCTTAGGGTTAGAGTTAGAATTCAATCAGGATTAGGGTCATGGTTACAATTATGTTAAGGGTTAAGATTCAATTAGGAATTAATTAGGGTTATGGTTAGGCTTTATATTCAATTAGGGATAGGGTTCAACTAAGGTTAGGATTATATTCAATTATAGTTAGGGTTAAAGTAATATTATGTTTAGGTTTCATTTAGGCTTAAGTTTAGGGTTTAATTAGGGTTACAGTTAGAATTAAGGTTAGGGTTAGTGTTTAGATTCAATTAGGGTTGAAGTTCAATGGATTAGGATTAGGGATCTGGTTCAATTAAGATTTAATTTCAACAAGATTAGGGTTATGGTTAGGGTTAGGATTCTAAAATAAATCCTAGGGTTAGGGCTAGAGTAAGGGTTAGGGTTAGGGTTGGGGATTAATTATTGTTAGGGCTAGGATCTAATTTGGGTTAAGATTCAACTAGAGTTAGGGTTAGGATTCAATTGATGTTAAATTAGGGTAAGGCTTCTAGGATGAAGTTTGGGGTTAGGGTTAGGTTGGAGTTAGAATTGAACTGTTACTAGGGTTAGGCTTATAATTACTATAAGAGTTAATATTCAACTAGCATTTAATTAAGATTATGGTTAGGGTTTATATTCAATTAGGGTTAAGATATACGAGTAGAGTTATGGTTAGGGTTCATATTCAATTACGGTCAGGGTTCAATAAGGTTAGGTTTAGGATTCAATTATAGTTAGGGTTAAATTTAGTTTAGGGTTAGGGTTCAATTAGGGTTAAGGTTAGAATTAATGTTAGAGTTAGTGTTTAGGTTCAATTAGGCTTAAACTTCAATAGGTCAAGGTTACCCTTAGGGATATGGTTCAATTAGGATTGAATTTCAATAGGGGTAGGGTTAGGGTTAGGGTTCTAAGATAAATCAAAGGATGCAAGCCTTATAATACAACTAATGTAAATTATATACTTATCTAGTCAATATAATCTTCTCGTATTTAGACAATATTCATTCTCCTCAATTATATTCAATATCATACACATGTCATGGTGTTGTACATTCCTAGAAAATAAGTCAATGATATTATATTATTATGCAACTAAAGAATCCATTATGACAAACACACAACAATCCAATTTCTAAAATGGATTTGGTGTTTTATATATAGATTATGTAATAAGATAGATAAACTAGTGATAATTTAATGGCACTTGATGAGAAGATTTTTTTTTAAAGAGTAAAGTTTATTTTTGGCATGATAAAATGTAAGGAAGAAGTGGTGTAGAATAGTTGGTATTAGTCTAGACGTATTTATTACACTACGTGGTAATTGCATTGGAAAAGAGGGAAACTTTATGAGGTATGGAGTGTCATGACAAAGAATGTGAAATCTATTTATGAAAACAATTCAGGAGAAGGTTGGGATCTTTTCTTTTTTGTGGGGGGGAAGAACAGGAAAAAAGAACAGGTGGTGAAAGACCCCTTTGAAAGAGAGCAAGGTTCATAGAAGCTTTGATGGTTAGTGACTATTTTTTGCATTTTAGATTGTATATTACAACTTAAAAATTTATTAGACTGTATAATTTGACTTGCTATATTTTTATATAACTGTTAATATGACACTTTAAATTATTATCAAACCATAAAAATATATATATATAATTTATTATAGAAATATAAATTAGTTTAGAATCTTAAGATAGAATATAATTCTTTCTAATTTTAAAAATATTTTTTACAATAAATATAAGATTTTGACATTTTTACTATCAATTATCATTACTTTATATTAATATATATGATTTATAATAAATATATATTAATTCAAAATCTTTTCAAAATAGAATATTTTAAAGATAGAATACAGTACTTTCTAATTTTTAAAATATTTTTAATAGTAAATTTAAGATTTTGATAATTTTACTAATAGTTATCATTCATTTATATTAATATATATGATTTACAATATTTATTATAAAAAATATATTAATTTAAAAAATTCAAAATAGAATATAATTGTTTTTTAACTTTTAGAACAATATTTATTTTTTATATGAATTTAGAAATTTCTTGTTAATTGTAACATAAATCTAAGATTTTTACGTTTATTACTAATTATGAATCTTTTCTAATTTTACATTTTTTAAATATATATAAGATATCCATATGAATAATAACATATCGAGGGAGCTTTCAATTTTTTTAAAGATCCAACATTGATTGGTTTTTACAAGATGAATTTTATGATTAAATTATTTTTAATTTTATATTTTTCATAAAACGTCAAATGAAAGACATTTAAATAATCAAACTGTCACAAATTTTTCATATGATAGGTAAAGGTGGCCGTCAAATTCCAGGCCTATACTCCAAATACAATATAATTTGAATTTTTAAAAAGGAAGGAAAGGAAAGGAGATCAGATTTTCGCAGAGATCATCAAATATTTGTAGGTAGAAATACAGGTAGTGTTGAGAACGTGTTATCCTTATTTATTTCTTACTCGTAAATATAATGCATTACACAGTTTGATGTTTTATTAGCCGATAGGCTATATATTGTTTGAGCTTTGGCCTGAAACAAGTCTCACGCTGTAATACTACCATGGGTTGCCGGCAATAAAACTACTGGGAACCTTAACTACTCTCACCTGAAAAAATACGGTCAGTTGCCACTTGCTTTCATTGTCGATTTTACTGTGCTTGCATTGAATCGAGATTAAATCAGATTCTACTATCAAATCATATCCGGAGAGATTTGATCCTGCGTTGCTGGAGCCGATAATTTTGAGCGTGGTAACACTCATGGCTGTTGTGGGAAGGCACAGGGCCATGGCACAATCTGACTGTAAGAGTGCCTTGGTGAGTTTATCACCATATCTGAATTATATGACAGGAAATGAGATGAGCCCTTCTCAGGGGTGCTGCAGCGCCCTTGCTACTGTCGTCAAGAATAATGCCTCTTGTCTCTGCCAGTTGCTCACTAGTAACAATCAGCTGGGCATTTCCATTAATCAGACTCGAGCTCTGGCTCTATCTAGTGAATGAAAAGTCGCCACGCCGCCTGTTAGCCAATGCCAGGGTAATTTCTTTAGGTTTAGTGTTATTAAAATCAAATTTGAAATTCTAATTAGCAGGGCGTATATAAATTGTTACTGATCTTGAACTGTTCTTTTCAGGTTCAGGGGCTCCAACTATTCCCCTTCTTCGACTGGTTCAGGCATGACATTGGGATCAGAACATTGCCCAACTGTCCAGGTTTGTTCAGGATTTCTGACAAACCTAGTTTCAGAGTATTTAATAAGCAAACCATATATGTTAAAAATAAATCAAAATGGTGTATAGTGCAACTGCACATGAAAAATTGATATGTATTAGTAACCATCATCATGGTTAGGTTTCTTTTGAACGCGAAGATTTTCCTAGTGTCTGTTCTAGGTCTACACATTAAATCCACGTTTGTCTCAGACATAGCCATGCCAAATTTGCGGGCCCAGGCTAGACCTCAACAGGGATCAGAACCTCGATTTAGAGTATTTAATAAGAGGACATAATTGTTATTTGATTTACCTTTTAGAGATTAAAACTCTATAAGTACACACTTTCCACTTGATCTTTGCAGAATAAAGGTGCTAAAATATCTAGGAAAGATACCTGCCTGATTCCTTGATTATTCCTTCACAACTTGCACCTCTGAATTAATACCGAATTAATATGAAGAATATTAGATTTTTGTGGTGATTTGAACTCTAGAAAACCTACCAACATTAGAATCTTAGGTTTCTTAAGTATTCTACCTTCACAGGTGTATGTGTATACCATTTCATATAGTTTTTTATCAAATGTCTTGAGATTGGTTCTGCTGTCACTTTTATAAGTGCAGGAAATAGTTCTACTATGGTACTTATCCTCTACTTGTTTATTTTTATATTTGCAGGTAGGTGGTTGGGGAAGAGCAAAGGATATCAAAAATTCAAATCAGTTCAATGACATTGTTTCTTAGCTCTTCAGTCACTGCAAGCTTTTATTTGCTTTTGTTAGACACTTTAATAATTATGGTCATTTTGATTTTTAGGTTCGTGACTGCAGAAATCATGATTTTTCATGACATGCAACAACTTCTCAGATAGAAGCTTTCGAGTTCTTAGGAAACATATTTGAGAGAATAAAATATGATATATGCGGATTTCTAACTGAATGCATTTTGTCCCCTTCCAAATTTGATGTATGCTTGCATTTTTGGCCTCAAAAAGATAGCCTGTATGTTGCATAAGCTTAAAATAATGTTTGGGGCTTGACAGGAAAACTATTACCTTGCTTATGCATTTGTGCCTTATTAATAGTAAATCTTAACAAATTATAAATTTTCTGATAGAGTTGCACCTTTGGTCATTTTGGAATTTTGACATCACATGTAAGACACCTTGATGTATCTGCAAAGCATAAACTTGCCTATTTTCTGCAAAAGATTTCAAGTTTAAACATATTATAATGGTTGGGTATTACACTTGTGAAAATGTCATAGTTAACTAAAATGAAACCTATCACAGAAAATACATTAACAGAGTAACATAACATAGTTATGAGTGAAATGAAAATAATTTCATTCACATTCAAATTTAGAAGTTAAACAAAAAAAAAACTCTTAATTTTTGGGCCTCTCCAAAATGACACAAAAACAGAGCAACATGTTTTAATTGTTTTAGTTTGCATGTCTATTTTTCCTTCATTTGGTTTAGACCAATTTTGGTATGAAATAACCTGCTTTTTATTGTTTAGGCCACAAATGGAATCTTAATTGAAGGAAAAGAAAGTCTCTTGATTGATGAAATCAAATGAAAGACCGAAGTCCAAATTTCAACCCAAGAGAAAATGGTTCAACACCTTATATGGCAAGTAAGTAGAAATGCTAAAATGCAAGCCATTTTCCTTCAAAGAGGTAATGGTAACAAAATTGTATTTTTATTGTTTTTACTTCTCATTGCATTTTGGTCTCTAATAAAGTGATTCTTTTAGGCTACACATGCCTTCCTTGCCCAAACTGTGTGAACCATGTGAGAATATTGTTGAGGAAGGTTTTGACGGCTTTTCAGAACATTTCTTAAGTATATGGGAATTATTGAAAATCCAGTTCCAAAGAGTTTTTAGTTCACACTATTTCTGATATTGTTTCTTGTCATTTCATTGAGAAATTCATTCATCCACTCTATGCTAAATTAGTAAATTGATGTACCTGTTTTCCATACTTGTCTTTCTGAATTTATTATGTACCCAATTTTTATTATCAATTTCATCAAGTTCAAATTACTGTTTCCAAGAGTGTCCAGAAGTTTCTATTGATATTGTTTTATGTTTATCCCCCATTGCTCGCTGCTTTGTTGAGAAGCATAACTTCGTTTCACCGTCTTCTAACTAGCTGTCACTGTTTTGGATGCTCCACTTCTAAGTTTTCGAGTGCCTAATTTGGATTCATTGCCAAACATAACTTTTGGTTGGTCTACACATGGAAGTTAGATTCTATGAATGTGGGAATATAAATTTCTCATCTCTGGAAAAATGTTGTCATTCCAGAAGCATAAAGTCACATCTTATATATAGCCTCAGTATTCCTTACAACATGCACAAATTTATCTTTTCTGAAGGCCCAGATGGTAGCAGGAATTTGGTTTTAAATTTTGGCTCTACTTTGGTCCAGTGTATGGGCATAACAAATGATCTTGTCAACATATTAATCTATTTGGCTGATGATCCTTTGGCCATAGTTGTCATTCTGATTTTTCTTTTCTTCTATGTTGGATCACTCTCAAGTTAGAGATTAGCACAGACATGGATTGGAGAAAGGAGAAAACACACCATCCAAGCTCTTCTAATATGTATATACAAGGAGTGAGTAATATAATTCATATCTAGTTAATTGCAATCATTATCACTGGGCATATTTAAAATATTTTTTTTTGTATTGTGCTTAAGAAGTGTTGAAGGTTGGCCTCTCACAAGCTTCTTATTTTATGCAAGTTTGACACTCAGACATAACAATTAACATGTGTATTGTCTATGCTTTCTCTTTTCGCTTGCAGAAATTTTATGGGATCAAACCCTGTTATTGGATCATATTGAAAGTTTAGCGTTATTTTTGGGCCAAATTGATAGTTTGGTCTACTCTTGGGACCACTCTGATAGATAAACTTTTTATTGAACAAATATTGACTTATGTTTCTTTCCTAAATACCCAGAGACTAGTTGATTGCATATTCAATTAATAATACTTAATGGAGAAGAATATCAACAAATGCCCATCTATACAGATAGATTGCTAATGGTCATCCTTTCAGCTAAGTCCTTCTTTTACAAGTGTCTTTGTATTTTATGTCCATTTGTGGACATCATTTTTGCAAGTGTTTTTGTATTCGTTCTTGTGTGCAGGTATCAAGCATGCATTACACCTAGTGTCAAAAAATTGAGTTTGCATAAGGCATACAATAGCCAAAAGGGCAATATCGATTGTTGTCTACAAGGAAAGCTGCTTGAACAAAATTTGCCAAAAATTGCATAAACATATGAACAATACAAAGTAGACATTTCACCAACAATTTTTTTGTTGCGTAGATTCCAAATTCACATTGGCTGTGAACAACTGTATTGTTCAAATTGTTAAGGACTAGCTATATTTTGTATGGTGTGTGATTACCTCTGTAACAACCTCCTTGACATTAAATGCTTACTATTTTTATTCACTTTGTTATGCCTCTGGTCATAGACAAAAGATGCTCTCCTCTAAAATGTTATTGTTCTCACTATCCCTTTATTGTTCATGAATTACATATAAACCTCTAGTAATTGCACATTAAAAATATTTATAATACTTTAAATAGTTTATATGCTCACCAGGTCCATGCTTGTTTGTCATGGATAAAGTATTGTTCTTGACTTTTTCTTTATCATTGATGAATTATAAGAATTTATCTTCAATCTTCTATTTCCTACTTTTACGGATTGAGTGTCAATAGTTGGATATTGTACATATTCATCTTGGGCAAAATGACATAGCAGCAGAAGTTTTATGCCTTGCATTTTTGTTGTGGCATTAATCATTGTGTTCAGTGAAGCCAAATGGACTTTTTTACCATATTCAATTTTCAGTTACTTGAGTTTAGTTTTGTTGTTTTTTTTATTTTGACTTTGAGATGAATATCTTAAACTTCAAACAATAATGTTATCAATGCAGAATTTACAAGATATTGCTAGGTTATTTCTAGATTTTTATATCAGCCAGGATAGCCAACACTGTGTCTCCCCCATTAGAAAAGTTGTCCCTTGTGGTCGGAATTTTGACTTTCAATTTTGACCTCGGGGTTTACAGTTATCCATATCCTTTAAGCTGGTTGAATGACTATTTGGGCTTCGTGGCTGCTTTTTTTTATGAATTCTAGATTTTAAGTTCCATTACTCTATGATTCTATGCAAATTAAATATCAGTGACTATTCTATAGGAGGAATAAATGATAAAAAATGAATGTTGATTAAAGCTTTTTTTCCAACTATTACAGTTTAAATTGTTACTTGTTTATGTTACATGTCATTGTAGTTCATAGCTTATGTTTCTTGGGCATTTGTCATTGTAGTTCATATCTTATGTTTCCTAGGCATTCGTTAGTGGATCGCCTGCTTAACTTCTGGATTTAAAATACATATAACGACCAATGTTGATTTATTTGTCATAATGTTGATCTCAAACATTTCAAAGTATATGGTAGTGTTGACTCCTTTGAAAATTTTAGCTCAAAAAACTTTGTGTTTAGAAACATGATGCATTGTAGGATATGTATATCAACATTAGTAGCATCAATCCAACATCCGAAGCCGGTTGGGACAAAACTGTCACTTTTAGTTAGCTGGTTGTTACATTATAATTTTTTGTCCAGGGCATACAGGAGAACCTGTTAACTTAGGATTTTTTTAGCAACTTTGAATTCATATATGCTATAGTTGTGGAAGGAAAAAAATTATTTCAATTTCAATTTCCACGCAGTATAAGATTATGTCAGATAATTACACACCCAGACTTTCTAGCACATGATTTCATGCTTTGGAGTTCAGGAAGCAACGTTGGGAGTTGGACTCTGCCTTGGACTAGATTTACTTGATCATTTCAGTACATGCAAATCATTTTTGATCAATAAACTATTACAGTCTTCACTTTCATGTTGCTACCAATTTATCCCATGACGTACAATGGATTCAAGAACTTTCAAATAATATGCAAAACATGCTAGACGTGTTCTCTATATATTACAAACAATTTGTATGTAATTCAAACAAAATTGTATATATTTGGGAGTACACAAAACATGCCAAAGGTGTTCTCTATATATTATTGACATTTTCTATATAATTTGAACGAGATGGAATGAACACATTGTATGTTTACTTCTTTATTTTGCGATAGAGATGGTTATACACCCATTATCTTTTTGTAATGTCTACTTTTTGTTGTGAGATAAAAAAAATGTGTTACATCCACTTTGTAAAAATATATAGACAATATTATACAAGTGCTAAACTCCAAATATGTATTACATTCACTTTGTAAAAATATAAAGACAATATTATACAATTGCTAACCTGCACATCACACCCCCTCTTACTTATCTATATTTTTCTATCGGCGTAACCCTTGCACCCCCTCTGGTGCAAGTGCTAGTTTCATAGCCATCGAAGACTAAGAGCGGGATTAAAATCTTAGGATCGCCTTTTCCCTTCAAGTTGTTCAGTAATTTTGTCTGCAACTCTTCAGTTCATTACTTTGGTTTAAACTGAGCTCTATCCCCTTAGTGTTCTTTGTCTAAGTCGGTTGCAAATTACCTTGTAACCTATGCCAAAGTCACCCTGGATCACTGGTTTGCACGTCAAAAATAATCTAACCACTACAAAACTAATCTGTTCATGCCAATAGTGCTCCTTAGTTCACAGTTGAAAGGTTTTATATGCTAATCGTGTGTGAGTTTTAGTTCAATTCAACTTGTGTGAAATACAGAACCTTACTAAGGTGGAATCCTTTATCGATTATGGTGAAGCTAGTCGTTACAAGATATTCAAGATGTATGATTATCTAAAAGGTACTTCTTATCCATTATTTATATTATGATTCGACAAAGTAGATGATACTTAGTTATGCATTATTTCTATTAGATAATCCTTGTAGATAATCCTTTTATTATTGTTTTAGCGGAAATTCGCTTACCACTAAACAAGTGGAAGAGTATGTAATCTTTTCATTATTGTTTTAGTCGTATTCACTCACCACTGAATAAGTGGAGGAGTGTGTAATTTTTTTATTATTGTTTTAGTGGAAACTCACTCACCACTGAATAAGTGGAAGAGTATGCAATCTTTTCAATACTATTTTAGTGGAAACTCACTCACCACTAAATAAGTGGAAGCGTACGTAATCTTTTCATTACTGTTTTAGATTTCTTAATCCATTGACCACTGAATAAGTGGAAGAGCATATGCTTATTTATTTATTATGTTGTTCTCTTTGTTTATTATTAATCTAGATATTTCATCATCATATGATTAAGGGAAAATTTGTGATTATATTCTTAAACTTATCATTGGGATAGATTTCCATCGTATGCTCTCACCTCATCGATGTGGATCTTAGTGATCAAAAAACATAGTCTCCTCCAATGACCATTAGATTATTCTTCTTAATTGATGTTACTTTAGATTTTTCAACTAATGTTTGATTATGGAAGTTGTAAATTATGTATTATATTCTTAAACTTATCATTGAGATAATTTTTTGTCGTATGCTCTCACCTCATCAATACCTTTGGCTTTTATAATTTACAGGTGCTAGATTGAATCATTTATTCTAACTTATTTTAAATTTAAAGTTCAAGATCTACTTTATTAAATATATCAAAAGGATAACTTTAAATCATAGATTAAAGTGAGGCTTCCTAGCCTTTTTGTCCCTGCCATGGACATAATTAGCAACTAAATAAGATTAAATAAGGTAATCACCAAATAGAGTTAAGTGAATGTGTATCAAATCCCCACCTTTGGATAGATCTAAGCTTGGCCTTTAGACGTTAGGGAAACCAAAGGAAGCCCTAATCCATAAGGATATTGTAGTGCCCCTCCATGATTCACCTTGTTTGTGTGGTAAGTTCAAGTTGGATTGTCAATGTTGTTGTTATATTGTCTTCCGTTTCATTGTCAGGTCAGGTACTGCTTGATATTCTGTTCATTTGAGTTATTTGTTTGATTAGTGCTTTGATTGATTATTATATTAAAATGAAATATTATTGTGGTTAAAAAGTATTTTGATAATTAAAATAAATGCTTTATTATGTTTGTTGTGTCGATAAATGAAAATATTGATAATACCTTTATTAAGTTTAAATAAATAAAGTTTGTGTCCTGATATTGAAATATTAAAATAAATATATGATTTAATGTGTTGTGCAAACAAATTAAAATGGAAGATTAAATCAATAAATTAAATATTTAAAAAGTTTATTTAATTTTGTGCAAATGAAATGGTATGGCTAAGTTATAAAATAATAATAATAATTAGTGGTAGTTTCCAGTAGTGGGGAAATTAAATTAAATAATTACAATTAAAGAAGGGAATGCGGTAACGGAGTTTGGGGGAAGGTGGAAAAATAAATTGGTTATTTTTGTTCAAGAAAGGGGGCTTTTGCAACTATCTGGAAATGAATCTTGTTTTCTCTTCCTGTGAGTTTTCTGGTTTTTGGGAGAGTTTCACTGCAGGAAAGAAATTGCCTATAGAAATTGTTGGGGAATTTGAAGTAACTAGAGCAACAATCTTGAGAAATCGAAGCTTGGCAACAAATCTTCAGTTGTGTCACACAAATTAAACCAGGTTCCATTATATCTCCTCAATTTTAATGTTTGTTTAAAAAGCGAATACTGCATGAATGTGCTGACTGAAGCAAAATAACTACTTGTCAAATTTCTGAGTGTGCAATTTAATAAGAGCTCATGGTCATGAAATTTGTGAAATCTTTCTTGAAATCGAATTGTGCTTATTCTATAAATTTCATTCAGTTTTTGAAATTTCATTTCTTTTGGAGTATTCTATTTGTTTCATTTCTTGTTCTATATTTCCCCAATTGGATTGTAATTTATCTGAGTATCTCCACTGTAATATATAATAATCCTCCATTTCTTATTTGGTAAAATCCTTTGTTCTCCTTCATTCTTGCCTACAGATATTTTTGCTTTCAATCTGTTGCAAACCATATTTCTTCTCCTGTTAATAGTATTTTGTCCCTGCCATGGCATTCTGCCTAAACCTGTAGTTTACAATTTCGGGCTTACTGGGTTACGAGTTTACCCCCTGCTATTATTTTCTTGGGAAATCCTTTTTCTCTACACTCTATATTTAGCTTTGAAGACTCAGGTCATATAAAATATCCTGGCATTTTATATAGGCATCGCTTTTCTTTTGATAAAATGTTGTAGGGGTAGCGTTTGATGTATTTTCTCACCTTTGGTAATCATTGGTTTCTCCTTCCTTCAATGTTGTTTAAAGTCGAGTTATGTTGGGGGTTGTGTATTTATTTGATTGATATAATTTATTTTTCGCATGCTACTGTGAAATGCATAAACTTTATTTCTTGCCTCCAATGTGTTTTCCCTTTGCACCTACCTGTATTCTGCATAATCAAAATGTAGCTTAGGGATCAATTTTTATATCGATAGTTTTTATCCAATTGTATTCGTTGCCCTGGGGTAGCGATTTCAGTGCTTCGCTTTGGAAAATGCAACCTTTCCTTCACCAAATTTAAATTTATATTGATAACTAATGTTATACACCCCTATGTCTCATTTATCTTATGCTTACACCTGCTTAAGTATCGTTTTGAATAGAATTTTCATGCTCTATAATGTGTATTTACTTCATTGTATTGGATGAATATAATATTAGTAGACATTCATTATTCTTGATATTTTGGTTGTAAATTGTATGACAGAAATGTAGCTTTTGTTTTATTGGTCATCAATTATTGACTACTTGATGAATATGTGTTTGTGTGGGATTTAATAGTATAGGAGTTCGATATAAGGGTATTATATTCAGCTTCCAGATTATATAAGTTTGACAGATATGAGTATATAGGCGTCGATTGTGCATATATTTGGTTAGATATTCGATAATGTAGAGAATTCGTTGTATATGAAATTTGGTGCCTTTCAATTATATATATAAGTTTGATTGTATTTACTGCCGTATTGTAATCTGTAGATGAAACCAACAATTAGTGTATACACCTAAAAAATGGTCTAGATAATCTAATTAATTAAATATGATTTATTTGATTAATTGAATCCTTTAATTCATCTACTTATAAATAAATAGAAATATTTTTTTATATAGTTCATATTTAATTCTTCTATCTTTATCACATTATTTCATCTTAATTAAATAAACAAATTCAAATTGTTGGAATTGTGTGCCTCAATCCCACTGGCCTAAACCTCTAAGAGAGAAATTTCGGTGTGACCGTTGAGATGTCTAGCCGAATTGCATAAGTGTTACTTTCATACTTGTACCACTATACCGCTAGGTGATTGTAAGAGAGGTGTCGTAGTGCGATGTATACCCACCATCCCGCGGAAGCCTTCTCGCTGTCTAGCGGTAATGTGGTGTCATCGTTGACCTGCAATTGTGTTGGAGACTGTTGTCAGTAGTGTGGTGTTACCACCACCCTGCAGCTGTGTTGGAGACCTCCTACAGTGGTGTGGTGTAGTCACTACCACACCATGATAGGACTTGGAGGAGCCTGCGGTGGTGCAGTGTAGTCACCGCCACATCGTGAGGGTGTTGTGTCTTGGTTGCGGTAGAGCGGTGGGTGTTTGGATCTATTTGGCTGGACGGAGGAAGTTGATCGAATGACTTGGAAATCGTTGGCCCGACATGGTAAACTGCTAATTGATGGTTTGTCTTCTTTAACAACTGGAAATTGAATTGGTATGTTTCCGCGCATGGGTCTAAAGATGCAGTTTTTGATAGGGATTCTCTTGAAAGGAAAAATGTTATAAAGCTGTAATACTTTGTAATAGTGTTGGAATGCTAAAGAATGTGAAGTCAAAGACTTGTGTTGGTTGAAGGCTAGGCTAGCCAAGAGGCTGGTTGGTAATAGTTGTGCTAACTAAGGAAGGTTGAGGCCATGAGGCTGGAGCAGGAGAAGGAAATTATGTTCTAGAGGTGGTAACTCATCCACTCTCTCTCTATGGATTAAATTTGAAACCTCCCTCTATGTGAATCTGCTCTGAATGTTGTGAGAGAGTGTTGTAATAGAGTGAGGATTGTAAACCATTGAGAGGTTGATCAGAGGTCCATGAGAGAGAGGGTCTACACTATATATTGTGAGAGGGTATTGTAACAATGTGAAGATCATATAAGGGGTTATGCTATCCAATTTTTCTCTAGAGTGAAACAAGATGTAATCTTTTTAAAGGCTTAGTGCTTGAGTTGTATTTGTAACTATTCTCTTGCATGAATAATATAATAGGCAATCTGGGCTTTTGGAGTGGGGTTTTTTACCCGAAAGGGTTTTCCCCACATAAATCTGTGTGTTTTGTCTCATGTTTCATGTTTCATATTTCTTGGTTATAATTTGTTAATGCTTGTTGTTGAAACTAGATTTGCATGAGTTTCTCTCATAAGGGTTAATGTGGGAAATGCACTATGTTTGATTCCACTTTGTGGCACAGTTGTACATTTCTTTGAGGAAATTTAATAAAATTAAAAGTTACTGAAGGCACTACTGTTCTTGGAGGTTTCTCCGAGATAATCAAAATTTCCCAACAATTGGTATCAGAGCCTTCTTCCAATTGCTGGTTCTAGGTATTTCTCCTGTGAAGATTTCTTAGTTTTTCAGGCTTGAAGAAATCTGGAGGAATTGTTTGGTATATTGATCCTTTGGTGAGTGGAAGTCTTGTGGTATTCAAAAATAACTCACACAGCATGAAGGGTGGTGAATATGGAGAAAAAGGAGTTGGTTATGTTGAATTGATTTGTGTCTCCTAGCTAGCAGCAGTATAACTTTGATGTATGAGGTGGAACTTTCTGCTTCGTGGTTTTGTTGCAGCAAAGATTTCATATTGGGTGTCTATGTGAGAGGCTCCTTGGTGATATGGAGAAGCTTGGGTTGTTTCTTAGCCATGGAAGAGAGTGCTTATGCTGGGTGGTGTTTCCTGGTGTTGGAAGGCATTGTTTTCTGTTAATCTCAAATGCATGAAGGCTATGGAGTTAATCATTAGATGATTTGAAAGCTTCTAAAATAGCCTTTCTCTTTCTCAGATGCATGTGCATATTGGTGGTTTTGGTGTTGGTTTTCAATAGGCTTGGAAGTTCTTGAACTTATGTTCCTTTTAAGGATGTTTTGTACTTGCATGTTCTATGATTTTTTGCAGGTTTTACATGGTTAAGAAAACTTGTTGTTTGCTTGATAGATTCCTAGACTATGGTGCTCATTGTGGACATGTTTGGAAAATCAGATTTGGTCATGATCTAGTGTTGGATTATTGGTGTGTACATTGTTATCTTCTTTGATATCTCAGTTTTATGATTACTAATGTGATAATGAGTTTGCATGTTTCAGTGATTGGATCTACGAGTTATGCAGGTGTGTGGGTTGGCTACTCATTCATTTGAAATGGGATGACTCAGATGTGGACTGTCTATATCCACCAGGTTTGGTTTATTGATGTTGCAGATTTCATTAGTTGGCCTTGTTTGTGGTCATTTGTGCATTGGTATGTTGTTTCAGGATTGAGAGGATGGATGATAAGTGAGTCCCCGGATAGTTGTTTATGGAGTCTTGTAGTATGGTGAATCTCCTTACTTATGAGATATTGGTTTCACTTGGGATAATTAGTAGAACAACTATATGTTTGTGGACCTAGAAGTTCTTTTTTCAGTTTTGGAGATAGTTGGTCATGATGCTTGGAAATCTTGGTATCACTGTTCAGTGGGAGCTTTAGTAGTAATTGTTAATAATTAGTCTTCTTTAGTGTTGCAGATGTTACTAGGAGGAACTCTTTGATCCTGTTGTTGCAGAAGGGTTATTTTGCATTGGTAGGGTCACTATTTGAAGATGGTTAGCATGTGGAGGACTTGTGTGTTCTTTGGGTTGAGGTGTTGATGGTTCTTGACAGGTGATGTTGGTTCAGAGCTTGTTTGTTTTATGTGATGGTATACTCTTTCTTATGCATTAGATTTTTGACATTGTGCATTGCTCTTGAGATATTGGTTTCTTCACTTGGAGCCTGGTATCTCCTAAGAGGGGATGGTAAGATCATGATGTCATGATAAGTTCCTAATTCAGATGATTGGATCTTTGAAAGTGGTCTAGTAATTCTTTGTGTATTGGGTGCTTTGATCATTTTCATGATACTTCATGATAGTGCAGTGATGCATTTGGAGTTTAGCATGAGATGATCAGTTGCTAGTACTCATGGATACATGGAGAATGAGGTGAGGTTGTATTTGATGGTTGCTCTTGATGATATTTCAACAGAAAGTTTGAGAAGCCTACACCTTGGTTGGACATGAGTTCAATAGAGACCTATGAGGAGATTGCTCCCGGATTAGTCATGATGACTTGCATGTCTTGGAGGAGCATTCTCTTTCCTACTCTTGGTCTACTCAATGGTTTATTACTTGAGAGGTATTACCCATTGTTTCTCTCAGGTACTTTATGCTTTCTTTCACAATATGGGTCTTGAACTGATGTTTAATGGTTCTAGAGGATTCATAGTGGAAGATGGATAGCATGGTTATCTCCTTATTTATGATATCTTCTATTGATAAAAACATTTAGGAGATTCTTTGTGGGTTTGTTTTCCTGAGATGGGAAATGGAATGGTTTGATCTTCTTTGAGAGGCTTACATCCATATGTTGTGTTTGATCTTGGAGATTGAATGGTTGTGTGTTGTTATGCTATTCTCTTTGGGAAGTTTTGAAGAAGATCATACTTGACACAGCTGGCTTTTAGAGGTGTATGTAGGAGTATATTCTATAGGTACATGATGTGTAGTGTTTCTCTCTTTGGTCTTGGTTATCTTCCTGTAGGTTTCATTTCATATCACATTGGCTTGAGATTTGGTTGGAGCTTGTGTTTTTCACTCAAGTTCTTGAGTGATAACTTGGAAGTTCTTTATCTCTTTCATGTGTTGCGTGTGAAGAACTTGGGAAAGTTGTGAAGACTGGTGGTGAGAATTGTTCTTGCAGGTTATTAATTTGTAGGTTGTACATATCATTGTGGATGTTTCCTTGGTACTACATGGTTACACTTTCTATGTGTTATCATTGGTAGACTTTTTCTTCTTTCAATCTTTCATATTTGGCATTTCTCATGCAGTGTGAGTTCCTGAAAGTGTTTGTTCTTCATCGACTTGTATACACGTGGAGCTTGCAGTTGTAAGTACATGGGTTGGTTATGCTAGTGGCATAAGTTTACTAATGTTTGATACCTTTAAGGTATGGAAGATTGGATGATCTAGCACTTGTTGTGGCTGCTATTTTCAATCACGTGGGTTTATCAGTTGGATAGAAGAAATTAGTCTGATTGTTGTTCTAGTTGATGTTTTTATCTTGTTTTCTGGAGTGATGGTCGTATCTTGTTATTGATATCACTGGAAAATTTTGCTTGTGTTCATTGGACTGGTGCATATTCACCTTGGCTTGTACCTTTCTTCCATAGGTGGCATGTTGGAGGATGATAGGGATTGTTACCTAAACGGTGGACATCTTAGATGTTGGTGTAGAAGTCTTGATGGAGCATGAGAGAATGTTTGAGATCTATGTGGTTTCATGGAATACTGTGATTGGTGACAATGTTGGATAGTTAGTTGCAGTTGGATACTTTATTTTTGTTGCAGATTGTTTGGTAGACTATTATCTGTGGAAACTTATTGATTGGATGTTTAAAATGTTGTTGATCAGAGACTTGAATAGAGCAGAGTCTGAACTGATGGTGCCATTGTAATCTCAGTAGTTCCTGAGTGCTCTAGAGGTGCCAATGTGATCTTTTTCAAGTGGGAGATTGTTGGAATTGTGTGCCTTAATCCCACTGGCCTAAACCTTTGAGAGAGAAATGTCAGTGTGACCGTTGAGATGTTTGGCCAAATTGCATAAGTGTTACTTTCATGCTTGTATCGCTATACCGTTAGGTGATGTTAAGAGAGGTGCGGTAGTGTAGTGTATATCACCATCCTGCAAAAGCCTTCTAGTTGTCTAGCAGTAGTGCAGTGTCATCATTGACTCGCGGCTGTGTTGGAGACTATTGGTGGTAGTGCGGTGTTACCACCACCTCACGGTTGTGTTGGAGACCTCCTACGATGGTGCGGTGTAGTCTCCGCCACACCGTGAGAGGACTTGGAGGAGCCTATGGTGGTGTAGTGTAGTCACCGCTACACCGCGAGGGTGTTGTGTCTTGGTTGTGGTAGAGCGGTGGGTGTTTGGATCTATTTTGTTGGACGGAGGAAGTTGATCAGATGACTTGGCAATCATTGGCCCGACATGGTAAACTGCTAATTGACATTCTGTCTTCTATAATGATTGGAAACCAAATTGGTATGTTTCCACGCATGGGTTTGAAGATGCGATTTTTGACTGGGATTCTCTCAGAAGGAAAAATGCTATAAAGTTGTAATACTTTGTAATAATGTTAGAACGTTGAAGAATGTGAAGCCAAAGACCTATGTTGGCCGAAGGCTGGGCTGGCTAGTAAAATTTGTGCTAATTGAGGAAGGCTGAGGTTGTGAGGTCGAGCTAGGAGAGAGAGAGTTGAAGGTTGGAGCAGGAGAAGGAAATTTTGTTCTAAAGGTGGTAATTCTTCCACTCTCTCTTTGTGGATCAAATGTGAAACCTCCCTCTATGTGAATCTGCTCTGAATGTTGTGAGAGAGTGTTGTAACAGAGTGAGGATTGTAAACACTTGAGAGGTTGATCATAGGTCCATGAGAGAGAATATATACATTGTATACTATGAGAGAGTACTGTAACAGTGTGAAGATTGTATAAGGGGTTATGTTGTCCAGTTTTTCTCCAGAGTGAAACAAGATGCAATCTCTATAAAGGCTTAGTGCTTGAGTTGTATTTGTAACTAATTTGTTGCATGAATAATATAATAGGTGATCTGGGCTTTTGGAGTGTGGGGTTTTTACCCAAAGGGGTTTTCCCCATGTAAATTTGTGTGTTTTGTCTCATCTTTCATGTTTCATGTTTCTTGGTTAGAATTTTCTAATGCTTGTTGTTGAAACTATATTTGCGTGAGTTTCTTTCAAAAGGGTTAATGTGGGAAATGCATTGTGTCTGATTCCGCTTTGTGGCACATTTGTGTGTGTCTTTGAGGCAATTTAATAAAATTAAAAGTTACCGAAGGCACTACTATTCTTGGAGATTTCTCTGAGATAATCAAAATTTCCCAACTACAGTAAATTGTATGACAAAAATGTAGCTTTTGTTTTATTGGTCATCGATTATTGACTACTTGATGAATATGTATTTGTGTGGGATTTAATAGTATAGGAGTTCGATATAAGGGTATTATGTTCGGCTTCCAGATTATATAAGTTTGACAGATATGAGTATATAGGCGTCGGTTGTGCATATATTTGGTTAGATATTCAATAATGTAGAGAATTCGTTGTATATGAAATTTGGTACCTTACAATTATATATATATATATATAATTTTGACTGTATTTACTACCGTATTGTAATCTATAGATGAAACCAAAAATTAGTGTATACACCTAAAAATGGTCTGGATAATCTAATTAATTAAATACGATTTATTTGATTAATTGACTCCTTTAATTCATCTACTTATAAATAAATAGAAATATTTGTTTATATAGTTCACATTTAATTCTTCTATCTTTATCACATTATTTCATCTTAATTAAATAAACAAATTCAAATACTTTGTTTTATTTGATTACCATATTTCTTTCATGTTTATTTAATAAATAGATTTCTATAATTTGTTTTATTAAATTAAATATCCTCTTTTACTAAATTGAATAAATCCAATAATTCAATTAAAGCATATTTCTACAACTATTTCCTCTTTTCACTCATCATATCCACCAAAAAAATTAGATATTTATATCTAATTAATTCAACTTGACCTTCACAGACAAATTTGGATACAAATTTGAGACAAATTAGAGGAAAACTTCTTCATCTTCTTCCATTGATCATTCCTATCCTCTGGCTGAATGTTTTTGTGGGGAGGAACAATCTCCATAATCTTCTCAGGCTTCATCTTTCACCATTAATTCTTTCAAATCAAATCCAAACATTTTCTTTGCTACCACATCACAAATATGATGTCGGGAATCTATAAATACAGCCTCTTTCTACAGGAAATGGATCCCAACTTTGTGCAATCTTACTCTATAGAAATAACATTAGAGCAATTAAGCATTTCAGCATTGAGAAAATAGCAAATAGTAATCGTTCAATTATATCGAAATCATAATCATGGCTTTACATTTAGCTGCATCTTAGTTTACAGTAGTTTGTTTTATCATTTTCATGTCAATTTCATCTATAGTATCATCACCATAACATTTAGCAATTATTACATAGGATTAGATTCCTGCATTTTACAATATCTCATTCTCTAGATTGTCATTTTAACAGTCACAATGCTTACACAATCTAAGAGCCACAATGATTTAATAAATCTTTGGAGATAGATAGCAATAGGAAGCTTTTAAGAGATTTCCTACTTTAAATAGATTAATTGTTGTTTAAATCTCTTGATATAATGTCTTATTAGGTGTGTTTGTTATTCATTTACGCATATTTTACTCACATAAATTGGCGCCCACTATGGGGCCCAAAAGTCCCATTTTTAACATCTTTTTTTTTCTGAAAAGTGTGCTCGCAGGTTTCTGGCGTGTTTTGTTTTAGCATAATCAAGATTTTTTACGGTGCATATGATAGATATTTTAGCACATCCAATTATTGATTACGACGCATCTGACAAATATAATACGACTACTGTTACGACGCATCCAGTATTCTATTTCACCACAATTAGGGGGTTTTCTTTCAGTGCATTGATCCTTTATTTTAGTGCATTCATAAATTTCTATAGCACATAAAACTATTACTTTAGCACATTCAAATATTGTTTTAGCGCATATAATAACTGCTATAGCGCATCTGACTATTTTTGTAGAATTTCAAAAAAAAATCTAAAAATTAATCACTATTTTCTTTGTTGCAGGTACAAAATACGCTTGTCAAAGAAAATTTTTGGAAACACTTACACCAGTCAAAGAAAAAAATTTACAAATTACTAATGGTGTTTGCAGGGATTTAATTTTATTATTGCTTTTCCTTTGGTTAAGATAGTGCATCTAGCTTAATTAAAGAAATAGTTTGAACCCCATGTCCATTGTGTTTCGAACTAGGTGATCAAAATGCTAGACTTTCTATCCTACTTTATTAACACCTTTAGAAGGCCTATCGTAGTGGGAAAAAGTACTCACCCTACAGGAATGACCTAAGTGGGAACAACCAAAGCCAGGTTTTCCAACCCACTATAATCAAAAGTGAATTCGGGTAAAGTTTGAATTCGACAGAAGTGTGCAAGATAACGATCCCAAAAATCTTCATTCTAAAGATTAGGAGGTCTCCTGAGGGAGTTTATCAATTGCCACTCTGAATGGATACCCTATCTACGAACCTTAAGTTAGTAACTCACCGTGTCAGTTTTCGAACACTTTTTATACCACAATGCAAGGGGAGGGAAGAATCTTCCCCCAAGACACTCACCATATAAATATCAGAGACCCTAGCCAAAAATGGAGGATTTGACTCTGGCTAAGACTCGGGAAAGGAAAAAACATGGGTTCCCTCTAGGGGGTGACATGGCTATGTGAGCTGACATATTTTTAAGATGTGTGTTGTGGTATCTTAAGTGACCTACTTGACAATTAGAAAAAGTGCTTGAACTATCTTTATTTGTGTCAAACCAGTGGAAATTGAAAGTATCAAACTTGATTCTAGAACACTCACTACATGTTTAATGCATAGAATCTGAACAACTGTTTACAATCTGGCTTTTGTGTGTGAAGTTATTTTTCAAAAAGAAATCATCCAAATCAAAAGTAATTAATTCCTACAATTTCCAGACAAACAAATCAGTTACCATATCAGTAATCAAAATTTTATACACTAGAGATAACAAATTCACCAATTAAAACTAGAAAAACCAGGCAAACTATCAAAATTAGAAAATATTTTCTAGAAAAGTGCATTCACTGTCTATTTTGGCACTTACAATTTGTTTAACAATGCATCTAGGAATCTTTTAGCACACAAGAGGTTTGTTTTAATGCATTGAACCCAAACTTTAGCACATCAGAGTAACATTCTGGCACATAGGAGCAACAGTCTAGCGCATTCAACAAATTTTCTAGCGCATAGACGAAACAGTACAGCGCATTCAACCGGTCTTTTAGCACATCAAAACAAACTTTTAGTGCATCTATCAAGTCTTTTAGCGCATCGGAAGACTATTACAGTGCATCCAGAAAATCAAAATCCAAAGAGCTATTTTTAGTGTCTATCAAACTTTTATCATCAGAATTTAGGTTTTTCTCATAATAGAAACTTTCCTAAATCAAAATAGAGTCTTAAACCTGCATAAACTGGAGTTTACAATTGAATTTGTTCAAATCATACCAAGATCTACCATCCAAAAGTGTCTCAATCAAACACATTTGATTAGTAAGTTAAGTTTTAGGATTAGTCATCCTAAATCAAAGAAACGAAATTGTATAAACAAACTTATCAACTTAGTCTAATCAATATAATCTATCATTCTATTTGACTTGAGTTAATATCCTTGACACTATACCAAACTAAGATCAAAAGTTTATTGAAAACAAGAACGTTCGTATGTCCATTTTAACAAGGTCATGAAGACTAAAATTCCAACAAAAGGAAATTAAAACTCAAACCACCATGGCTGAAATAGATGAGGATCAATTGAATGCTTTCACTCAGCAGATGCAAAACCTTCAACAACGAATCCAATACATACAAAGAAAAACCATAGAAAGAAACCAAACAATGAACATGATACCTTCTTCACCAAAAACTACATCATCCAAGTTAAATGTCTTTGAATTTTTACAAAAGTTCAATAAGCCCAAAAGTCCTCAAACACAAATGATATTGAGCAGTCCTATCATGTCATGCATCTATCTCCATCAACCATAAGCCAAAATAAACCTCAAGATTCTTTCACTCAAGTTAAAAATTCCATCCAATCATCCTCTTCTATCAATGATTCATGTCAATCTTTCAATCCAAAGCATGCTAGCATAGACTCCCCTACACATCAAGATCAAATTATTCTTTCCACTCCATCCAATGATATCAAAATTCCACAAATTCTTCCAATATTTGATCAAGATCCCATTTCTCAAGAATCTTATGACGATCCCCTCCTTTCACTTTTCATCCAAAATAATTCCCTTCCATCTCAAGAGACGAGTATCCTTCCAAGTTCTTCCACATCATCTAATCAATCCATACCATTTCATGATTCTATTGCATCACAAGAGCATGATAGTTCTTCCATCCTATCTAATGATGTCTTACCAACTGATGATCAAGACATGCTTTCTACAAAATCTCATGATTCCCTTCCTCATCAAGATCAAGATATGCTTCCATTCAAGGATACCCTTTCATCCCACGAAGATGTTTATCCTTCTCATGATCAAGATATGCCTTTCATAACATTTCATAATGATTCCATACTTAGTAAAGGGAAAGCTACTTCCTCTCCTACATCTCATGATCCTTTTCCAAGTCATGATCAAAACACCCCATCATCCCCATGTCAAGAGCCTAGCACACCTATTCAAGCTATCCATGAACCCCACACCTATAAATTGGGATCCTCCACCTTTATCCATTCTGCTTTACTTCCAACACCTATCCTCTCATCCATATCATATCCTCCCCAAAATGGAATTTCATCTTGTTTCACAAACAATACATATCCCATTGGTAAACGAATGTGTCAAAGTATGAACTACAAAGGAAAAGGATTAGGCCTTCATGAACAAGTGGTGCAGAGCATCTTTTGCAATATCATGCCTCCATTTGGGAAATTCTAAAGATTAAGAAAATTTTGGTGTTTTTACCTTGTAATAATCTTATATGAGTCATTTTTCATATGTAAAGGTCCTTAGGAGGTTGAGATTTAATGTTTTATGTCAAAATTGGAAAAGTTGTTCAAAAGGTGTAAAATTACAAATTTGTAAAAGTTGTAAAATGCAACATAGGGAAGTTGAAGAGTCTTAGGAGTTTAGTTATGATTGAAGGTAGTTGAAAACTAAATGGAAAAGTGTGGAATTCCTTTAAAAGGCCTTGTAACCAATTGAGAAGGTGTGGGTGATTGGAGATAGAAGTTTGAATGAATAAAATATTCGTTTCTTGCTTTTATTCTCATAAAATCTTTGTGTTTCAGTTGTGTACGGATTTGTACAAGAAAGAACACATGTGGGAATTTTTTTAAATGGTGGAATTTTCAATCACCTTCCTTTTCATTCAAGTTTCATGTAGATTAATGGAGATTTGGGTAAGATATAGCAAATTTTGTAAAAACTATCAAAAAACCCTCTTAGGGTAAACAGTGTATATTGAAAATTATATTTCTCCTAATTTTTCCATTGAAACTTACTCAAATTTGGTGTATAGTGAATTTCATATGTGTTCTAAAGGATTTCAAGGTTTCAGGGTTTAAAGAGGAGGTTTTGGGCAGTTCCAAGTGATCCCTAGGTTTGTTTTTGCATAAAATTTGGTAATGCATTGTGTACAGTCAAGGATTTGAGTTTCTAATGATGTATAAGGTACTCCTTTTTGACCAATGTTGCTTTGAAAGGGTGTTTGGAAATTTTTAGTTCAATTTTCTATTTGGAATGGGTAAAAGCTTAAGTTTAGAGATGAAAATAAATGACTGCCCTGTTTGACAGAATTGACATAGTCTTGCAAAATTGAAGGTTTGGGATTGGGGTTGGTATAAATGCTTAATGAAATGAACATCTAGTGATTTTAAATGCTTGTACAAGTGAAATAAAGATCATTCCAATTCTTGGTTTTGAGATTTGGGTGTTGGAGATAATAAAACCAATAAGCCCTATTTGTGTAAGACCTATTCAGGCCTAATTTGCAGCATTACAGTCCTTATTTGGTCAATACTCTCCAAAGAAACATGTCTTGGTTTTTAGTTATGTTTTAAAACTCTGCAAAGAGTATCCAAAATGATGATCACAGTCTGAAATGGAGCCTTATTTGAAGAGATAATTTTGACAGTATGTATTAGGTAGGCCATAAGGAATCAAGACAATCTATAATGAAGTGTTGAAAATGTGAAAGGTTTGCATTGTGGGGGTTAGAAAAGGGTTGGCCTTGTTATTTCAACTCATATGAAGGTGTCTAAAGTGTTGATACAGTGAATTTTGTCTTGGAAGGTAAAGTTTGAAGTTTGATGATTTGTGTATGAGTCATGAAGGTTGGTTGTAGATGGTTTACAAATGCAGCCATCAATTGATATTTGAGGAAACCAAGTTAGTTATTTTAGTCTTTTTCAAGTTGATTAAGGTTTTTTGAGGGTTTGATAAATAATTGGAACTCTAAGTTGTGTTTTGGTGTAATTGAATCAAGTGTTTTGTGAAAGGATAAATCTAGTTGTGATGAGTAATCAAATAAGGAAGTTTTGAGTTTTGTCTAATGAGATTGAGAGATTTTGTTTTCTTCCTCTAATCTTGCATCAACAAGGTATCCTAGAACCCCTTTCTGTTCAAAGAAACCCATATCACCACGGCCTTGATTAGATGCCTAAATTTCCTAGTTCATCAAACCTTCCATCTATCCTAGGTCCTCATTCTAGTTCATCAAACATTCCATTTATCCTAGGTCCTCATCCTAGTCCATCAAACCTTCCCTCTATCCTAGGTACATATCCTATTTCTTAAGAACAACAAAGGAACACATCCTTGATGCCCTTTCAAAATTATACCCACATTAACTCATCCATAATACCTCCATATCATTCATCTCAATCCACCCCTCCTATTGCTCTTGGAAGCAATTTGGGTGCCAAATATCAAAAGCTTCTATATCAAAATCCACATGTATCAAAGGATCAACATGTCTCCTTGAAGAGACATAAAAAAATAAAAGAAAATTTGATCCAAAATCAAAAGAAAAAACTAAAAGGCCACAAAGGCCCATCAAAGCAAAAATCTCAAAGACCACAAAGGTCCATAAATCAAAATAAATTTTCAAAAGGTCACAAAGGTCCATCAAAGCAAAAAGGCAATTTTCAAAGACCACAAAGGTCCATAAATCAAAAAGAAAAATGTCAAAGGCCACAAAGGCCCACAAAGAAAAAATCAAAGTCAAAATTCATGTGGATTCCTAAAAGTTTCATAGAAGCAATAAAATCTAAATTTCCATCCAAATTTGCTAATCCAAAAGCTTCCTCTAATTTTCCATTAAATAACCTATCACCTTCCAAATCCATTTTTTCTCCATCACTCCACCACCCTTCAAGGTGTGTGCCAACGTTGATCTTTCCATCCTTTCCATCTATCCATCAACAAGCCTTCCAACCTCCTATCCATTATCCAACATTCATCCCCCATCATTCTCCTTTAATCCAAACCTTTGCATAAGTCCTTAGATTCTTCCATCATATCATTAATATACCAACATTTAGGAGTCTAATTCCCATTACCATGGTTTATTAGAGGGATATTTGGTTGTGAAACTTGATGCTTAATTCCTTCCTCCATCTCCCTATCATCCATATCCTATCTTCCATGTTCCTCTTGCACTCTACACTTAGGGACAAGTTTTGTCCATCTTATCATTCATGGTCATTATCCTTTCTATGCTTGTTCCTTACATTTCCACCTTTGATCTTCACAAGGTTAAGGATCTTCTTGAATATCATATATATTATCCTATACGTTTTATCCATATCTTCCATACCATATCTTCATCTTATCCATATTCCATCATTCTTACTAAATACATCCTTTCTTCCATTCCTTGGTCTTGATGAGGAATAGGGGAAAAATACTTGGGCCTTGTGTTTGTATCTTATCTAGTTGATCTTGATCATCCCATTCATTATTTTTATGCTTGATTTCTTCCATTCCATATCTCTTAGCTTATCAAAATCCATGTCACCATGTCCCTTTGCAACCTTGAATCTTATCATGCAAATCATATTTGAGCCTAGTTGTAAAACATTACCCAATCATCATATCTTTTGTCAATCAATCATCAACAATCATTAATCTTATCGTACTTAGAGGAAATTAGTGATCCTAAGTACTTATCATAATCATTCCTTATGGAATCAATCATTCCTAGCATCTTAATCATTCAACCATTATCATCTTTTGACAAGATATATGTTGCTTGTGTGACATGTTTTGTAGTGAATCTTTCATTTTGATCTATCATTTATCCATGGTTGCATTACCCCTATTGTGGGGCATCTTGTTCCTTCAATCAGTCATATCATCTCATTTCATCTTAAATATCCTAAAAAATCCATAAAAAAAAGCTGCAAAATCCAAAAAAAAAATCAAAAATTAGAAAATCCACAAAAAAGAGAAAAATACAAAAAAAAGTCAAAAAGTCAAAAAAATACAAAAAAAAACATAAAATCTGAAAAAAGTGCAAGAAAACTTCATGTACATATCCTGGCAATGTGGTCGTGACTCACCCTAGCTTGGGGGCAAAATCCTGAACTCACTGGGGGCAATAAACTTTATGCTTAAACAAACTAACAAACAACAGTATGTCTAACATAGCAAACACAATGATCATAGGAAAATCCAGCATTGAACAATCCTTAATCGATAAAAGATCAAACCATCTATATCAAATATCTAAAACCAAATCAATCAAAACAACTTTAAATGGATGATATTCTTTTGAATCATGATTTTATCGCTTTAGCTTGAATGTTCAAATGTTGTACTTTTGATTTTTTTTTGTTATCATATCTTTGGAGGAACTCGATGATGTATTTGAACTAGAGAAGCAAAGGAGTATGATTTTTCTTTTTCTGCTATCTGGGAGTTAATTATTTTTACTATGTGAATTGTCACAAGACATGCTCTACCAAGTATCACTAATGAAATTTAGAATTTGCATAGGAAAGTGATTGATTCTTGTTTGTTTATGCAAGAAATTCTCAAGACATCTTGGTTTAATTATACCTAGATGCTTGTGTTCACTTGCAATATCAAAAATCATGAAAGTAGTACTCAGGTCATCATGGTCTAACTCTTACCATCGATGCTTGTACTCACTTTCAACATTTTAAAGGCTCAATGATGATAAAAGCACAATAAATGGACTATTAAGATGACAATGTTTGCATATGTAGATTTGCATGGTTAAATTAGATTGCATTCATATTAGTTTTGCATTTGCATTATAGATTTTCCAAGGCTAGTGAGTCAATAACATGATAGAGAAATCATAAAATCTTTGACTGAATAAGTGTACATCATCAAGTTTTAGTACATTAATCAATCATATACTGGGGCATATCAATCAAATCTGATAAACCACATCAACTGATGATATCTATATCGTCCTACACCAGATGTGAAATCATGTCCCACGTCTTTGGGGAGAACTCTAAAATCCTCCTATGATCATAACATATTGCAAATCAACAATATTATCAATCAATCAAAAATCAATAAGCCTATCAATATAATCGGCTCTAGTGAGACTTTGATCAAATCTCATGAGTGACTATCATTGAACCTCGCCTATCATGAGGTCAAACATCAACCTATTATTGATCTTTCCCTATCATGAAGTCAATCAATCAATCTATCATTGATCCTCACCTATCAGGAGGTCAAACATCAACCTATTATTGATCTTCGCCTATCATGAGGTAAATCAATCAATCTATCATTGATCCTCTCCTATCATGAGGTCAAACATCAATCTATTATTGATCATCGCCTATCATGAGGTCAATCTATCAATGAACCTTGCCTATCATGAGGTCAATCATCAATCTATCATTGATCCACACCTATCATGAGGTCAATCAATCAATCAATCATTGAATCTCACCTATCATGAGATCAATAATCTTCTAATCTATCAGGATCATCAATCAATATCAAATCAAAGGCTGACACAATCAAAAATCATCAAACACAAGGAGGCAAAGCAGGGCAACATTTAATCAACTAGCAGAGTAAACATCATTTTTTAGGAGATAAATTGATTTTGCATCATTGAAATTGAAAATATTTATCAAATATTCAAAAAATCATAAAAATTTGAAAAATTCCAAAAAAAATCCAAAAAAACAAAAAATTCATTGATTTATCTCCTGAGGGGGCATATATCCATCATCACCTGAAAATCAATGTTTGGGGCATATCGAAAAAAATTCGTCAATACTAGCAGTAGCAGCAAAATTTTCTTTGAAGCAATGCATAAACACATCCCTTCAAAGAGGGGCAAAATATGTACACCTAAAAATGGTATGGATAATCTAATTAATTAAATATGCTTTATTTGATTAATTGATTCCTTTAATTCATCTACTTATAAATAAATAGAAATATTTGTTTATATAGTTCACATTTAATTCTTTTATCTTTATCACATTATTTCATCTTAATTAAATAAACAAATTCAAATACCTTGTTTTATTTGATTACCATATTTCTTTCATGTTTATTTAATAAACAGATTTCTATAGTTTGTTTTATAAAATTAAATATCCTCTTTTACTAAATTGAATAAATCCAATAATTCAATTAAAGCATATTTCTACAGCTATTTCCTCATTTCACTCATCATATCCACCAACAAAATTAGATATTTTATATCTAATTAATTCAACTTGACCTTCATGGACAAATTTGGAGACAAATTTGAGACAAATTACAAGCAAACTTCTTCATCTTCTTCCATTGATCATTCATATCCTTTGGCTGAATGTTTTTGTGGGGAGGAACAATCTCCATAATCTTCTCAGGCTTCTTCATCTTTCACCATTAATTCTTTCAAATCAAATCCAAACCTTTTCTTTGTTGCCACATCACAAATATGTTGTCGGGAATCTATAAATACAACCTCTTTCTACAGGAAATGGATCCCAACTTTGTGAAATCTTACTCTACAGAAATAACATTAGAGCAATTTTAAGCATTTCAGCATTGAGAAAATGGAAAATAGTAATCATTCAATCATATAGCAATCATAATCATGGCTTTTCATTTAGTTGCATCTTAGTTTACAGTAGTTTGTTCTATCATTTTCATGTCAATTTCATCTACAGTATCATCACCATATCATTTAGCAATCATTACATAGGATTAGATTCCTGCATTTTACAATATCTCATTCTCTAGATTGTCATTTTAACAGTCAATGCTTACACAATCTAAGAGCCATAGTGATTTAATAAATCTTTGGAGATAGAGAGCAATAGGATGCTTTTAAGAGATTTCTTGCTTTAAATAGATTAATTGTTGTTTAAATCTATTGATATAATGTCTTATTAGGTGTGTTATTCATTTACACATATTTTACTCACACAGTTAGGTATAACATATACATATATATAAGTATATAAATATATACCGAAGTATGAGTATGTGTTTATATATATATGTGTGTGTGTGTAGTGATATATATGTATAGGTATATTTGTAAATATTTTATAATGGTGCTAGTAGAAAGAATAATCTTACTTCGGAATTAAGAGATTTGTGAGTAAATAAATAGAATATGATTATGGAAAGAAAGATTAATTTAATTTCACTTAAATAATATTGAGTTCTGTTAAATGTGAAATTAGACTATTTCCTTGGTAATCATAAATATTGCATGTTTTGTAAATTGTGTCTTACACTTGTTGTAAACTTATAATGTGTCTCTTAATTGTGTTAGTGGTTTTGTTGTTATGTGAAGTATGTGTTGATTATATGAGATTGGATAATCATGGTTATTGTTCTTTGAGAGATTATTTGTGCAAATGGTTAGTTAGACTTCCAAAGGCTTGGGGGAATTTTCTATTTGATGGAGTCCATGATTGTTCATTTGAGATAGTTATTTATGTTTTGAATGAGTATACGAGGGTCCTTAGCCTTGCACGATATATTCTCCACTTTGATTGGGACTTGTGTGAGGATGGTTTGTGCCTTTCCTTTTTGTGTATGTTTATGAGGTTTTGTGATTTGTGCAAGTTGGCTTTACCTTGTTGATTTCATTGGGTCTCTTAGTTGCTAGTAGGGTAGTGGCTCTCAATGGGGGATGGCGCACAAAGTGGCGCTAGGGTAACCCATGTGGGAGTTTCTTAACTCAATGATAATTTAAAATTAATTAGGGTTTGGGTAGTTTACACACTAATCAAGATAACACCTCACTCAGGGTTCAAGTGCTTGTTTAGGCTTGGGATGAGTGGGAAGGCCTAGAATGGAAAAGATCAATTGTCTTGTCCTCTTGAAAGGTATGTTGATCTCGCATGAGTTTGTATTGGGGTTGGTGATTCGGTAGAGGTTGTCAGGGTAACTCAAGATGGGGGATGACAGCCTAGGAAGATATTCCAAGTTAACTGTGGACAATGATTTTGACAAACCAAATGCTTTCTAGCCCTTCTAGGGTTTTTCACCTAAAAGGGGAAAGAATTGGGTCAAAATGCTAATGTCTACACTCAAAGTTAATGTGAATGACATATATTATGTCAAATTAAGATGTAATAATGCTCTGATTTGAAACTGAAATGATCTAATGGTGCAAAACCTATGAAATGCAACTTGTTTGAAAACACAATGTGATATGCAGAAATGCCTAAAAATGCAAGTAAATGATGAAATAACAAAATAGGGTGAAAGGGGTGCACCTAGAATCTAAGAATTGATGCTATGAGATTTTGAGATCCTAAAAAATTGGCTAAAAAAGCTAACTGGGACACTTATGCCAGGTTGGGCGACTTAGTCCCAATTTCAAGAAACTTTGTCAGAACAGGAATCTGCCAAATTAGTATCCAGAAATTTCAAAATCACCTTTCAGGCCCAGAAGTGGGACTAATCTTCCAGTAGTGGCGACTTATTCCGCCTACAAATCTCAGGAATTTTGAGAAAAAATCGAGTAGCCACAGGTTTGCACTAGCTTTCTTGACAGGTGTTCGCACTTGATTTTGCAGAAAATGGGGTAAAATGTCTCTCCAAGCTTGAATTGGGATTGTGATGAATTGATTGAATTTGAAGACTTCTTGACCACTTTTCAACACCTATTTTCTTGACCAATCTGCATACAAAAGTCTACAGACACACATGCAAAAGGGGGAAAATGGTTAAGGGTTAGAGTATAGGGGTTGCCTTGGTCAAACCCCACTTTGGTAATCAAACCCTATGAAAAGAAATGAAATGAAAGGGGAATGATAAATAAACAATGTGCGATGTCATAGACATACCAATCCCTTTATGTAGAAATCTGAAGATATGCAATGAAGTGCTCTAATGGAATGACTTGATAATCCTTAATTGCTTGAATGCTTGTAAGATTGAATACTTGAATGTTTGATGGCTTATGAGATTGTAGGAGATGTAAAATGAGGAGAAAAACCCTTATTTATACTTGATTTTACTAAAATTTCCTAAAAATAACACATCACAGGCTGACCTCAAGGGTTAGAGGATAAAATCCTGCCAAAAATTTGAAATTATTTTGAGTTTTGTGCCAAAAAGGACTAAGTCACCCCTACTGGCGACTTAGTCCCACTTAAGAAAATTAAGTGGGTGTTAGGAATTATGGGGCATTAAATGTTTTCCAACAAGAGTATCCTCAAAAACACACTTAAAAACGGCCAAAAAGTGTATTAAAGGGTCATTTATACATGAAAAAGGGTTGAATTAGTGAAGAAAAGTCTAGAAAAGCATGAAAGTGAGTTACAACACTTTAAAATAAGACTTGGTTAGTGATAAAAATATGTTATTTAAGTGAATTATGATGAAAGGGTCCTCGAAAAGTGTGAAAGTGAGTTACAACACTTCACAACACCTTTACAAGATGACCTAGAATTCTTAGTGATTCATAAAGATTCAAGACCTAATGTGAACATGTTAGCCACATTACAACATTAGACCTAGACAAAATCAAGCCAAAGTCCATAAGAGAGACTCAAGTGAGCATAAAAATGTCAACTATACATTTTTTGGTGACACATTAAGCCCCCGCTTTAGTGAGGATGAAATTGCTTCAAACTCTCGCTAAAGTAGCTCAACATGCACATCGAGAGGGATCCTAATGCACACAAATTGGTAAGATAAAACATCAATCAAGAGGGATGATCAAGCCCCCAAGATCAAGGTCTCATGAAAAACCAAGCATAAGTGCAAAGGAACACACAAGAAGGTGATGAAAAAGAATGAAAGCTTCGATCATATTTCCAACTCATTGTGGATCAAATCTAGGTTGTTTGTTTGAAAAAGAAAATTCATACTCACTCTGGGGCAATGATACTTATGGTTATCCGTCGGGTGAGAAAGCCCAAGTATACTCACTTTGGGGCCACAGAACTTTTAGTTTTCCGCGGGGTGAGAAGACCCAAAAGGTGAGGAACATACGCTCGGTTGGTATGTACTCACACAAGCAGGTGGCTATGGGGAAAAGCCGTGTCGCTGGATGGGATTTCTCGCTCAACCATATTAAATTTATACCTCTTGATAACTTTAATAAGGCACCATAAAGACAATGTCAGTTCGTGCTCCATGAGACAAGAAAACATTTGTATGTTTAGAACTCATGAACAAATGTAAAGGTACCACAGGAATGCAAGTTGTGTTATGCAAGGTGGCCATGTAAATGCAAAAGAAAGTTCAAATGAGTCTTGTTAGGATCATGCAAGGTCTATCACTTAGGGAACATTGTGTCTAATGTCTCCAAGAGAGGACCAATCAAAGAATAGAATATTCACAACTTAGGGGATGCAGTGCATTGCATCAGGCCACTAAGAGGAGTGTAATATGCTAAGATAGATCACACTTATGAAGTACATTACACCCAATGTCATCCACAAAATGACAAACAAATTGTATAAAGTAACAAGGCTGCAATAAGAACCAAGAAAAAGAAAAATGCAAATGAATAATGTCAATGTATGCCCCCACTTTAAAGGAATTGCTACACATCGTTTTGTGAGCAATTGCTTTAAAGTAGCGAAGGAAAAATGCAAAAAGAAACAAGACATGAGAGCCAACTTGGAAAGCCCCTATGCCAAGTCATATGTTCCAAGTAAGGTTGCTTCATGTAAACAAACAATAAAATAAAAGAAAGGGGGGTTGACCTCCAGAAAGGAACACACCAAACACATAAGGGATCTATGGATTTGGGGTTAGTATGTTCATTGTTGCAATGTGTTTGATTAAAGAGCTCGGAACTGTCATCATTCCCAAAATACATAGAACTAGAAGAATGACACAAAGAGAGCGAAGAAAAAAGAAAAATAAAGTCCATTTTGGGTCAACATGGAAGAAACATTGCAGTCTCAACACTTTGCATCGTCCCCAAAAGGAAAACACAAGAGAAAACGAAAAGGAAAAAGAAAAGGAAAAAGTTTTTGGGTCAACATGAAGGAGACATTTCGGTCTCTATGCCTTGCATCATCCCCAAAAGGAAACCACAAGTGAAAAATAAAAGGAAAAAGGACCCTTTTGGGTCAACATTGAAGAGACATAAGGTGTCTCAATGCTTTGTATCATCCCCAAAAGGAAAACACAAAACAAAAGTGACAAACGTAATGTACAACATATAGAAGAATAGAGATACAAATAGAGGAAGTGTATATGAATTGTTAGATGGTTGACTTGCATTTTCCTTGTTTGCCCTTTTTTTTGCATTTTCCTTGTTTGCCCTTTTTTTTGCATTTTTCTTTGGTGTTTCTAGTTGGGTCATGGTGTTATGAAGGGTGTCTAGTAAGGGTGTAAAATGTCATTTTGGATCTCCATAATTGTAAGGTATCACAGCTTTAACAGTGGCTACTTGATTATTGACAGGTTGTTGAAGAGGATTGAATTGTAAAAACCCTTTGTTCAGTTTGTGAAATGGTTGTGAGTTGTTGGAAGTGCTAGGTTCGGATTTTTCAGCTCGGTTAGAAGTGGATTTGGTATCATGACTAGTAACCAAATTGTGAAAGTCACAAAGGATCATGCATAAATTCATAAAAGAAGAGAACTTCATCATGCTCAACTTATCCTGAATGTGAGTTTCCAAGTTTTTGATAAACATTTTTTGGAGATGTGAATCAGGAATCTTGACATCTACTTGAGCATACAATGATTGATAGTGTGAAATGAAATCAGTGACTTTTTCATCCGCATGTTGTTTACATCATATTAAATTAGCCATTATCTTTTTAGGAGTCATATGGACTTGGAAATGACATAAAGATATCGACAAGTTCATTAAATGATCAAATTGAATGATTAGGTAAGTTTGAAAACCACTCCAAAGCAGTGTCTTTTAAGGTCCTAGGAAATAGTTTACCTAATAGTTTATCATCAAGGACAAAATCACTGCATAAGGTTGTATAAGCATTGACATGATTAGTAGGATCTCATTTACCTCCATTAGGAGCACAGTGGGAATCTTTCTTTCAAGGTGGAACCTTTGAGTCGGTGTTATCAACTCTATGGTTAAGATCGATTAGATTTTCATCAGGCTGTGTTAAAATCTGATTGTTTTTTGATAGCTATCTTTGCTAAAATATCTAAAATCCATTAATGAAGCAGTTGGGACTTAATGAGTGAATATTTTCGTGATCTAATCAAGATCTAAGATCGTATTGTGAGCTATTAGGATTAGGCATCTGGCAGTTTTTGCTTCTAGAATGTTTGTGGCAGTGTTCTCTTCTTTTGGTTATAAATAGGGGTTGGCAGCATAAGTCAAAAAGTTAGAAAAATTGCTTCGAAAATATTTTCCGAAGGATATAGATCTATTAGGGATTTTCTATTTTCTTAGAAGTAGAAGGTTTTTTACAGAATACTACTATTCTCTCTAGCATGTTATATTTAATTCAAACTATGATTGGATTGGCATCCAACCTTTGTTTTTTAGTTCAAATATTTAGAAGTTCGATCTATTTGGGAGAAATCTTTGAAATTGTGCATGCTATAGCCTTTGTCAAATTTCTTTTTTTATTTTGTTCATGTTAAAAACATTGTGTTAAGTTTTCTTTGATAGTTTGGATAACTAATTTGCATGTTGTTAAGCTTCTATGTTGAATGCTAGCTTTCGGAAATTGGATTATGTCTATTGAACTTTTCCATTTTTTGTAAAGAGTTCCATTTTCCTTATTATGTTGTGAAGGAAGAAGGGTTCTATAAGTTTTTGGATATTTCTGTTAATCATTAGAGTTTTCTTATGTCTGATTGGACCTTAATGGGTGCTTCCCACAGAGAGATTTGAAATACTGCATTGTGCTTTCTCTAGCCTTTGTTGCTCATTCTCTTCCCAACAATGAAGGTTCTACGACATTCTGTGTCTATCATATCAGTTATAAGGACTAGTTAAGGTTTCAAATGTTGTAAAATCTTTGGTGCATCGCCATTTTTATGTTTTATTTGCATTTCTTTCTACCTTTTCCCCAAAACACAAAGAAGAAATGACTTTCTGTAAAAAAAATTGTAGGTCATTCAGTGAAGCACAAATTGGTCCCTCACTCGTTGAATTTCCCATAAGGTTGTTGGAGAAGCGTAATATTTGATGATCAACAGGTACTAAATTTATTGCATAGATTTTAACTATAACAAAAAGAAAAACAATTTAAAAATTATTTTGTTTGATTGGTATCTTCAAAAGAATGAATTGAAATTAAATGTAAAATTGTTCTACAAAAGATATTAAATTTTTATTTCATTATACATTGACCAATTAGACATGAGAAAAAATGTATATGACATCTGGCTATTTTTAATGTTATAGATTTTGATGGACCAATAATTCCATGTGTAGTTTTTATTTGTGCAATTTTTCCTTATGGTACCCTAGCAATTGTTAAACCAACAATTTTGTATACATTTGGACAGGAACAAAAACTTGAATGCTCCTGAATATTATCTTCCTAGTATCCACTTGTGTTCTAGAGGAAGGACATATGTTGCAAAAACATGACTAAAACAAAAGAAAAATCAATATTATTAGATATTTGACATAAGACATCAGCAAACAAAGAAAAATGATTCGCTTCTCAAAACAAACCCAAATCATGCAACTGAGTTGAGTATGCAAAAATAAAGAAAAATGGTACACATATTGTAGCATAAGCATACTTGAACTATTTCTCTCATGATCTGCAAACAACATTTATCATAATTACATGGACATTAGAATGTGAAATATTCAACCAAAAAAATTACAAGAATATAAACTTGGGCCTTAGGAGCTTAGAAATGCAATTGATAAGAAATTACATTTTAACCGATTTGTGGAAGTAGTCCACCCATATAGAAACACTTGATAACATAATGAAATAGCAAAGACAACTAAGAAACATTAATGTCATTAATTCACATAAAATATCCTAAAATCCAAGATCACTTTACCTTTTGTGTACATCACTAGTTCTAAAATATAGGAAAAATTAAAAAAGAAAAAAACAATCCCATATCTAAGAAGAAATGAGAAGGGCCCGCGTAAGTTGAAAAAGTAATTCATTAGCTACACTTGCACTTGACTTTAATCAATAATTTAGAAACAATATTGAAACAGTAAATATAAAGGAAAACAATCAAAGATCCTTTGAAGAAAACTAAATCATTTCCTTGGCCTACATGAAACCTTGTCCAAAGTAATAAAAAAGAGGTATAAAAAAGAGGTCAATTGCTAAAACCTTGAGAACATGTTCCTCTATATACAAGCCAAATTCTTGCTAACACAATGCATTATGCCACAAACGATTATTTTGTGTAGAAACTTATTGATGTCATAGGCCTACCATGAAATTGATGACATCATCATGGGAGACCAATTCCAATCATAAGTAGCTTGGCTACCTAAAACATAAACCACTAAAAATCACATTATGATGTATTACATATACCATACCTACATTAATCACTAGCAATGACACCTAACTCTACATTTTCGCCCAAACCTAGCTCAAGCACCTAGACTTGAGTCCTTCAATTCAATATTACTGACAACAAGACTACACAATCTAGACAACCCTCATCCTAGTCGCAACATATTAGAAGCACCAAGAACAATGTCATTATCATTTTTCCTTTAACGGTAAAAAATCCAACTTTAATAGGAATCAATGAATCCTCTGAAGCCAACATGGTAAATAGAGCCTGCCTAGTTGTAGAAATGGAGATATCGTCCCTACATGATGGACATAAGTACCAAATGCCCCGATTGCACCCTAGATAGCAAGGCACTAAATAAGCTCAAAAGACATCATGACCCTACATAGAAGACATCAAGCACATAGACATAATAGAGGATATAAAAAAATATGTTTGAAGACTTCCCTTTCAACCAAAAGCCATAGCCACCTTAGCAAACTTTTGCAAAACTAACCTTGACGAAGCTTTCTATAGAACTAACCCTAAAGGGAGTTTTTTGTATTGTTATTGATATAACTACCCTAGTATGCATGAATGTAAATTGTGGAAAAAAGGCGAAAACATTAGGAATACATGCTTAATACTTTTCTTATCTTCCTTTTTATTGATACCTGATTTTGAAATTATTTTTGTAGAAATAGAACCCCCCAAGAATTTAGGCTTTGGCCAACCATGAGCCAAATAAATCATTAATTTTATTCAATTAAAAAGATAAAAACCAAACTTTGGCTAAAGACTATTTTCTCTCATGTTCGCTTTTCAAGACAACAGTAATGCACTCTTGTTTAGATGAAAACATAAGTCTCCCACCTATATAGGTAGGGACTAATAATATTTAACATGTATTTATATATAAATGATATTATTTAATTAATTATATATTATACTTTGTTTTATTATTTTAAAATTTATAATATTAAATAATTATTACATTATTTTAAAAATTAATTTATATCATATAAATGCAACATGATATAGAATATGTTTTCATGTACGTTGAGTTTTTCTTTCTTTGGTTGATTCAAACAAAGAAAAATTATGTGGATATTAAGATTTTAAGGTTTTTCTACAGAATTCTATGAACCCAAATAATATTTTATATAATATAATAAAATTCATTTTTAAAATAATATTATAGTTATATTTATAAAAATAAATATATTTTATAATAAAAATAGTATATATAAATATAATATAATATATAATTAATATTAGAGTGATGAATATATATATATATATAGAGAGAGAGAGAGATGCAATAACGAAGAGAGAGTAGGAGAGAGGGATAAAGGTGAGAGATAAAAGAGGGAGGGAAAGGGAGGGAGAGGGAGGGAGAGTGGAAGAGAGATGGAGAGGGAGAATATATAAAGATAGAGGGGTAAGGGATATATATAAAGAGAGAGCGGAGGGGGAAGTGAGAGAAATGACAAATAGATAGCATATATATTGTAGAGGAGGTGGACTGACTACTCAAGACTCCAGGTTACGAGAGAGTCTAGAACAAAAGGCTGCCCTAATCTACCTCAATCTAACGAAATGTTTTGGGAGATTTTAAAGTTTAAAGGTTGAAAGGAAGAGAAACCAAGTTGTTGTACTATCCTTTTACAAGCCCAAATGCTTCAAGATGTCAAATTGAGAAAGTTTCTAGAGTTCAAATTGCAACTCAGATAGCTCACTACCAAGGGACTACAGTGTGGGACATAGACATCAGTGAGGCGCACTGGTGTCTCAATGGGGCGTTGGCATCTGTACAGACAAAAAGTGTAAGATATAGTCAATAACTAAGGAAAACCTACTAACAACCTAACAAATGCAATTTGATGGAATAATAGAAACAAAGAGTAACTAAATGACAGAATAATCAAGAACACTATAACTAATCTAATTATTAAATGACGACGGATGAAGAAAGTGCACCTTCCTACCCACGAGTTGATATTTTCAAAATCTTCACCTCAATGAGGACCTACACACAAGATGAGAAAATGTTGGGGCTATGTTTAGAGGACTTCCTCAACTAGTCCCCACTTTGGTGTTTCCACCTCCATGGACATCTAGATAGCAAAAATTGAAGAAATATGATAAAGGAGAGTACATAGAAATAGAGACACCAAGTAACAATTAAACACAATATGCTACAACATCAATATGATAATGCAAAGAGAATAGGAAACAAAAGGATATCACCTTCTCAATCAAGTGCACTCAAAGCAAATGGGGGAAGGAGTGAGCTCACAAGCTTTCAAAGACCAACGTTGTTGCAACAACGAAGAGAATGAACCAACTTCAATGGAGGTGGTAGAGCTTGAAGGAGTTGAAAGTGAATGAAGAGAGTGAAGAGAGTTGCCCAAAGTGTGAAGATGATCTAGAAGCATGAAAGAATGAATGATATAGGCATTTGAAAGGTGAAAATGGAGGCAAAGGAGTCATTTGAAGTCAATCCAAAGGGCAGGAGATGTTACACTTCACATCCAATGGAAGAGTGTAACACCTTTGTGGATTCCAAAGGTGGGAATCATGTTAAGACAACAGCGCACCGCACATACATTCGCACACCACTATAGTGTCCCTAATAGAATATCCCCCACCGACACATAAAATAGTTACCAAGTGGATAGGGGAAGGTGGCAGAAATATGAATTGCATTATCAAACTCAATTTTCTAAGGTAGGGGATAGTGTAAACAAGGAATTTGCAAGGGGGTGCAAATTCACACCATTAATTTTTCCCCCACTTTAGCGATCATAAGTGTCAACGAATGCACAGTAAAGTAGAGTGAAAGATTAGGGATGTATACCTGAACAGTCAAGGAAGTAGACTATAATCTGGTGAACTTGAGTGCAAGAGAGAGATGGCTCCACAAGTACTCAGTCTTATGGAGATTTGAAAAAAAGTGTCATAAGTGCTCGGTCCTATGGAAGGTGAACAAAAGGATTTGCAGGTGCTCAGTCCTACAGATTTGGTTCTACAGGTGCTCAGTCCCACAGAAGATGAACAAAAGATTCTATTGGTGCTCAGCCCTGCAGAATGAAAACACTTCATAGGTGCTCGATTCTGCAAAGGAGGTGCCACGTCAGGTGCTAGGTCCTAAGGGAGGCCAAATGTGAAAGGCTTCCCAGAGTCTAATTGACCCTCACAGGTGCTCAATCATGCAAGGAAACATGTTAATCCACAGAAAAAATATATTTGGAAAGCAAAAAGTCACACTGACAGACAGACACTCATATTTTGGAACGAGTAATTGAAGGGGAAGCTTTCAAAGGGGTCCCTTGGGAACCCTTCAAAAGAAAGAGGGGTCCACTCAAAGGACACTTTGTTTGAAAAGTAATGAAATTTTTCACAAACGATCTTGTCATCAAGGAATCCTTTTGAAAAATTCTCTTTCGTCAAGGATTCCGGGAAAAAAAAATGGCCTCCTCCAAGGAAAATTCTTAGTTCTTTTTGTTACGAATTTGTTTTCAAAAGAAAATCATGCTAAGGGGATCCTTTTTGAAAAATGTAAATATTTTTAGCAAGGGATTCATTGGCCACTAAATACATCTTATTGAAAATTGGAGAGGTAGGGACCCCCCCACTAGTAGAATTTGGAAAATAAATGACTATGTGACAAAATTTTAGTCACAACAACTAAAAATGACTAAATTCTACTAATTTTTTGCAACTCAGCTATAAATGAGTAAATAACTGACTAGTTTGGTAATTCACTAAAAATTATTTAATCACAAAAATAAAAATAACTAAATAGTTAGTCATTTATTTAATCACAATCCATTTGAATAAATCATTTAAGGAATCAAGAATCAATAGCCCGCCAAAATACTCTAAAACTTTCGTCAAAATCTTATTTGCAGGTGTAGCCCACCAAAATGGAGTTTTCATTTTAATAAACATACTCTAAAACCTTCGTCGAAACCTTATTTTCAGGCGTAGCCTGCCAAAATGGAGAAGTGTTTCAATAAAGAATGATAGAGAATGGTAAGGAGACATGTGTGACAGGAGGCACAGGATTCATTACTATTTATCTCATTCCTGCTCTGCTCAACAAGGGTTACATTGTTTGTGCTACTATTTGTAATCTAGGTATTTAATTGACATATATTTGCATAATCTCAAATTCCTTTAGATGCTTTTGAAGCATCAATGTATCCTATATAGGGTTTAGAATGATTTCTTTTAATTTTAAAAAATAAATAAATGATGTATTTTCCTATGATTAGATAATGTAGAGATCTCCTAAATCTACCCCAGCACATTGTCCTCTTTGGAATTGTATTCATTACTCTAGTTGCTAGGGTTTTGCATGTGACATCTTTAATATCTTCATGACAGTGGCTTTTAAATAGATCTTAGTCTTTTCTTTAATCTTTATCATGGTAACCCTTGAGTTCCATAATCCACTTTCAATCTCTTCTAAGAACATTGTCTTAAGCTAGACTACATAGTATGTATATAGATCAAGGCCTTCATACCTCCATTGTTCCAAACTACCACTCACTACCTTGCCTAAAATGTTGTCTCCATAAGCACAATAGTATGTTTTAAAATCATGGTTGTCAGTGATTGACCATTAATGTCACTACTTTCATCAATATACAATGAGATTTTTGTCTTCAAACTCAAGGCATTATGCAAAATAACATTGTGAATTTTTTGTTGTGTAGGATTTTATTTTATTTCACATTTACTACTTTGCGAACTGCCTTTAAGATTGGATATTGCACCCTTGGCTGTAATCTCAAACAGCTCACTCACTGTCACTTGAAGATTCCTTTCATGATCATCCTTCTATAAAATCAAACTATGCCCTATAAACTGCCTACTTACTTACTATAGGGGACTCATTGTTTCATGGTATTGTGGGTCTTAAGATCCTTCAACCTTATTATCGCTACTTCACAATCCCCTAGGTATTATTCACTATTCTCCTATCTTTGATGAGTCTCAAAACACTACTCAAACATGCAATCCACTACCTCCATTATACAATGGCTAAGAATAAGAATTGAACCTATGATTACCACTGTTTCTTCATTTGGACTAATTGCATTTTCCTTGTCTAACACTATCAATAGTATTTGAAAAACCCTTAAGTTCAGCAAGGGGGTAAGGAAACTCACTATTAAAATCTCCACTTTACTATGCAAGGTTTGAGCTTTATTATCTTGTCACTACTCAGCCTATTTTTGACTGTCACATCTCAAGTGACTATCATTCTTCTTACCATATATTTCATTTACAAATGTCACTGAGCTACATAGTGTGCTTGTTATCGGCTATAATCTTTAGATTGCAAGATTTTGTTATTGGCTACAATGTCTCAATTTTTCTTGTATTGCAACCTCACTAATCCACTAGAGTTATGGTTTATATTTCTATAGATGCCTAGGGTTTGTACCCTAGCCATGCTCTTACCAATGCTTATGTTGGTATTAAAAAATAACCTTAAATCTTGGGTCAAAAAATTAGCTATCTTGACAGGGTTGTGGTATGATTTTGGATTGTATCCTAGAGTGTGTGGTAAGCTTGTGTTTGATCATTAAGGTATGTAAACCTGATTAGGGAAATGTATCCTATATAGCATGGATCTTGCTTTAGTACTTTCCATAATGGTTATTACCATATCACATTATTATAGTTTATGGTACAACTCAAGATTGCATTCAAGTATGTAACAAACTTGGTTTGTAGTTTAAGATGTACACTTTTAAGTAACATTCATAAGGTTTAGAAAATATTGATCACTCTCTATAATATCCCATTAAACATGGGTTGTGTTTGAATGCACTACATAATTGATATAACACAACCACTCTGCATATTAACCAAAGTTATAGGCTCTTTATTGCAACAAGAGGTAATCGCTCTTGGATCATGCTATCATTACATCGTAACCTGTTAAACTTGAGTCAACCTAAATGCACCCAATGATGATTGACACCTAATTGTTATGACATTGATTTGTACATGAATTTTGCTCATATGAGTGCCTCCATTTCTATCACAACATATCCACATTAAACTTGGGCCACACATGAATTCATCTTGTATTTGTTATAGCACAATTATGCCACATGACCAATAGAGTTATGGATCACATAATTACAGTCACAAGAATTTGTTCCTCGGTTGTGCTCTTATGGTGATTCCATTACCCTTACAGCATAACCCTTTGGACTTATATTGCTCAAATCCTTACATTGCTTATTTTCTCTTTGGACGGATGGCTTCATGGATTTTTTGTGATTTATATAGCTTTTGTTTTGATAGTAAATGACATTGGATTCTTTCTGAAACTGAAATGATTTATTAATTATGGTTTTATGGTGATTTTGAGTTTTATTTAGAAGGGGTTAATATGTGGCATTTTATGTGCAGGAAGAATAGATTGTGATGCAACATTTGGGTATGGATAGTTCAGGAAAACTTGGATTGCTATTAGTGACATAACCAGGTTGGAGAGTACCTTGAGCCGGTCTGAAACACTTTTGGGTGTTTTTCCTCAGAAGTAGAACCTGAGTATAGGAATTTCTGAATATCTGACAAAGGAAGTTCCTACATTCTAAAGATAAAATCATAAACTTGATGGTCCAATTTGACATCCAACCTAACATCGTTAATATCTGATAGAGAAAGTCCGTAAATTCTAAAGATAAAATCATAAATCTATTGGTTCAATTTGAGATCCAATTTGAGGTCGTGAAGCTCCAACAGAGAAAGTTCCTACATTCTAAAGATAAAATCATAAATCTTCTTGGTCCAATTTGAGCTCCAATTGTAAGGATTTGTCTTTTTAATTATACTTTCTAACATTTGGCTTGATACAAATTGTTACTTTAGAATTATGGTATTGCTTTTCTTCTAATTTTTTCAACCCTCATTTCAAGGAAGAGCTCTGAAGATGGTTCCTTTAGATGGAGACTACACTTTTCCACTATAGGTTCCATCTAGAAACCCCAGAAGCTCAGGAACTGTCATACTCAGGTACAATAGAGTTTGAGGTGAATTGCACCTAGTATTTTATGTTGATATGGATATGTTCTAACATGTAGTTAATTGTTGTGGCATAGTAGATAGGCTAAATAGTTTTTCATATACCATTGTTTCAAATTCAAAACTGCTAGACCTTATTCTAGGAAAAAATCATAGGGGGAGTCTATACATAAGACATCATTGTTTCAAATTAAAAATTGTTGGTTGTTTCACAATTGTTTGTTTCATTTATTTGATCTAAGACAGCCTATTGTATAGAAGATGCTCTCAAAATCACAGTAATATCCTTTATTTTGAGATGACTGTTTAGAATCTTCCCATCATAACAATGAACAAAAGCATCAGTCTTTAACCTGAACTTTGCAAGAATTTCATGAAATTCTACTTTTCCACTCTCTTTTCCATTCTGAATTTTAATCCTCGACACCTAGTAAATTTATGGCTAACAGTAGGATCTACAGGATGAGGAAGTTCTTCATGGATGAAATTGGGAATAAAATTCAGAATGGAAAAGATCGAGTGGAAAAGTAGAATTTGATGAAACTCTTGCAAAGTTCAAGTTAATGACTAATGCTTTTGTTCATTGTTATGATGGGAATTTTTGAATAGTCATACCGTAATAAAGGATTTTACTATGATTTTGAGAGCGTCTTCTATATAGTAGGTTGTCTTAGATCAAATAAATGAAGCAAACAATTGTGAAAGAGCCAACAATTTTGAATTTGAAACAATAGGGTCTTATGTATAGACTCCCCTTGTGATTTTCTCCTAGAATAAGGTATAGAAATTTTGAATTTGAAATAATGGTATATGAACAACTATTTAGCCTATTTGTTATGCTACAACTATTTACTATAAATTAGAACATATCCATATCAACATAAAATAGCAGGTGTAATCACCTCAAACTCTGTTGTGGTAATTGCTTTGTAAGGAAGTTTGTACTCCATGAACATTCTCTATGCACATCAGTATGTTGGTTATTATCTCGATCTCCTTTGTGAACCAAAGAGCAATGAAGTTCATTGCATAACTCATGACCATTTTGCAGTGCTATTATCTAATGCTCTTTTACTTCTTACTTACTATGTTCTTAATCACCATGTGCAAATGACTTAGAGGACAGATCTTTGTCACCATTTGACAGTAACTTTCATTGTTTTTGGATTGTTTGTTATGATTCAATCGCTATTTGACAATGTTCTTCCTTTCTTAGTCCTATAGGACAGAGGACAATTCACAGTTTGAAACTCTCTAACAATGATCACCAAGTGGATTTTTATTAGATATTGTAGTTGCAAGTTCCACTTTAGATCACCAAATCCTTCACAAAAACTTTTGCACAACCACTACAACACCGCATGTTTGTTGTTGGGCCTTCACAGTGATGTGAATGGCTCATTAAGACCTCCATTCTACCTTGTCTCACTCTTCGAACTCTCTTCCCTACTCCACCTTTGTCTGGGTTTCCCAAATCATTGGACAAATCATAATCATACACTATGTCCACTCTTCTCTCTTCCCTGTTCCATCGCCTATCAGGCTTGTCAACTCCTCATTCCTCCACTTTAACAGAGCTAGAGGAGTCTCACAAGGGAGATAACTCTGCAAAACAAAACAACTTTCTTATGGATAATGTAATCTATGAAAAATAAGCTTTATAGTCAAAAAAATTATCATAATGATCTATGTGTTTACCTTGTTGGAGAAAAAGATTTGGCCTTTTTTATAGTGAGATGTAGGATACACCCAAGAATAGATCTAAAAATATCTGATTTTTAAACCTTCAGATCTTTGATATCGTTGCAGATTTGATTTGATTTTTGTACAGTTGGATGGATCTACAAAAATGTTGCTTGAAAATGATGTAAATGAAAATGTTATTTGTTCTGAATAATCTAAGGGTGTTATTTTTCACTTGCACAAAAAAAAAATTCTACCTTAAGATAACCATTAAAAATATCATTTTGTTAATCATAATATTTCATCATATATTTGTATTTTGTTAGATTGTATTGGATAGTTAATGGTTAAGTTTTAAAAAAAAAAATAGTATAATATACTTTCCATGTACTTCTTTTCGTCACTTGTAAATCTAAATTTTTGTTACTTTTTGTGCATTTAATTCTAGTTTGTGTTGTGATAATAGGGCCTAGTATATGTAAATTTCATTATGCTAGTGTTTTCTTCATATGATGTCCTTCTAATCTCAACTTGTCTTCAAGGATTTTTCAACTCAAGCTATCCTATCCTCTTATGCAAAGATTAGTTCAAAAACATGTCATCAAAAATAGAGATGATTTTAGTCACATGCCCTCCTATGAAATATTTTCATGCATGTTTAAGAT
>VDFB02379711.1:147097776-147234804 GCA_007258455.2 Sequoia sempervirens | reverse complement strand
CAAAAATTAGTTAAATAGAAAATTATGTAAATTGGATAATGCAATTTTGATTTGGAGCAAATTGTACTTGACAATAAGTTTTTTTTATAACTCATTTCTAATTTCTATGAGTTGTAGTTTGAATTTTTTGATATAATGAGAAAGTGTACAAATTTATGCAATGTATCATATAGTTGTGTACAATATTTTCAAACATTTATCATACTTGTATCATAGATACAAGACTTGGATGTAAAACAGTCTTGGCAGGCTGATTTTTTACTTAAGACTTGGAGGACTCGGCACAGAATGGTAGGCTGAATTTTTGAATTGGACATTGAAGGTAGGTTTTCAAATGAAATAAACCCTACCCCATAGAGTGATGTGTGTTTTCTATTATGTTTTCATTGAATCCTCTTGGAAAAGAAATAAAATTAGCTATGATGTTATTTTGTTCACTATTTCCAATTGATTCTAAGTTTTCTTTAAGAGGCTTGGGGTTGTAAGATCAAAGGGGTCTCTTGTAGTCAATAGAGAAAGAAAGTCAGTCCTTGAAGAGATTGTAACAAAGCTGTGATAATATCACAAAGCACAAGGTTCAAAGCAATGAGATCATAATGTAAAAACAAAAGAGAAAAAATATGTTTTTATTAGAACAATTATTTTAAGGATTGACTATGAAGAACAATCATCATAAGATAGTAGTGAATACAAACAATGACAATGCCAATGAGTTATCAATACAGTGAATAAAGAGTTCCAATTTTCAATGCATGATAACAGTAGTCCAAGGCAAGCAAGGGATAGGAATGAAAGACAATATATAGAGGGAAAATAGTTGCAAATGATCACTGTTATATCAAAGCATATGAGTGTCAGAGGATCATAGAAAAATGAAGGAGATAATAGCAGTTGTTATGAATGCCATGTGACCCAATATCATGCACAAAGAAGATGTAAAGGACCATGGAACAAAGTGAAAAGGGGTCAAAGTCAATGAGATTCATTCAATGTCAAAGAGCATTATCATTATATCAGTGAAAGCACAAGATTTTAACAACAATGAAGCAATGGAAATCAAGAATAGTATATGCAACATCAAGATCACTGTCATAAAGGATAAAGTTCAACATGAGGATTCAGGATTCAATATTTCCACTTACCTTTAGATTGTAACCTTATTTAATGTTTTTCCCTTTCTTGAATGATATTGGTGTTGCATCTCAAAAAACACTACTCAACAAGCTCTGGTATTACAAAAATGGAAACCACCACTCTTTGCATTCAATGGTTGTTTCCTTCCTCTAATTTGTAATTGGAAAACCTTCAAATGCGTGCGGGAGCTGAAATACCAAATTGTTGATTAAACTTCGAAACTTCCCTCCAATGTGAAATCACAATGTTTTATGCCAATAATTAATTGCCTAAGATTCCCTCCAAATGCATACATGACCCGATGGACCAAGGCACCAAAAATACCTTCTTTTTTTTGTCTACCAAAAATACCTATTGCTAAAATGCACCAAAAAAAAACTATTGTGTGGAATGCATGAAAAAATTAATCTTCATTTTTAGGGGAAAAAAATCATCTATCTACATTGTCATTTTAATATAGGTTGTGAAAATTAAGATAAGCATGATGTGCTCCTAAAATTACTAGAGTTCAAACTTGTATAAAAAATAACATCTATAAATATGATCCACACACAATTGATTTCATAGATTATAAAATAATTCTATTTTTAAAAAATAATTAACAATATAAAGCCTGAAAGAGAAAAAAATTGCATACCAAAAGTGATCATAATTGTTATTTCTATTTCACATTATTAAGATGGTCAAGTATATTAGCAAGCGAAGATAGAAGTGAATCAATTTCTTCATTTTTATTGCAATTGGATTGTTTAAATCATATTTTATTAGTGAAATTGACCACAATTTCTCTTTGATACATTTGACATGCTAACACAATAGGAAAAACAAACTGGCTTCAAATCATAGTTAAAAACATTAACGATTCATTAACATAATGAGTAATAAAAGTTAAAGAATGTAAATGTTTATAATTTTTTTATAAAATATGTGAAGGCCTTAAGACTACATCGAGAGGCAATGCCTTCCACGCAATAGGTATTGTTGGTGCACCAAGCAACCTAAGCGGCCAAATGGCCCACTTAGGTAGGGGTCCCATGAGGAGGGTTTAATTAGCTCTATGGATTATGATCAAATTCGAAAGAAAAATGAATAGAGGAGTAATAGTCATTTATTTATTCATTAATTTAGCCATATATTTAGTCATTTATTTAGTCATTTAGTTGTGATTTTACCCAATGACCAAATTAGTCACTTATAAATGACAAAATTAGTCATTTATTTTCAAGATTCTACTAGTGTTAGTCATGCAACTAAAAGTTTTAGTCATGTGACTAAAAGTTTGTCACGTAGTCATTTATTTGCCAAATTATACTAGTGGGAGTGCAAAGGGCTACTTGAAGGATGAGAGTGCAAGAAGTGAATGCTAGAATGCTTAGGGAGTCCCAAAAGAAGATGAAATGCATGAAGGAAGAGTGGATTTGAAGGGAGAATGAGAAAAACGGCCATATTTGGGTTGGTTGTTCGAAGAGGGGCATTACAAATCGACCCCAATGGGAAGTGTAACACCTATGCTGGCTTCAGACGTAGGAATCCATTAGGGATGTAAGCACGCTACATGAACATCTGTGTGCTGCACGAGCATCCCCAACAGTTATTCTTCTATTGACACACAAAATAGACACCAAGTGGAACAAAGGAATCAAATTTGGTTTTCTAATGTGAGGAAGTGTAAAAGGGGAATTTGCATAAGGGGTGCAAATTTGATCCTATACATTTTTCCCCCACTTTAGCGAGCACAAATAATGATGAGTGCTTCGGTAAAGTAGATCAGAAAGGTAGTAGAGTTAGAAATGTATACCTGAACCATCAAGAAAGTAGACCATGATCTAGCGAACTCGACAGCACAGGACAAGCAAAGGACCTCATAGCCCCGCAGAACTATGAAGCTATAGAATAAAATCATCTTACAGGCTCATGGACCTGCAAGGAGGTGACCCCCAAGATCTCTCACATGAAGGAAGCCCCAAGAAGAAAGTGTCTCACAAGCCCGCAGACTTGCAAGGAAGGTGTCCTCCAAGATCTCTCACAGGAAGGATACCTAGAAAGGCACCTTACGGACCCACAAAATTGTAAGAAAGCATCCCCCAAGATCTCTCACATGGAGGAAGCTGAGAAAGCACCCTACAAAACCATAGACTTGCAGGGAAGCATTCCCCAAGATCTCTCACATGGAGGAAACCAGGAAAGCACCTGACAAACCCGCAGACCTATAGGGAAGGTGTCCTTCAAGATCTCTCACATGAAGGAAACCCAAGAAAGTTCCCTACAGACTCGTAGACCTATAGGGAGGTGTCCCCCAAGATCTCTCGCATGGAGGAAACCTAAAGAAATTTCCCTATAGACCCACCAACCTATAGGGGATCCACCCCTAAGATCTCTCACATGGAGGAAGCTCAGAAGAAGTTCCCTACAGACTCGTAGACTTGTAGGGAAGGTGTCCTTCAAGATCTCTCACATGAAGGAAACCCAAGAAAGCGCTCTACAGAACTGTAGACCTGTAGGGAGGTATCCCCCAAGATCTCTCACATGGACAAAATCTAAGGAAGGGGACTCTACAGAGTCAAGAAGCAGCTTCATAGGCGCACCTGCAAAGCGACATGTCTACCCACAAATAGAACATGTCAAAAAGTGGCCACACGGGAAAGTAAGCGGACTGTTACACAAACCGCCGACAAGTTGGAAAACTTTCAAAGGGGTGCCTTGGGAACCCGACGTGAAGAAGGGGTCCACTCAAGGGACACACTATTCGAAAGTACAAAAGAGATGTTTTTTTCTCGAATCAATTCATCATCAAGGAATCCTTTTGAAAGATGCTCACTTCAACAAGGAATTCAAAAGGAAGAAAATTCCCCCATGTGAGGGGAAGGTCAAATTTGTTACCACTTCGGAGGAAGGTTCTCAAGTTTTTTCTTTGCAAACCCATGATGAAGGAAACACGTTCTATTAGGGTTTCAATTCAAGAATGCGATTCTTGGAAAGCAGTTTGTGAAGATTCTAGAGAAAAGATTCATCGGCAACGAATGCATTTTTTGAAAATCAAAATGCTATAGAAGTGGCATTGTCACACATGAGAGGGACAATGCAAGCAAAGAAGAGAGAAAGATAAAGGAAAAAGAAAACATCACAAACAAAGGGCACAGGGGTAGCCTGATATTTAGGGGCCAAATCTGCTCATAAATATATATAAGTATAGTAATAGTATATAAAAATGAATTTTCATCAACCCCTTACTATATCAAACCATGTGAAGAATGCACGAGAAGACAAAGTAAAAAAAAAAAAGGGTCAGCATGGAAGGGAAGCCTAAATTCCCCCAACACTTTGCATCATCCGCAATTTATCAAAAATCAAGTCACAAACATGGAAGAATGATGATACAAATAGAGGAAGGTTTATGACACAAAAACCACGCCTATATCCAAGCACCAACGAGGGTGATGAGGGTAATCCAGGAACACATAGCATGATCATGGGGGAACACATCACATAAAACACACATCTGCAATCTAAAGATAAAGAAGATGCCTCTCCCTAATGCTAATCAACCAAGAGGTCGTCTGCTTCCAACTCTAGATCATCGTAGGGGGAAGGAGGATGAGCCTGTAATGGTGAAATGTTAAGAGGAGGAGCATCTGACCCTCCTGCAACAAGGGCTAAGGAAGAGGGCCCCGCAAGGTCCTCTCCACTAAGGTATTTAGGAGCTAAGGTTAGTGATTTCACGAAGATTTCCAACAAGGACGAGACCTCATCCAAAGAGTTAAACATGCACTTTGCAGGATTGCTATGTTTTACCTCAATGGACAAAGAAGGTTGCACCTGAGATTCACCACTAGGCTTCTCGAGTGATTTAGGAGCCGTGATGAACTCAGGAGAAGCTAGGACTGGTTCCGTCACTAAGACAGAACAAGTCAGTACAGGACCACCTTTTAGAGAAGGTGGGATGCTCTTATGTCCTCCATTGCTGGAAGGACCACTCTCTACCTTCTGCTTCGTTGAGGGATGTGAACTCCCCATAGATGAGGCAAGAGGTGTGGAGGAAGAGGAGGAAGAGAAAACCACTGTAGATACCACCAAAGTGTTCGTCATATCTATAGATTTTGGGAAAGGTGGGACATCTAGAAGGGACATCGACAGAGGCGGCTCCACCAAAGGAGCGAAGAACACCTACACCTTTTTAAGGTTAGACACATTCATACTCATAGCAGAAGCTAGAAGTGATACAAAACAAGACTAAATAGAAGTAGAGGGGAGGAGAGAAGAGGACATGGCAGAAGGACCTAATATAGGGGTGGTCATCTCCTCTTCCTTCCTCTGTAAAGTAGCTTGCTTAGTGATGAAAGCCTTTTTCCGGTGCTTGCGATCGCACACAAGGTAGTTTTTGCAACTCTTTGAACTGGAGGCCAGAGGTTGTGAAGGAACAAAAGGCTCTTGCTCAGCAATAAGAGTGTCCACTACAACTGTTTCTGGTAGAGGAACAAACTCTTGAATGAGAGCAGGAAGAATAGGTTGAGAGGCGGCGGGGGGAGTCGGCTCAAGTGCCTTGGCAACAACCTCTTCCTGTTTACTGCTTTTGGAGTAGGAGCGGTAGGAGGCTGCGGAGGTCGAGACATAGAAGACTCTCCATGGGGGCCTTTTCCTCTACTATATAAATAGTACCAAGGTCTAGATGGTTTAGTAGGGAGGTCCAATATCCTGATCTTGGGTCTATGCCAAGGAGGAATCATCAAAATTAATGGGTAAAAGCCATGCTTGTTCATCCAATACTCCTACCAAGAGAGGGAAGCAAATGAGTCAGCCTGAGAGGAAGCAAGCTTCTCCTTCCCTTTTTGGGAAGAAGAGGCAGCTGGCTACTGTGCTATAGGAAGAGCCAATTTTGGCTCTCGTGCCCCCGATCTTACACTTCACATAGTTTTTGTAAAGTAGGTCCATTCTTGGAGGAAGCGAACCAATCGAGGTGGGCCAAAAATGGTCTAATGAATATCCCCTACGGGACACCAAAGGCTAGTATCGAGTGTCATGCACTACATGCATGACACCTTCATGGGAGAACTTTAGACATTTATGAATAACAAAGGTGATTCCATTAATGGAAGCTAGCCAAGGTATGCCTAGCTTCATCCTGAGCAAATATGATTCTAGATGACATAAAAAATTGTGTCAATAGCCCTAGGTCCAACTAGGACGAACAAAGTTATCGAGCCATATGGCTTCAGAGAAAGACCATCGTGCATACGAATGCTGGATTTTGTTTCTTCATACTCTTTTTTGTGTAGTGAGTTAAGCCACAACGTCTCTTCTATGATAAAATTCACTTGACTCACGAGGTCTACTAAGATTCCTATCACAATGTTACCATTGAGGCGAGTGGGAATGTAAAGGGGAGAGGGCCTGTTATTCAAGGGAAAGACTTGCGAAGTGAATGTCACATCTGGAAAACTGGTCACAGGTTGTGTGGTAGAAGTAATCATGACCATGCTAACATGGGCCTTGGGTTGAGTGATAGAATCAATGGGATCGACAATCATGTTAGCAGAATGCAACGAAAATGGGTCCGTGTATATCTGCAATTCACTATTCACTTTTTCCACCAATTTATTCATGTTTAGTTTGCTTCCATCGAGACGAATAGTACCATCCTCGATGTGGTCCTGTATCTCATGACACAAGCGCATACAACGTTCGGTATCATGTCCTTTAACTCAATGGTATTGACAACATGTATTTGCATCATACCAACTAGGGTAAGGTTCCTTAAGAGGTTTAGGGTTCGGCAAGGGGGCTAATGCAAGAAGTTGGGTCTATAAAAAGCTCAAAAAGTGGAAGTGTTTTTGTTGTTTTTCAAAATTTGTCACACTTGGACTGAAAATTTGAGGCACTTATACAATGAATCTTAAAAAAAGTTACTAATATGAAATTTAGCATTTTGAATCTAGTTTCCAAATATGTAAATTATTCAAATACCTAGATTATAGAAATTAAATTTTGATAGGGATCTATAAAAACCACTTTTTAAAAGTCCCTATTTTTTTACCATACCATGCACGTGTACATACACCACTTTTTGACCCAAATAAAAGTATTTTACTAATTCCTTTTGGGGAAAGAGATCTAACAACATGAAGATTGATGAGGAAATTTTTTTGTATTTCTTTTTTGAATATTTTTTTATTGAATTTTTATTGGCCTTAATTGTTGTTTTTACAAATCAACGTGTACAAACAACATAATTGGACCTAAACTAAACATTTTTTGAATATTTTCTTTTTCATTGTGTAGAGAATTTTTTGAAGATTGATACCATATAATTTTTTTACAAGAAACTTAACCAAAAAAAGTTATTAAAAAACAAAAAAAGCTTGATATTTCAAGTTTAAGGACTAGTTTGCTTAGAAATTAATTAAAAAATAACAAGCATAATCCAATCTTAATAAAAATTAAATATTTGGAAACTAGACATCGTGCTCTCTAATGGGTTTTAATTTTATAAATTGATTAAAAAAAAAAGTCCATCAGCCATATTGCCAAAGTTGGACATTCTTCTTCAATCTGCCTTTGTTTTTTAGTTGCAGGTCAAAGACTAAGGCTTAGATCGCCAAGCCTTTCTCGAGCCTAAAACCAAGGCTAAATGTGGGTTGGAAATTCAATTTTTTAATAACGTGTATGCGTTACTAAAACACGTACCCGTTATTTAAATGAAATGCGTACACGTTATTTAAATGAAACGCGTACGCATTTCATAACACATACACATTATGTATTTGTCCATTGGGTAAAGGTAATGTGTGCAAGTTGTATAGTGCGTATGTCTTCCTAAAATAGAACGCGTACACATTTCTTATATAACCATTTTTTCTTGATTTGGAAAATATTGATAAAACATGTTTTTTTTGCAACATTCATTTTCTGCAATACGGTCCTAAAACACCATTTTCTACATTTTTTATTGCAAATTTGTCTTGTGCAGGGCATATTCTATTCAAATTTTTGGAAGAGACAAGTGTAGGTTGAATTTTCTGAAGTGGAATCAAGTACAAGAATATTTTACAAGAAGATTTGGAAAAAAGAGAACTTTTGGACGTATTCATGATGTTTTTGTAATTCCAAGTTTATAGAAGAAAGAACCTTCATACTACATAGTTTTATTTGAATATTTGAAGGAGATGGCGATTTGAAAATAGGTTACTTGAATCATTTTTTTTTCATCAAAGAGGGTTTGGTAACCATGGGATCAAAGCAAAGACAAAAAAAAAGTAGAAAGTTAATAACACCCGAAGAAATTCAAGCAAATAAAGAAATGGAGGCAAAAAGACAAAGGGATAGAAGAGAAAGGATTCATCAAATGAAAAATTTGGAAGCATCTAGTTCCATGAATGTTGAAGAGGAAACCATGAATGATGAAATGAATGTAGATGATGCAAATGTGGAGATGGTGAATATGGAAGAAAATGCAATTATGGAGACAAACCCAACTATGCCTTCAACTTCAACTTTGAATGATATGGAAATAGTACCTATGCAAACAACTTCGGGTATGTCTTCAAATCCACCTCCCAATGATATGGAAAATGCAACTATTCAAACAATCTATCCAAGTATGTTTTCAAACCCAAGTCTTGATAATATTGATCTTGGTTGTTTAGATGAAGCCGGATACACCATTAATGATATCAATAATTCTAGGGTTGAAACAACGCAAACAAAAATAAAATGATGAAATTATATCTTATGAGAATGCAAATGAGAATGAAATCCCTCACATTGATGAAAATGAGAATGAAATCCCTTTTACGTTTGAAAATTAAAATGAAACCCCTTGCGTGAATGAAAATGAAACCCCTTGTATGGATGAAGGTGAAAATGTTTTTTTAACAATTGAAAAAGAAGTGCTAGATAACCTTCGTGGTAAAGTTTCTTGGAGAAAAATTAGAACTTATGAAAATAGAATATATAAAATATTTTTTTATAGAAAGAAATTAGGATTCCAATGTCAACTCATGGTGCAATTGATGAGAATGTCGAAAATGAGAAAAATGATGAAAAAATTAGGTATTTTTGTAAAACCAAAAAAGAAAGATGATTCAGTAGAACAAGTCATATCTAGTGTTGCTAATGCTATTGATTTTATAGGTAAGAAAAGTTGATCCAAAGAGAAGAATGTGGCTCATTGTGCAATAACAACTTCTCTAGTTAATAAAGCAACTTCAAATAAAAGAATGCTAAGATTAGTAAATGTATAAAAGTAAATCCTAAAACTTTGATAAGAGCTGCTAAAAGAAGAGAAAGTATTTAAAAGGATCCAATTAGTCAATGTTGGAGTTTTAGTGCACTAGTAGAATTTTGAAAATAAATGACTACGTGACTAAAAATTTTAGTCACATGACTAAAAATTTTAGTCACGTGACTAACACTAGTAGTATCTTGAAAATAAATGACTAATTTGGTCATTTATAAGTGACTAATTTTGTCATTGGGTAAAATCACAACTAAATGACTAAATAAATGACTAATATCAGACAACTAAAAATGACTAAATAAATAACTAAATAAATGTGCTCATTATTAAAATATTGGCCATAATTTTCATTTTAGTGTGAGAATTATGTTAGGGTTAGGGGTGGAATTATGGTTAGGGTTAGGGTTTGGATTATAATTATAATAGGTTTCAGGTTAGGAATAAGGATTTGGTTAGTGTTAAGGGTAGGGTTGGAATTACTATTAAGCCCTAATCCAAATTGGACCTTAGTTATATCCTAACCCTAACCCTACTTAAAATCTAACCCTAACCCTAACAAAACCCTAACCCTAATTGAAGAAACCCTAAATCTAACACTAATCATAACCTTAAGTGAGCACTAACCCTAATTGAATTGTAACCTTAACCCTAATTAATTAATCATAAACCTAATTCAACCCTAATCGGCCTAACCCTACCCCTAACCCAAATTGTACCCTAACCCTAATAGTAAACCTAATTGAACTATATACCTAACCCTGATTAAACCCTAAGTACAATCCTATTTGAACCCTAACCCTAACTAAACCCAAACCCTAATTGACCCTTAACCCTAATGCTAACTCTAAGATTTATTTTAGAAACCTAAACCTAATTAAATTTAACCCTAATGTTAACTCCAAGATTTATCCTAGAACCCTAATTAAACCCTACCCTAATTGAATTTTAATCTTAAGATTAAATGTAACCCTAATTGAACTTTAACCCTAAGCTTTATCCTAATTCTAACCCTAATTGCAGAATGCTAATGTAATATGCTAACCCTAATTAAATCCTAACCCAAATTGCACTCTAACCCTAATTAAACCTTGATTGAATGCTAACCCTAATTGAACCCTAAATCTAATCCTATCTCTAACCCTAATTGAACTCAAATTCTAATTGTGACTTTAATTCATGTCTAATCCTATTTGAACCCTAACCCTAATTGAATCCTAACATTTATCATAATAAAATCTAATTGAACATTAACCCTTTTCTAACCCTAATCATGATAAGAATAATTGAATCCTAGTCATAACCATAATTCAATCTTAATTAAACCCTAATTGTAACGTAACCCTAATATTAATTAACCCCTAATTGCACCCCAATCATAATAATCTTGATCATAACCTTATATGAAACCCAATTGTAACCTGAAGCACAAGCTTAATCATAGAACAATAACCCAAAACCTAATTAACCCTAATTGTAACCTTAAGTGAATAGTAACCCTAATTGAATTGTAACCTTAACCCTAATTTAATCCTAAACCTAATTCAACCCTAACCCTAACCCTACCCCTAACCCAAATTGTACCCTAATCCTAACCCTAATAGTAACCCTAATTGAAATATATACCTAACCCTAATTAAACCCTAACTAAAGTCCTAATTGACCCCTAACCCTAATTGTATGGTGCTGCCACAATAGTGGTTTACAATTTGAGAGATTCTGATTTTTGCTAAAATCACATATTTTTAGAAAATATAATGATTTAAGCCTTGAAACGTTCCATTTAAAGGATTCCAAGTGAAGAGGGTTTGATCACACCACCTTAGACCAAGCCCCCTTGGATTTAAACCATACCTATAACGAAGTCTCCTTCACACCTATCAAAATGCTAATAAAAAACCACTTTTTATTTACCTTTTGGGGGATCAAATGAATTCATTTAAAATTTATTTTTTTGTAAGTATTTAGTCCTTACTTCCAAAAAATTATAATTATAATTAAATTTAATTTGATTATTATATTTATTTTTTTATTTCTTGTGAATGTAGGTTTTTCAAAAATCAAGCTCTTTGTTCTACAATGTAGAAAAATAGCATATTATCAATTTTTTTTTTTTGAAAATATGAGTGCACTAGATATTGAAGTCCTTGATCCAAAAAAAAAAAGAAAAATTGAATTTTGATACATACAAAAAACGTTACATGTCATACGATCGCGCTATGTTTGAATTGTAATTGGTTTGACTTTGAAACTTGATTAAAGAAAAAATATTCAATTAAAAACTATCTAACCAAGTGTAAGCACTAGATATCAGAGTTACAAATCTAAATGTGAAAGAATTAGAATTTTATGCTTCATGGAAAAAAAGTTATGCGTTATACAGTGAGTGTCACTTTTTAAAAATGTTGTTGTCTGAACAAAACTAGTTTTTGAGGGAGATGGAAAATGACGTGTAATCTGATTCCAAAAAGTTTGAAAAAAATATATTTAGAATCTACAAACAAAATTTCACGAAACTCTAGTTTACATCATCTTCAAATTCTTCACAGTTTAGCCGCTATCGGTGCCCAAAAGTGAAGATTTAGTTAAAAAAAATTATTTCAGTGTCCATTTTGGCCAAAAACTGTAAACCACTATTGTGTCAGTAAGGAGTAATTGAGTTGAAACCATAGTTGGATCATAAACCTAATTGAGTTGTAACTTTGATTGTACTATTATTTGAACCCCAACTATAACCCAAACCTCGAGGTTTATAATAAAACCTAACCCTAATTGAACCCTTACTCAGACATAAAATGGAGAGGGAGATATAGATAAGATATAGAGAGGTGGATAGAGAAAAAATAAACTAAACTCCTGTAATAAATTTACTATTACAAATATATAATTTTGTCTAATGAAAAATTATATTTAAAATATATATTTATTGAGTGAATGCTAATTGAGACCTTTCTTACATAAACATCATTTGATAAATGACCTACCAATTGACCTTATGTACTACACATATGTCTGAAAAAATACACCAAAATTTTCTCTAATTGACATTTCATACCTCTTCGACATACCTATTGCACACCAAGGTGCAATTGCTAGTAATAATTATAATTATATATATATATTTAACATGTAAAAATGTGCTCATTATTAAAATGGCCATAGTTTTCATTTTAAAAACATACTCTAAAACCTTCCTCAAGACCTTATTTTCAATGCCCGCCAAAATGGAGAAGTGATTCGCATAGCCCACTAAAATGGCAATAATTTTCATTTTAATAAACATACTTTAAAACCTTCCTCAAGACTTTATTTTCAATGCCCGCCAAAATGGAGAAGTGAAAGCACCTGATTTTGGATTGCAGAAGACCCACAGGGTAGTAGTCCCTGTCACATTCAAAATCCCAATGAAGTTGTAAGTAGTAGAAAAATATACTTACATTGTAGCAATAGCTTAACTTTCAATACAAATTTGCATAAGTGGGAATTGAATGCAGATGCAAATATCGTATATGACACCACAAGCAAGAAGCAGGTAGCTTGCAATGTCCTGAAAAAGAGCCAATATATGTTTCTCCCCTTTAGCATTAGATAGAGCTTTCGTCATTACAACACTGCTGTAGAAAACTTAATCATTTAAAATCAATTCACTGTTGTTTACAAATATTGTGGTGCACTATCATGCATCTAGATCATCACTAAACATGTAAATCCAAACTAAAAAACATATTGAAGAAGCCGCATTGCCCTTTTCTCAGTTTGCCAATTACTGTTGATTTAGTATGTAGATAGATTATAGCTATTGGATCCCAGCTCTAATATGATTCCCATGGCATGTACTGCTCCAGAAAGAATACTATAGTTAAAAAGAGGAAATTATAGATAAATGGCGGGATAGCCCCAATTATTTAATTGATAAGTCAATTTGAATTGGAAAGATGTGGGTTGGAATTCTAACTTGGGAGAAAAAAACTCCATCTTGTAGCAAACTTGAATCCCAAACTTGTACTCAAACTTGAATAGGCAAGTTAGGTTACAATCTGTTAAGAGACATTTTTAGTTATATGCCAAATCCTTATATTGGCATGGAGGTTAGCTTTTGATATATAGCTGCACTTTGTAGAGGCTCCAACTCTGGGTATATTGCACATTTTTCTTAGACTTAACATTCTCCATAAAATAATCATGTAGTATTCCTTATTAAAAGAAACATCTGATTGGAAAGCATTGTCTTCATTGAAGAAAATGGTATAACTTATATGTTTCTTGTCCCCTAATTCTTCTTCAAATGAATAACTCAATGATTTTATTATTGAATTTACCTTGCACACTTATATGTTGGAGTTCATTACTTCTCTACTTATGGGCTCTCCAACATTCCTCACTCATAGCACAAGTCTTAGAGCCAAGCTCATGTTTACCAATTTTACTACCAACAATTCCTTAGGATTGAATGTGAGGAGAGGTTCTAGGGGGAATTGTCTACCTCCTAGGATTATCCCCCTCTTCAATCAACTCTTTAATTGCTTTTGGAAATTCTTTAAGAACCCCTTTTTTTATTAATATCTGTGGACCTGAATTTTGGGTTGAATCTAATCAAAATATATACAATTTACAATAAACAAAGGAATTTTAAAGTTGTACAAAGATATCCATACATATAAAAATAGGGTAACTATTGATGTGAGACTATGTGTCACATATATTTATTGAGATGTGCATAGTTTAAGTACTAGCATAAGAAACATCAAATGGTGATTATAAATTTATATCTAGTAGACTAGATCATATCAATTGAGTTCCATTGGTCAACTTTGTTTATTATCTTCCTTCTAATTCTCAAGGTTACTGAAAGTGATAGTCTTAGTTTGTGTATAGTCTCTTTTTGTCTCATTTGCTTTTTGGTTTGTATTTTCTCAAGTTTTCAAGCATAGTTTGCATACTGGCATAAAAAACATCAAATGATGCTTCTAAAAACTTAAGATTATATCTACCAAACAAGATCATGTCAATTGAGATCCATTGTTCAAATTTGTTTAGTATCTTCCTCCTATTTCTCACATGGTTTCTGAAAATTGTGGTCTCAGTTTGCATGTGGTCTCTTTTTCTCTCATTTGCTTTTTGGCTTGTAGTTTCTCAAGGTTTCACATTATGCACTTAATGTTGTAGATAATGGTAGGTAGATAATGGTTACTATCTAGTTGTTTATAGAGTACATTGTATAATGTCTTCATTTGACTTCTGAACTGCATATTCCAACTTGCCAACTTCTTTGCGTTGTATTCTAATACTCAGCTACTGATGTTTCATAGGAGCCACACCTAAGCGTGTAATTAGGGTTATGGGTGTTCAAGATCTCACTATCTATCATGTAAAAATCCATTTGCAGGTGCAAATCTTTTCTTTTTAAAATGGTCTCATTTTATATTTACTTAATTTTAGCATTTTTAAGCTTTTGTGTCCACATTACTAATATATTAGTGCTACTTCAGAAATACCGACTTGCAAAATATGTACCTAAGTGTCGAGAAGGTACATTTATATTTAAAGGGCACATTGATAATTACTTTATTCTAGTCAAGATAATATTTAGATAATTTTTGTATTACATTTTCTATTTATTTTTGTCATTGAAGTGATTTTTTGACAGTTTTTAGTATATCCTAATTTTTTTGTCTACTTTGTTTCCTTGTAACAGGAGACAAATATGATAAGAGAAAGGCTTCTGAAGTTATACCAAACATAGATGCCACATCGTAAGTCTTTTTCTTTTGAAATTTTTTCAAGAATTGTTTTACATAATAAATTAGCCTACATCATTATTAAGAGAGTTATGTAATGATGCAGAGTGGCAGGGGAAGCAACCCTTCTTTCATACAAACAACACCTTGGCACACTTATTCAACTATACCTTTCAACAAAGGTGACCTAATCACACAACTTGAAATTTACATCTAGACATCACCATAGGACTTGGGGAAGATTGAACACTCTTAACATGCCAAAACATGATCAACTAACCTGACTTTTTACTCAGAAACACCCATTCCTCCATCGCTTCCTCACTAGCCTAGGCATCCTTGTAACATTGTCAAATAGGACAGTCATGATAGAAATTTGTTAGAAATAACAACCCGATAAAGAAACCTTGTTTTAGACTCCTCACATGAACTTATACAAGTTCCCCAAAGCACAAACCCAAACACTTAACACAGATGTCTCAAAAACTAATTTTTCAAGCCACAAAAGGCTTAATTAGGCCTGTAAACACAAGGTTTTTTGACTGAAAAGGCTCACCCCAACACCCCTCATGCCTTCAATAGGTTCAAAAATTCTCCCCAATACCCATTTCACATCTTAAAATTATTATGATTACACAAATATTCAGAAATCAACAAAAAATACATTCAAATAGACATTTTCTAGACTGTTATAAGGAAAATCCAGACTAGGGCATTACATAATTTCCACAAACCTCCACTTTTCACTCTGAAACAAGTTGCATCATGTAGAAGAGCCATAAATCCACCATTCCACCAAAAATTAGAATTTTTCAATAGTGGAATGGTGAATTAAGAACATTTTTGTGCTCAAACCCTTGCTTTGTAGGGTTTTTGACCCACCTTCAAAAAAATGGATGTAACTTCTTTGATTCTTAATGAAATGGAGTTAGATCACCACTGAAACAAAGAATACTCTTCCCTCTTTTAATCCATGTATGTTAGGAGTCTGTACAGTGAAGTCATTGTCCGTACCAAGCACAAAAACAGTGTAAAACGTAGGAAAAAGCAGAAAAATAGAGTTTTATTGTATTCAATGCTTCAAAAAATTCATCAACAACTCAACCCCGACCCAAGGAAGAATTTTTAAACTTATCACCAACTTCCCCAAAGGCCCTTAACTAATTTTTGAATAAAGGAGCCGTTGTTAAGGTGTTTACAACATTAATGATGAGATTACAACAAGTTGCATTATGACAACATTGCACCTTTGAAGCAATTTTGCAATCCTATCCCCTAAGACCTTAAAAACCACTCAAATGGCTTGGAATTAGAATTATTACATTTTCAAGACCCCAACCTTGCACATTTACATACAAATTCATTTTTTTGCCTTCAAAGGCTACAAGAGCATTTTTTAGTGCAAGATTGCATTTGTGCACATTGTGACTCAAAACTCAAAAACTCAACCTAGATCATAACTAAAGGTTTTGTTAGACCTTATTAAAGACAAGCATACTCAAAAGACCAACACTAATGCTACTGAACACCAGTTTCCATCAAATGAGAAAAAATGGAGGATGAGGTGTAGGTGCTCCTGCACCATGTAATTACTAAATATCACTTGCTCTTGTATCCAAAACTCAAAGAACATGAAATTTCGTTACAAGATTAACAAGAAACTCATTACTTTGTAAGAGTAGGGTTATTGATTCCATTGACACCTTTTCATAGCTACAACACTTGAATATAATAGAGTGTGGAGGTTTAAATAAGCTCCCTGATTCCATTGGCAAGCTGTCACAACTACAACACTTGAGCATAGAAGGTTGTAAAAGTTTAAATAACCTCCTTGATTCTATTGGCAACCTGTCGCAACTGCAACACTTGATCATAGAAGATTGTAGATGTTTAAATAACCTTCCTTACTCCACTGGCAACCTGTTACATCTGCAGTACTTGAAAATAGTAAGTTGTAGAGGTTTAAATAACCTCCATGATTCCATTGTCAACCTATCACAAATGTAGCACTTGAACTTAATAGGAAGTTTCAAAGATTTAAATAACCTCCTTGATTCTATTGACAATCTATTGCAGCTACAACATTTGAAACTAAAATATTTTCATGGTTTAAATAACCTCCTTGATTCCATTGGCAACCTCTCATAGCTGCAACCTTGAACATAGAAGGGTGTGAACATTTAAATAACCTTCCTGATTCCATTGGCAACCTATCACAACTGAAACACTCGAACATGGTAGGGTGTATAGATTTAAATAACCTCCTCCATTCCATTGGCAACCTGTCACAGTTGTAGCACTTGAACATATAAATGTGTAAAAGTTTAAATAACCCCCCTGATTTTATTGGAAACCTATCACAACTGCAACACTTAAACATAGAAGACTGCAGAGGTTTAAATAACCTTCCTGATTCCATTGGCAACCTATCACATCTGCAACACTTGAACATAAATTTTTTTAGAGGTTTAAATAACCTCCCCAATTCCATTGTCAACCTCTCACAACTGCAACACTTGAATATAATAGGAAATTTTAAAGGTTTATAACCTCCTTGATTCTGTTGACAATCTATCACAACTAAAACACTTAAAAATAAAATATTATCACAGTTTAAATAACCTCCTTGATTTCCTTCACACCATTGTCAAAAGCTGGATTATGTAAGGCTGTGATCATTAGTCCAATAACAGATCCAGTTTTCAATGACCTCAAAGCATCCACAATTCCAACTCTGAACACTATTGATGACAAGAGTGAAGCATCTGATTGGAACCCTGTTGTTCCATAAGAAAATTTGATACCTAAACATATACAAAGCAAGTTAAACAAAATTGAAAAAGAAGGAACTATAATGGTGTACCTATTAAAGCAGCAAAAGATCTAGAATATGTTAAAATACATTGAGTTAAATACTGTTTGTGCAAACAACAACAAATGAATTTTGATCTCATTGCTAAATGCTGCCTACTAACATGTTAATGACTAAATTCATCAATTGGATGCAAACTAACCCCACTAAAATATACTTGTATTATATAATGTAAAAACAATCACCATTAAGATAAGGAATGAAGGGCAGTGAATGACAGCAAAAAAGTTAACAACAGATTCATCAATAGAGTAAATTGGATGTTAAAATCTTTTGAACCAGTCAACTTTTCTCAGGATGTTGGTAAAGAAAGCAAACATCCTGCTTAGCTATTTGTTTTGTGCTTACATATGATGAAAGAATGTTGCAACCAAAAACCATATTTGCATTTGGTATAAGAAAACTACAACACAAAAAAAATGACAAAAGTTTCTAAACAAGCTCTCGTCCTATGTACTCAATTATAGCCACAATATGAACCACTACATGTTCATGTTTTTTTACCACCCACAAGACCCACTGTGCCAAAATTAGACTAATTTACAATTAACAATTAATTGTCGTTTCAGGATTTGATTGAGTTTGAGTTTTTTGCATCAACATTTCAGATCACACTCTGTGATCCATCATCAAGATAGAAGAGAGCTAGAGGAGAAAAAATTTACAATTTCTAAAGGTTCTTGCACTTTCGAGGTATCAAAGTCTAAATCAAAAGAAGACTAGTTTACAACTTCTAAGGGTTCCTACACTTTCGAGGTACCAAAGTAAAAGCTAAACCAAAAGAAGAAAATAAAATATCCATAAGCATAAAATGAAAATTTGGTAGGTTGCATCTCAAAAATGGATATACCATCTTGAGAAACCATGCACCCTAGAAGACCATCCAGTATTTAAAAGAGGTCTTCAAAGAAAGAACCACCTGAGGATTTTCATTGTCGAGGACCTATATGTTGATTCCATGGAGATGCCTATCTACCAATCAACAACATCATAAATTTAATTAGTGAGCTAGAAATATTACCAGATGAAAATTGAGAGAAGGAATATCATAGTGTTGACAACTGATAAGGACAATGAACAAAGAGATTGAAGAAATATATAGATTTAAATAGCCTCCCTAATTCATTGGCAACCTGTCACAGTTGCAACACTTGAACATAGAAGGGTGTAAAAGTTTAAATAACCTCCCTGATTCCATTGAAAATAGAATGTTAGGATGTGTTCCAGAGTGCTTCATTAATTCAAAGATTTTGAGAGGTTCCTTGCAAAATCCATTTTGTGCACATTTTGCAATCAATCATTTCATTCATGCAATCAATCATTTTGTGCTTCATTAATTCAAAGAATTTCTGATTTTATTGTTAAATTATCAATTTATTAATGTTTGTAACTTGTAAATTATTTTCATTTTTTGTAATAGTATTCTCTCTGTCATTTGAATCTTATGTTTTATTGATATTGTTTTACATATGTTTGTTTCTTTATCTCACTTGTTATGTAGGTCATTAGATATATTGAATCTCCTAGTCTTGAAGATATTTTTGAAACATTTAACAACATGCTTGGAAAAATAAAACAAACAATTCATAGTAAGGATCCTAACTTGAGATTGCATAAGGAGTATAATGGGCCCATTGTGATGGAATGGTGGAACACTGAGAACTAATATTATAATAGGTGTTAAGTTGTCATTTTTTCTTTGAATGTAAGCCCAAAATGGTGATGAGTGGGGTAAGCCCAAAATGTTAATCCTAAAACAAGTACAAGTACAAATAGTTGTGTGAGGGGAGGATCCCTCAAAGAGTTTGGAGTTGATGAAAATTAAAGCTTCCAACTAAGGTTGGAAGCAAAAACCATCAAGTTCTATACCTTGTCATACATTGGAAGAGCCCGTGACACTACCTTGTTATACATTGGAAGTGACACCTCTTAGCTTTGATACAAATATTGTGCATAGTTCTTCTCAGTTTATTCAATTTGGTGCTATTATTTTTATCCTCTGATTCAGGCTTCAAACCGACCCCTCTCATTAGTATTTGTCTTCCAAAACTGTCTAGAAGAGGGTAATCAAAATCAGTACTGGAATATCTGAAAGTCGAAGATCCTTTCCCTAAAACTAAAGCTTTGTTCTTGACAAACTAGAGCTAAGATGAGCCAAGAACTAGTGGAAGGGAAGTTGAATGAAAATTGAGAGCAAGTAAAATCCTTCCTAAGAAAATTTCCCTTTCCACTATAACTGTCGGTTCTAGTGTCTCCTTGTTCATTTTTTCTGGCATCTCCTCATTTTTCATTTCTTGATAGAGAGCTTCTGAAAGATGTGCAAGATGTTCTTCAATCTCAAAAATCAATGTTGAGATAAAATGGAAGCACTCCTCTTGCAAATAAGGTGGTAAATCATTTATCCTTGAAGGAGATTTATGTGCATGAAGAAAACTTAGGAGGTCTTCCAAAATATTCTTGGAACCCTCATCTATGGTATCTTTTATTTGACTAACCTCAGTTCCAAAATAAGCGTTAAGGTGACCAAACTAGTCTTCATCATTTGTCATCATAAATCTAAAACTCAACCAAGGTAAATTGACACTTTTTAGGTCCCCTTTCTTGACAAGCCAACCCTCACTAGTATTTAATTTGTGCAAATGGGTTTCAACATCTTTGTAACTTGCCAAAGATGTAACTATGGCTTCAAGGCATTTACCAACCTTAACTCTCTCACACAGATCTGTAAATATATCAGCTATTATTTGTTTCATCCTACTAACAAATAGGGTTTCAAAAATTTCATGCCACTGACTCTTTGAGTGCTTCAAAACAATCTCACACATGCATTGCCATGGAAACTCAACATTTGAACCAAAAACCCTTTTTAGCCTCTCCAAGCTCCCTTCAAATGCATCCAAACTGTCCAATGTTTCTCTGATCAATGTCTCATCTGGGGGTCGAATCTCACAAATTCAAATTGTATTGGGAGTTTCCCTTATAGAGTTGATTTGATGCATTTGATAGTTTTTCCCCCTTCTTTAGCTCCTCTACAAGTTCAAAGAAAATAAATATTCTTATAAGTTATAACATGTCTTCTTTGGAAGCAGTTTGTTGCAAACTAATTTTAGAAGATTGTTATAATAGATTTATTTTGTAAAAGAGAACATCAAAGCTTCTACAATAAAGATTAGTTTAATGGTATCTTTTGATGTTGCCAACAGATGCACACATTTGAATTTCCAAGTTAAGGTCATATGCTCTCTAATGGTTTATGGTTTTAAATTATACTGGAGTATGCTTATGCAATTGCTTTTAACTTGATAACAACATGTGTATTCCTAATATTTCTATTATTGGACTTCAAAAATGTGTCAAAAATTAGAATTCGTTTGATGCTTATGTAAACATTTTTTGTTCTTGTAGAGACCAACTTTGTTTCCTGGTGGTTTTATGGCTGTTGTCAGGTATATTTTACTTATCATCCTCATTGTAGAGTTAGTTGCACTCTCATTATATAGTTTGAATATATGAGGCAATATAAAGATCTTTTTGTTTTGGTATAAGCTTCACTTTAATAACTGGTGTAGGGGCACCATTAAAATGGATGATGATTTTAAGTAGGCTTCAGGAATTTGTTACATTTTGAGTTTATTATGCTAAATAAGGTCATTAAGACCACTCTTTAATGTATTTAGGCTTAACTTAGTCCTAATAGGTGTTTGGAAGAGTCATCTTGGGAAACAATGGTGAAATATGTCAAATTGCTCCATAATGTAAAGAACATATGTAATCATGAGTTTTAGAGGATTTTGGTGAGTAAGGTCTTAGTAGGTTAAATAAGGTCATAAAGAAAATTATGTTGTGTATGTGAGTCTTTTGGAGGGGTAACATATAAGGGGATGTCAAATTATGTAAGGTTGCTTCCTAAATTGTAATGATGTTATTAGTGCAAAAATACTTGTAAAGGAAAATACCAACGGTCGCAATGGTTTAGAAGGTAGTTTGGCGGGTGTAGGAAGTTAAAAAAAGTTGGTAAACCTTTAAAATATCTGGGATGCACCAATGTAAAGTATCTCTTGAAGAAATCAATCAACAATTCATTGTTCTCAGCATTGTAATCTTCAGATTTCTTTGTTTTCTCTCTATTTGTTACTATGATACAGTCCGTACAAAAGGAATTTTCTTGTAAATTCTTTTTTTATTTGTAGGGGAATGTATTAACATCACTTTACAAGTGGTTTGAAGGCCTAATACTCATTGGAGTGCTAGTTTTTCTCATTTTTGTGGTTGTAGGTCTGTTTACCTTGCCATAGGGTTTTGACAGTCTAAATGTTGTTTTAGACCCCATCCACCTATTGTTTCTTTTGTATCTCCATGGGATGGGGATTGTTTAGTGGTTTCCAATGTTATGGTGATAATTTAGGGTAGAGGGGACTCCTAGTGGGTGTGTGGGCTTGATGCCTAGAGTAATTTCTTTGTAAAGTGGTAAGAAAATGAAGGCTAGAATGGTGAATATGACTATGGGCTGTTAGTGTTGGAAATATATGCCTCAATCTCACAGGCTGAAACCTCTGGAAGAGCATATTTGGTGTGACATCCATCTTTTCTGGCCGACTAGCGGCTTTGGAACCTTGTGAAAAGTTCTGGTCACTGAGACCTTGTCACTGTCTTGCCGACTGGTGTTGTCGCTGTGACTTGTGGCGTTCGTTGTAACCTTCTGCCGAGGGGAGATCTCTGGCTGACAGGCCATTCTTATCATATATTGGGGAAACTCTTGGTTGAAAGGCTTATCTTGGTATGAAGTCTTATCGAGATGGTTTGTCTTGCCGATAGGGTGCTAATATGGAAGTCTCGGGATGAAGTCTTAGCGACGGTGTTTGTCTCAACGATGTTATAGTTTGTTATCGGTATGAATCCTGGCGATTGGTGGTCTCAGGGTAACTTGGAGAGTTCGATAAGAACTCTCAGTGATAGCGATATGTCTCGCTGATAGTTGAATATCAATGTAACCTCCTGGCGATGGCGGTAAGTCTTGTCGACTGTTGGACATCTCAGAATAACATGAAGGCTCGGTGTGATCTTTTGGCGAAGGACGATAGTCTTGCCGATGGGAATACTCTTGTCTATGTGACTTTGGAACTTCGGTGTGATGTCTCATTGAATGGTGATTGTCTCGCCGATGAGAATGTTGAGGTCGATGCAACTTGTGAACTCGGTATAACGTCTTGCCGATAGTGAAAACTCTTGGCGATAATGACGATCTGGCTTTGAGGCATCAGGGGGACACGGTTAGTGTCTCACCGACATGTGAATACATTGTGAACGCCTTTGACCGATTGGGAGACCATCCTATGTGGTGTGTCTTCGACCAATCAGAGAAGTTGAATGGGAACCGTTGGAAGTTAGTCTGTTGTGGCAGTTCTGTGAGGAAGTTCAATAGACAGGGGTGTCATGGATATACTCTGGAGTTGCAGATGATGCACGGTTGGATTTTTTGATGGTTTTTTGTGTGGTTGTATGATCAGTGGATGAATTTGATTCTGAGAGCATTGTAATGTGAATGTTCTATACAAGGTTGATCATTGTGAATGCTGCTGTAATTTGACATCAGAAAGATAAGTCTAATCTCTATATGTAATCTCCATTACTATAATACAAAGTGACTTCTCTTGGTGTGGTGGGTTTTTCTCCCGTAAGGGTTTTCCCACGTAAATATGGTGTTCATGTGTGTATGAGTTAATTCTCTATTTCTATTATTGCTTTCAAGTGTATCTTAATTGGATTGTAATTGAAAATTTAATAGTGTCTCTGCATTCTTCCTTGAGTTTTTGACGTTAGGAGAGTTGTTTCCGCACTTATCTTTCCATACAAGTGGTATCAGAGCCTGGCCAATGTGTTATCCTTGTGGGTACGTTGGGTTTTTTTGAGTCAATTTCTGTTCAGTGGGAGTCTTGTAGAAGTTTGGTAATTCGAGTTACAGGTTAAGATGGCAAGCACGTGAAGGAAAGATTGAAATAGAGAAATTCAATGGCAGCAATTTTGAGTTGTGGAAACTTAAGATGAAAGATCTATTGGTTGATCGTGATCTTTGGATTGTTGTGTCTAGAGCGAAGCCTACAGGAATGAAGCAAGAAGATTGGGACCTTGTAGATAGAAAGTCTAAGGGGCTGATAAGGCTCTATTTGGCAGACTCTGTTCTTCTGAATGTGCATGAAGAGAAGACTGTATCTTCCTTGTGGAAGAGACTGACATCTATTTATCAAGGGAAATCCTTGGTGAATAAATTGTTCTTGAGGAAGAAGCTATATGCTTTGATAATGCAGGAGGGAGGATTTGTTGCTAATCATTTGAATGCTTTCAACATGTTGATTTCACAGTTAACATCTGTTGGTGTGAAGATTGATGAAGAGGATCATTGTATGCTAATATTGTGTTCTTTGCCAGATTCTTGGGATCACCTGGTGATGGCTATTGGGAGTACAACATCCAGTTTCAAGATGGAAGATGTTGTTGCTTCTTTGTTATCAGAAGAGATGAGAAGGAAATCTTCTGAGATGGAGAAGGAGGCTCTTGTTGAGGCAGATCGAAAGATAAAGGAAAGAAGGACAAGAAGTCCAAATCAAAATCAGAGGGGAGATCAAAGTCTCCTAGAAAGAAGTCCAAGGTGAAGTGCTGGAATTGTGGGCAACCTGGTCATGTTTGAAAGGATTGTAAAGAGGAGAAGATGAAGAAGAAAAATTATTCTTCTGAAAATGATTCTTCTCATAGTGATGCAGATGCCTTCATTGCAGCTTTGGCTACACAGGCATCAGATGATGTCTGGCTGATTGATTCTGGAGCATCTTTCCACATGACATCTCATAGAGACTGGTTCATGAAGTATGCAAATACAATGGTGGGAAGGTGTATTTGGCATTGATTCATCTTTGGAAATAGTTGGTCGTGGAAGAGTCAGAAATTCAATTCCCTAATGGAAGAGTGAAGGGAATTAATGATGTAATGCATATACCAGGTCTGGATCAAAACTTACTTTCTATTAGTATGCTGAATGATATTGGAGTGCAAGTCACATTCTCTGAAATGGCTGCAAGATGACTAGAGGCTCTATGGTGCTAGCAAGAGGCGCTCATGTTGGTACCTTGTATAAGCTTGATGCACATGTTGTGCAAAGCAATATGTCTCTGCAAAGTCACAGAAAGCTACTCATGGAGGAAAAGAGGGAAAAGTTCTTGATTCTGTAAACTCTATGGAAGTTAAACTCCAGCAGAAAAGACTATGCTCTAGCATCATAGGCTTGGCCACATTGGTGAGAAAGGTTTAAAAACCTTGAAGAATAAAAACCTAGTTAAGGGGCTTGAAGATTGTAACCTCGAATTTGAATTCTGTTAACATTGTATATATGGTAAACAACACCGTGTTTTATTTTATTCCAGTCCTCATAAATCTTCTGGTTTGCTAGATTATATTCATTTTGATGTATTTGGTCCAGTTGAATGTTCCTTCTTTGTCTAAGTCAAGGTAATATGTATCGTTCATTGATGATTATTCAAGAAGAACATTTGTTTATTTTTGAAAAGTAAATTAGAAGTGTTCAGTCAGTTTAAGGAATTTAAGAACCTTGTAGAAAATCAAACTGGAAGGAAAATAAAATGTTTGGACGATAATGGCAGTGAATTTTGTTCTGATGATTTCGAGAGGTACTGTAAAGATCATGGAATTAAAAGACATAAAACTACACCTTATACTCCGTAGCAAAATGAAGTTGCAGAAAGGTTCAATAGGACAATGATGGAAAGAGCACGAAGTATGCTGAGTAGTGCTGGCTTGGAGGAGAAGTTCTAGGCTAAGGCAGTTGCTAGAACATGTTACTTGATAAACCATTCTCCAAATTTTGCTCTTGTTGAGAAAACACCTTTGGAAGCATGGTTTGGTAAAGCCCTCTTTAAGACACATTGAGTTTTGGCTGTGAGGCATATGCACATGTGCCATATGAGAAAATATCTAAATTGGAGAACAAGGCTGTAAAATATATTTTTATTGGTTATAGTGCTGGCATAAAAGGATACAAGCTTTGGAATCGATACGGAGAAGGTTCTGTACAATAGAAGTGTTATCTTTCGTGAGTTGAAGCCTTCTACCTTGGATCTGTAGTCAGAGACAAAATCAAAAAACAAAAAGCATATAGTTGAAGTTCCTCCAACACCAGATAAAGAGGAACTGAAAATTCAAAATGTACCTGAAACTGAGGAGAGCTCAAGTAGTTCTGAAAGTTCTGAAGAAGAAGAAGAACCTCAGCCTCAACAAGTGAGGAGGTCAACTCGTGAAAGAAAGCAACTTGATAGGTATGGGTTTTCTTTGTTAGATTCTACTTATGCCTATGCTTTAATTTCTAGCACTGACGAGCCTAGGACTATGAAAGAGGCATTTAGAATGTCCGATTCAGACTCTTGGTTGGAAGCCATGAATGAAGAAATGGCATCATTAGAAAAGAATAATACTTGGAATTTGGTGCCCTTGCCTAAAGGCAGAAAAACTGTTGGCTGCAAATGGGTATTTAAAAAGAAAATAGGTCTGGATGGCAGTGTGGAAAAATACAAGGCAAGGTTGGTTGCGAAGGGTTATTCCCAGGTAGAGGGAATTGATTATGGGGAAATTTTTTCTCCTGTAGCTAAGCTGACATCTATCAGATTTCTTTTGTCACTTGCAACAGCGTATGACTTAGAGGTGAAATAGATGGATGTGAAGACAACATTTCTTCATGGTGATCTTGAAGAAGAGATTTATATGTCCCAACCTGAGCACTTTGTGGAAAAAGGTAAAGAAAGATTGGTTTGCAAGTTGAATAAATCTCTGTGGGTTAAAGCAGTCTCCTAGAATGTGGTACTAGAAATTTGATACTTTTGTATTGTCTTTGGGATTTGTAATATCAAAATCTGATCATTGTGTGTATTACAAAGCTGAAAGTGATCAAGTTCTTATTATTGCTCTCTATGTTGATGATATGTTGTTCATAGGCAATAGTAAGTTGATGATTTCTGATCTTAAGTCTCAGTTGTATGCTAAGTTCGAAATGAAAGATCTTGGTGCAACAAGGTATATTCTAGGGATGGAGATAACCAGGGATAGGAATAGTAGAAAACTTTGGCTCAGTTAGAGTAAGTATATCAAGACTATTCTAGAGAGATTTTGCATGAATAATTGCAAGTAGCTAGTTGTTCCATTTTTGCAAGGAACGAAGCTATCTGTTGAAGATTGTCCAAAATCTCCTACTGAGATGGAGGACATGACCAGCGTACCTTATGCTAGTTCAGTTGGTAGTCTTATGTATGTAATGGTCTGTACAAGGCCAGACATTTCCCAAGAAGTGGGAGTACTTAGTCGGTTTATGGCTAATCCTGGAAGGACACATTGGGATGTTGTGAAAAGAGTATTCAAATATTTGAAGGGCACTTTAGAATATGGATTGTGTTACCATGGAAACTTGGTTGAATCACAGAGGACTCTTAGCATTCAAGGCTATGTGGATTCTGATTGGGCAGGAGACATTGACAACAGAAGATCCACTAGTGGATATACTTTCATGTTGAATGGTGGTGCAGTGAGTTGGATGAGTAAGCGATAGGCTATAGTCACTTTGTCCACTACAGAGGAAAAATACATGGCAGTAACACATGCCTGTAAAGAAGTAATCTGGTTAAAAAAATTGTGTTCTAACATTGGTTTTGATGCAGGGAAAATAACAATTTATTGTGATAGTCAGAGTGCTATCTGTTTGGAAAAGAATCCTACTTTCCATGCCAGGACGAAACATATAGATGTATACTATCACTTTGTACGAGATATAGTGGAGGATGGAAAGGTTTCGTTAGAAAAAGTGGATACTCTGGAGAATGTTGCAGATGCATTGACGAAGCCAGTGAGCACATACAAGTTCAGGTGGTGTGCCAATTCTATGGGCCTCAGTGCCCATGAATTTTAGTAGTTTTGTTATGCTCTGGAGGTGCCTGTGTGATCTTCATCAAGTGGGAGATTGTTGGAAATATATGCCTCAATCTCACAGGCTGAAACCTCTGGAAGAGCATAGTTGGTGTGACATCCATCTTGTCTGGCCGACTAGCAGCTTTGGAACCTTGTGAAAAGTTTTGGTCACTGAGACCTTGTCACTATCTTGTCGATTGGTGTTGTCGTTGTGACTTGTGGCATTCGTTGTAACCTTCTGCCGAGGGGAGATCTCTGGCCGACAAGCCATTCTTATCGTATATCGGGGAGAGTCTTGGCTGAAAGGCTTATCTCGGTATGAAGTCTTATCGAGATGGTTTGTCTCACCGACAGGGTGCTAACATGGAAGTCTCGGGATGAAGTCTTAGCGACGAGTGTTTGTCTCAGCGATGTTATAGTTTGTTATCGGTATGACTCTTAGCGACTGGTGGTCTCGGGGTAACTTGGAGAGTTCGGTAAGAACTCTCAGCGATAGTGATATGTCTCACCAACAGTTGAATATTGGTGTAACCTCCTGGCGATAGTGGTAAGTCTTGCCGATTTTTGGACATCTCATAATAACATGAAGGCTCGGTATGATCTCTTGGCGAAGGACGATAGTCTTGCCGATGGGAATAATCTTGTCTATGTGACTTTGGAACTTCGGTGTGATGTCTCATCGAATGGTGATTGTCGTGCCGATGAGAATGCTGAGGTCGATGCAGCTTGTGAACTCGGTATAACGTCTTGCCGATAGTGAAGACTCTTGGCTATAATGACGATCTGGATTTGAGGCATCGGGGAGACACAGTTAGTGTCTCATCGACATACGAATACATTGTGAACGCCTTTGACTGATTGGGAGACCATCCTATGTGGTGTGTCTTTGACCAATCAGAGAAGCCAAATGGGAATCGTTGGAAGTTAGTCTGTTGTGGCAGTTCTATGAGGAAGTTCAACAGACAGGAGTGTCATGGATATACTCTGGAGTTGTAGATGATGCACGGTTGGATTGTTTGATGATTTGTTGTGTGGTTGTATGATTAGTGGATGAATTTGATTATGAGAGTATTGTAATGTGAATGTTCTATACAAGGTTGATCATTGTGAATGCTGCTATAATTTGACATCAAAAAGATAAGTCTGATCTCTGTATGTAATCTCCATTACTATAATACAAAGTGACTTCTCTTGGTGTGGTGCATTTTTCTCCCATAAGGGTTTTCCCACGTAAATCTGGTGTTCATGTGTGTATGAATTAATTCTCTATTTCTGTTATTGCTTTCAAGTGTATCTTAATTGGACTGTAATTGAAAATTTAATAGTGTCTCTACATTCTTCCCTGAGTTTTTGACGTTAGGAGAGTTGTTTCTGTACTTATCTTTCCTTACAGTTAAGACTGGTGGTTTTATGAAATTTGGAGCATGAGGGGGTGAAGACTAATGTGTTTGATCGGTTGGTAGGATCTGAAGAAGCCTGGGCATCATATTTTTAATAAACCCTATGTTTTAGCCTAAAAATGAGGGTATGAGGAATAAGGAACCTAAAGGTCGTACATAAGAGAACCAGGCCATACAGAAGAGAACCACTGGTAGAATTTGGGGTTTGTACATGTGAAAAGTGTTGCCCCATTGTTAGATTAATTTTCTCATAAGTTTTTGTGGTACCTCCTTTCGAAAATAGGCTAATTTAGTATCCTTTTGGGTAGGACAGCCTATTGAATCTCTGTGTTGTTGTAAAGGAACCGTTGGTGATCTTTTAGGATAGTGATTTCAGAACTAAAACAAGTCTAGTTTGATGCTTGATTGGTTATTGGATGGCCTTTTCTAAAAGATGTCTCAATTTGTTACACTTTGAAGGCTAGTAGCCTCTATTGGTGTCTTAAGGGCAGATTGGGTGATTGTGATTTCAAGGGTTAATGTCTTGTTGAAGTCTGATCATTTTTGTTCTGATTGTGAGTTTCTCCACCTTTTCTGCATCAATAACTTTCATTGATTAGAAAGTATCTATTTGAGTTTATATTACTCAATTATAAAGCATTTAGTTACCAGATGCTAAGCATCTTTTATAGAAAAATTCAAATAAGACTAGACTACGTATCTTTTTTATGTTGGCAGCCATTTTCAATAGGTGAGCATGTTGGAATGTGGGTTTACCTATCTTCTATCTCAGTTTTAAGTAATCAAATTTACAAAACTTTATACCAACAAATATTTTGAGAGCATCCTTGCAAAATTCATTTTGTGCATATCTTGCAATTATTGCATTCCATGAGATGACATCTCTTTGAGGCATTCCATGAAAGAGTTCATGTGCCTTATGTACATTTCCACATTTTGCATACATGTCTAATAGAGCATTTCCAACCATAATATCTGACAAAAATCCCCCATCTATTATGCTTTGATGGATGTTCATACCCTGCTCCAAAGCTCCCATTTTGGCACAGGCAGGGAGGATGCTGGCATAAGTTGTGGAATTTGGCTTCACACTTGCTAATTGCATTTGCTTGAAAGTTTCTAAAGCCTTTTCAACAAATCCATTTTGTGCAAATCCCACAATCATCGTATTCCATGAGATGGCATCTTTGACACCCTTCAATGCTCCAGCCAATATAGTCTCATCCTTGTATGTGTATTTACACCATGCTAATGAAGATTATAAATAAATTAGTTTTAGTGGAAATCTCTATGTTTTTTCTGCTTTTTTTTTTGTTTTTTTTAGATCATACCTGGGGTGACAACTGAAAGGACATATAACATATTAAGAATTGTAAGTGTGTAAAATATGGTATTCTATGTAGTTAGGAATCAGGGTGCAATCTCTTTCATTGTTCAAAGTTTAAAAGTTAAATGGGAGGTGAAAATTGAGTAAAGGGTATATAAATTTAAAATGTTAAGGCAATTTGATTTTTGATTTTTTTTTACACCCTACCATTATTTGTCTGATGTCTCTTTGTTTGGATGGTTATGGTGATAAAACATGTTTGAAGAGTTGAACCATATTACAATGGTTTTATAATGTTCTATTTATTGTAAAGCATTTAATTAATGAGTGGCTTGGTATTCATTAACCTTGTTATGGCCTAAACAAGGTCTTACTGTAAAGGAAATGGAAGAACTACATGATGACATAAAAATGCAATTGGAGTTGGATCAAGCAACTCCAACACATATTGAATATTGGTAGGTTTGTTTTCCCTCATCTATCCCTACAAGTTTGAAAGATGCCTTTTTTGGACCATATACATTTTATCTCTTTGTGTAGAACTTTTTCATATGTATTCTATTGAAATTGATTTGGATGAAGATAATTTGATCGTAATGGATTTGCTTAATTTTTGGAGTGGATGGTATGTAGATTTGTTTATTGTATTTTACCTTAGCATTAATGCAATCACATGTTCTTTTGTTTCTCAAGTCATTGGTAGTTGGACATACAATTTCCTCAATTTGATAGTCAGAGTAGACTTATTTACTTTCAATACAATTTGATTATGGGTTTTTCTTACATATAGGCATGTCTTGCAAGCAGTTTGTTATTTAATACGTTTTAGTTTTCTTGTTTTTTCAAGTAGTAAGTTCAATTGTTCAACAATACCTTGCAAGTTCTTTGTTTCTAAGTAGATTGATTAAAAAAATATCCTTGCAAACTCGGTGTACTATAATTTGGTGAATTGGGTAAGCTGCACTTGTCTGAGGTGTACCATTTCTTAGGTTATTTGATGATGCATCAAGTTTATGACATCTTCATCTCACATCAATAGTCCTATTTTCTTATTATACACTATTGTACAACATGCTTATATAAATGTGTTGTGTCTGTGTTGATTATGAAACTACAACTATATTTCAAACTTAAGTATTTCTAGAAGACTATTATCATATGGAAAAGTTCCCTCTAGATGATCTTTTATCACCCAGAGGAATCTAATTAAGAAAACCATGAAATGTGTTTTCATATGTTGAAATGCATAAATGATAAAAGAGGAGACCTCTTTGTATCCCTACCTATTCAATTTTTCTTTGTCTCCCACTCAAGCATATAAAAATTCATCTCTTTGAAATTCCATGAGATGACATCTCTTTGAGGCATTCCATGAAAGAGTTCACGTGCCTTGTGTATGTTTCCACATTTTGCATACATGTCTAATGGAGCATTTCCAACCATAATATTTGACAAAAATCCCCCATCTATTATGCTCTAATGGACGTTCATACCCTACTCCAAAGCTCCCATTTTGGCACAGGCAGGGAGGATGCTGGCATAGGTTGTGGAATTTGGCTTCACACCTGCTAATTGCATTTGCTTGAAAGTTTCTAAAGCCTTTTCAGCAAATCCATTTTGTGCATATCCCACAATCATCATATTCCATGAGATGGCATCTCTTTCAAGCATTCTGTCAAACAGTTCACATGCCTTGTCTATGCTTCCACATTTTGCATACATGTCTACTAGGGCAGTTGCAACTACAACATCTAACAAAATTCCTCTATTATTTATGCTTTGATGGATGTTCATACCCTTTTATAAAGCCCCCATTTTGGAACAGGTAGGAAAGATGCTGGCAAAGGTTGTGGAATTTGGCTTTATACCTGCCAATTGCATTTGCTTGAAAGTTTCTAAAGCATTTTCAACAAATCCATTTTGTGCATATCCAACAATAATTGCAGTCAAATGTGAAGTTTTCTTCGATTCAAATGTTGTCGGGAAATTGGTGAGACTTTAGCATTACTCCCACCGATATTGGAGAGTCTCTCTAATGCTTCCACTGCTTTACTCTTTTCATTCTTTTTGGGCTATCGGTGGGACTGACTCCTCTGTTCCACCAATAGGCGTTTCTTTAGTCGATGGATTTTTACCTTTCCATTATGACTTATCCTTTCACAACATCAGAGGAACTTACCAATGACTCCCATCAACAAATCATAGTGTCCTCGATGGAGATTGATGCATATCGTTGTATCGGGGAGACATTGAGCCAACTCCCACCGATATTAAATTCTCTTCTTGATGAATTTTGCACCTAAGTACTATCAAAGCATTGGGGGGACAATGCATTGAGTCCTGCTGATGTTTATCACCCTCACCGATGATCTCCTGTTCTGGAAAAGGTTGCGGAATCTGGCTTTACACCTGTCAATTGCATTTGCTTGAAAGTTTCTAAAGCCTTTTCAACAAATCCATTTTGTGCATATCCTGCAATTATTGCATTCCATGAGATGACATCTCTTTGAGGCATTCCATAAAAGAGTTCACGTGCCTTGTGTATGTTTCCATATTTTGCATACATGCCTAACAAAGCATTTCCAACCATAATATCTGACAGAATTCCCCCATCTATTATGCTCTGATGGATGTTCAAACCCTGCTCCAAAGCTCCCATTTTGGCACAGGTAGGGAGGATGCTGGCATAGGCTATGGAATTTGATGCTGGCATAGGTCGTGGAATTTTGCTTCACACCTACTAATTGCATTTGCTTGAAATTTTCTAAATCCTTCTCAACAAATCCATTTTGTGCATATCCTGCAATTATTGCATTCCACGAGATGACATCCCTTTGAGGCATTCCATCAAAGAGTTTGCATGCCTTGTGTACATTTCCACATTTTGCATACATGTCTAACAAAGCATTTCCAACCATAATATCTAACAGAAATTCCCCATCTATTATGCTTTGATGGATGTTCAAACCCTGCTCCAAAGCTCCCATTTTGGCATAGGCAGGGAGGATGCTGGCACAGGTAGTGAAATTTGGCTTCACACTTGCTCAGGGCTTACATTTGATGGTTGACCTTGCCTGTCAACAAATTTTTTAATGACAGTTATCTATTCAAAGGTTCCCTTAAAACATTATGATATACCTTAGTGTAAGTAAAATTATATATAAACCAAATATATATATCATTATAATTCTATATAAATTTTGACAGTCTATCCAAAATATCTCCTTTCATTTGATACAATCTTCTTAAATTTTTTATTGTATTGTGTTTTATGGCAAAAATCTCTAAATTCGGTTTTATGACCATCAAATTTAAGCCCTGCACTTGCTAATTGCATTTGCTTGAGAGTTTCTAAAGACTTTTCAACAAATCCATTTTGTGCATATCCCACAATCATCGTATTTCATGAGATGGCTTTGTGCATATCCCACAATCATCGTATTCCATGAGATGGCATCTCTTTCAGGCATTCTATACTGAAATTAGCTTGCAATTGATTAGGTTTTTTATAATTTTTAAAATTGATTTAAGGAGGAATGCATAAGAAAATATGTACCTTAAAAAATCTCTATATATCATGATTTTTTCAAATTTTTGAGTTAGTGTTGAGTTTCATGTTGAGTTTGAGGTTGAGCCCAATGTCTATGTTAAGTTCGAGTTTGGTAACTATGATATAATAATTGGTGCCTCCCATGGATTTCATGGTAGACATGACACTAAAAAAATGCTCCTTGGTCTCTTCTCCTAGAGAGAACAAAGGTGGTGGTCGATTTGATATTGTAAAATATGGTGGTTAGTCTCAATTCAAATGGGAGCATACTCTCAATTGGCTAAGAGGAATCCACATCTCCTTACAGTCTCCAACAAAATGGTGTGGCCTTGAGAAAAAAATGGTCCATTACTAAAACACAAAATCCATGATTTATGGTAAGGATTCACCATGTATCTTTTGTAGTGATTTGCAGGAAATGCTTTGAGATTCTTTCATGAATGGCTAAGTTCGAAGCTTTTATGAGGAGAACCCCTTATCACATGTTGCTCTATTGTGAAAGCGGCGCAACAATTCTAATTTTGACGTGAAATGTTAATCGTAACAATTCTTCGCATCTCATTCACTTTGTGCTATTTAATTGTTTTCTTTGCTTTAGGTCAATCATCTGTTTCAATTTTATGATGCTAAGAATATACCATTTGATGAGTTTTATTACAGGCAGGGAGTATGCTGGCAAAGGTTGTGGAATCTGGTTTTACACCCGCCAATTGCATTTGCTTGAAAGTTTCTAAAGCCTTTTCAACAAATCCATTTTGTGCATATCCTGCAATATTGCAATCCATAGACCATAGTTTAACATGATATCAAAAAACAACAATTGAGATCTTCCACATCGATGATTGGAATGTACCATTACCTATGAGGGAGTTACCAAAAGTTTTCAATACACTTACATCAATGATTTTAAGTATCTTGGACCTATCAATGGTTGTAGGTACCCTAGTTACACTAGTTATTAGGGTGTTGTTGATCCACACCTGTGTTAGGTTGTTGTTCTATTCTTTTTTCAGTTGATTTATTTAATTTTGATGTGTTCCAACAGCTACAAAAATGACTAGTATTAGTCTCAAAGAGAGCAATCAACTTGAACGTACTTCCAATTTTACACCTTGAAAGTGTAGATTGTAGATGGTATTAGAAGTTGATTTTTGGGTCTATCTTAACACCAAGGTTGCACATTCTACATATATTCTCCAATTGCTTGAATATAACAAGAAGATAGCCAAAGCATAGTGAATCACCTTAGGTTACAAACAAATCGAGTGCTCAAGAAGGGTGTTAACTGTTACCAGATACTTGCAGTAGTTGTACCATCCATTGTAATTTGTATCTACTATTTTTTTTCATAGAAATATTAATGAGTTACACCATGCTATTCTAGGTAACATTCTTCTTTTCTTTGCATTCTATCTTTTGTATAAATCATTTTCTATTTCAGTTGATTTAGGACAGCTACTGATAAATTGAAATTCTTGATCTGAGTCTATGACAAGGCTTTTGTTCTAAGTACTTGTAACTATTGTTGTAACTGATGTTGTGAAAGATGCAGTTGACCGACCTCGCCCTAAATTTTTTTGGTTGTGTTTTCTAGTTGGCATATCAGTTGATAAATTATCAACCTCTAGTACTAAACTTTAGTCTTATCTTTTTTTCTCTTCCTGATTAATGATCATTTTGGTGGAAAGCTCTTTATTTATTGTTATTATTATTTTATCATTGATGACTCAAATTATCCTTCTAACTGGTATGAGGTTGTTCTAGAAATTTGATAACATTACAAGGAGGGTTGAGTGTCATGGCAATGAACTTTTCATGAGGGAAGGTCACAAAAGCTTTTGACCCAGTGGACATACTTCATGTAAGTGTAGCATCTTAACTTTTTGTTAAAATCATTAGGGGAGGTTTCCCTTTATTTATAACCCGTGGAAAATTTACAAGGTGTGGAATATACAAGAATACTTGCATTCATACATAAATCAACTATTAGATCGATTATTCAATAACATGTTATCTTAATAAAACAACACCATGTAGAGAAATAATGACATATTTTCTCTTGTAATATTGACTTTTCTGAGTTTTTGATGTGCAAATTTTGAAACCTTATTTTCAGGCTACAACTCCAAATTGGAGAAGTGAATGGTGAATACCAATGTGGAAGAGTTTGGAGGAGCCAAAACCAATAGCGACGGGAAAGCTGTGGATTTGCAAGGGGATAAAATGGGTCAAGTCCCTATAGGAGGTCGCTGCCCTTCCAAAAGGGCTGTAGTTAAGGAAGGGGAAAATAGTATAAGTATATGAAAATAGGAGAGTTATGTTTATATAGTGTCTGTAAGTTGTATAGTGTCACTGAGACATTGAATGTAACCAATGAGATTTTGATTTTCCAACGAGGCTTAATGAAGTAAATTTTCAGAGTGATTTTTTCTCCACTCATAAATATTGTGTTGTGGCTCCTCTTGATTTGTAATCTATTTGTGTTTGTGTTTGATCAATCATATTTGTTCAAGAATTTTAGTCTTCATTTCATGATGTTTTTAACATTTGAATATCTATGATACTTGAAGTTTATATGTATAAATTTGTGAGGATTAATTAAGTTAGATTTGATTTGTAATGACTAATTTAATGACTAAATACATGACTAAATTAATGATTAAATATATAACTAAATATATGACTAAATTAATGACTAAATATATGACTAGATTAATGACTAAATATATGACTAAAGTAATGATTGAATATATGACTAAATATATGACTAGTTAACAACAATCAATGACTAAATAAATGACTAAATATATGACTAAGCAAATCACTACCATGACTAAATAAATGACTAAATTAACGACTAAATCAATGACCAAATCAATGACTAAATAAATGACTAAAATAGTTTAGTCATAAATTTAGTGGTGTTATAAATAACTACAAATAAACCACTAAAATAGTCATGTGACTAAAATTAATGACTAAAAAATATGACTAAATAAATGACTAAATCAATGATCAAATCAATGACCAAATTAATGACTAAAATCAATGACTAAATAAATGACTAAAATTGTTGACTAAATAAATGACTAAAATTGTTTAATCATAAATTTAGTGGTGTTATAAATGACTACAAATAAACCACTAATAGTCATGTGACTAAAGTTAGTCATTTATATGCAATTTTTAGTAGTTTATTTAGTCATATATTGTTGTTTGTGTACTAGTGGTGGTAGACTCCCAAGATCAAACATGAAATTAACTAATGAAATTAAATCTTTAATAGAATTTTTTTGGCGTGATAATACAAGAGTATCACCTAACATTAGAGATGTCTTAAAATTAAGGGTGAGTTCCAAAATTCATGAACCTCATCCAAAGCATCTCTTAGATATGACTCAAACTGAATTATATAAAAAAAAATTAGATGCTTCAATCTTACCATTGAATATTAACATAAGTCAAAGATCATTCAAAAAGTGTAAACCTTGTTATGTTAGAATTAATAAGCAACAAATCTCTTGTTGTTGTAAGACTCATGTACAATTTCATTATTATTATGATAGTTTTTTATATTTACGATGCACTTTGCATGCTGACCAAATTATGCAGGACATTTGTGGTATTAATATGCCACCTAAAAGAATCAAAGATTTTATAGCAGGTTTGTTTTGTGAACCCTCTAATGGAAACTTATTTTATTTAAAAGCATTTATTTCTAGAGAATGTGATAGATGTGGTAAATTTTCATTATTAGGAGAATGTATGCATGAAACCAATTTAGATGAATTTGGACAACAATTAGTGGATGTAAGAAAAATAAAAAATGTTGAGTATTCTTTAAAAGATGGAAAAACTAGAAAATGTTGTGAGCTAATTGTGGAAAAATTTAGTGTGCATGCATTTATTAAACAATTTAAAGATAAGATTGTACCTAAATATGTTCAACACTCTTAGTATGCTCATTGGCTTGATAATCAATTTCGTTTATGTAAAACCACATTCCCAATTGGAACTATATTGTCAGTTGTTGATTTTGCTAAAAGTTATACTCTTGCTACACAAGAAGAAATTCAATCACAGTATTATAATTCAGTGCAAGTAGCTATTGTTGTCAATCAGATTACACCCGAACGCTTGAAAGGTTAAATTCAACAATCTGTTGAAACATTGGATCAAACTCAGGTTGTGGGTGACCTATAATGAGATTGAACCTCTGAATTCTAGGTTGGCTTCCTATATGATGGTCAATTTGATACTTGAATAATTTGTTCTGAGAAAAGGGTAAGAAACTTAATCTAATGTAAAACTGGAAAAGCTGGACTGTGGTGATGCACCTATTTGCTTTAAGAAAACAGACTAACTCACAACTGATTCATCATGAAGCTTACTTTCACAACTCAGATTGAACAATTTGAGTTGCATTAATGATTCACAAATAGGCCTAATAATTCATTCTTTATGAAGGAAGAACTTATTTTCACAACTTAAAGATATGAATATACTTGAGACACAATTTATGATCTGCAACTAAGATTGTTTCTTTGTGTACATGCATTCACGAATGTTGACAGAAATTTAAAGGTTCTGATATCAAACACATTAAACTTGTATCCAAAACATTTACAAAATAAGACACCTGAATCTAAGAAGGATAATTTTTAACTTTCAATGACAAATGAAGGAACATTTTGCAAATGATACTCCAAAATAACTTGTAAAGACTGCTGCAATATCTATTAAACTTAGGAAGCTGAGTTACAAGACAATTCACTTTGCATAATGTTAAGGCTGAATAACAAGAACTAACTGAAAAAGATAAAAAATTTCAATATATACAATGAAAATACACTTCAAAGTGCATGAACATGAAACTGAAAGTCAATTTCAGTGAGAAAAATGATAATTCCAAGGTGAAATCTGAGCAGAAGCAAAAATCCCTAAAAATAAGGTTCAAACTCATGCAAAAATGAGTGAACTCAGTCTCGAACTTGCAGTCATAAAGCATGCAACTGATCTGTAACTCAAACTGAACTGGAAATCTCTGAATGTGGGCCAAAACATGAAAAATCTGCCTTGCTTTAATCAATTCGCCAATGATAACTTAAAGTCCATTTTTGCATGATAACTCTTCAGTTGAGTCTCACATGAAACTAAACTTGAGACTCACATAATGTTCTCTATTTGCATTTTAAAATGATGAATTAATTAAATGATTTATAATGCATCATTTAATTAATTCACTTACATTGATTAATGCAAATAAAGGATAAAGAGTGTTAAGTTGAATTAATAAAAAAAAACCCCATCTTATAGCCTCATAAACCCACTGAAAAGCTCCTCAAACTATGGAATTTAGAAGAATAAAACTAAAAGTCTTAAAAGACTCAAGTTCTCTTTTTATGGTGAACATAATATATCACTTCCATTTAGTTCGCTTGCTCTTTTAAAATAGTTTAATCCAATAACTATTAAAAACAATTAATGAAATTGATTTAATAATATTGAATAAACATTACAAATGAAAAAGAGTGCTTTTTAATTCGAAATCACAAGGAATAAAGTTAAAATTGATCTTATCTCATAACACACGGCCCTTCTTATTCATGACGATTAGGTCGATGACTTTGAAGTCAAGACCATGGGCATGAAATGATTTTATTTGCTTTTGATAAAAAATAGTCAAAAATGATTATCAAGTCGCACTAGGGTATGAGATAACTTTGCTCGAACCCTAATCATTTTTTATCATTCTCCATACTCTTTTGGATATTTTGGAACTCTTGTTGCGCCGCCACCATGCACTATGGAGAAATAGGGCTTTGCTGAAACTAACTGAGGGTTGAAGCTGAGACTTTGTGGAGAAATTTGGAAGCAATGCCGAGATCTTTTATGCAAAAACTCGAACTATGGGTAAGTCACCTTTACAAAGGAACCTCTCAAATCATTGATTTTAATCTACAACTTGTTTGAAGAAATGGGTCTGTGTAAAAGAACAGTGCAACATATTTTGAAGCTGCGACCCTCATACTATTATTTTCATGCATTTCTTTCCATTTTCTTCAACTTATGGTGGCCACAGGCATTCTTCTCCATCGTATGCTCGAGCGTTTCATTTGCTACATGCTCGATGGCCATCTTTGTTACTTTCTTTTATTGTTGTATATTACTATTGGCGGCCTCCATTTACTTCATTCTCATTCTTTACTTTGTAAAAAAATGGGTCTTTGGAAACCTAGGCCATTGAAACCTCAGGCTATGAATGCGTGCTTGTATTTCTTGGTTTTGCAATTTATTCCCCGCTTTCCATTTCCCTTTATGCTGAGGGTTTTTTATAAAATGGATTTTCCAGAATATCATGGCTGCAGCCTCTACTGAGTTCAATTGTATTCATCATATCTTGCATTTTGTAGCAGCATCTTGAAACATAAACCTCATGCTTCCTCTTTCAAACTTCCCAGAAAAACAATGTGAAAGCAAAATTGCTCATTATCATTGTTGTGCTTTTAATCTCTGATGGCTATCACACTCTTGAATTGATGTTTTTTTTTAGTATGAAACTACTGCTCGATCAATGACTGTCAATGTCATTCTATACTGGTTATTATCACCAGGCAAGAAAAATTTCATAGGTTCACTAATGGTTGAGTCTACTAGCTTCACATCTTGATCGATTTGAACTGGCTGATTGGTGTTTGGTGATTGTGTGTCCTTTTCAACCAACTGTGACTGTAGCATCAACAATAATGTTAAACCTTCTAAGCTTATAGACTACGATTTACATGGTTGTATCCATAATGACTCTCTTTTCTTCCTTACTAAGTTGACTGCTAATTTAATAGCTTTTCATTTTTGAAGAATTGTTCTTAATCTTAGATCTACACCTTTATCTGCTTGATTTGAATTTCATATAAAGTGGAAAATGCCAATGAAAATACACAGTTGAAAAGTTGTAGTGACTGAAAATACTTGTAGATGAATTTGCCCCAAATCGTGAGTTCACTATGTTAGACAATGAACTACCATTGGCTTTTATAGGAACAAAAATTTCATTTGATGTGGCGAAGATTAACAGTTAAGAATGATGCTTTAGTTGTTCTATGTGACAGATTAAAAGAATCCCACACATTCATTTTTTGCACTCTTAACTGTCTTGATCTTTACTTCCCATATCATTGCATGTAAATTCTTTAGTGATAACTGATTGTGCTCCATTGTGCATAATGAAATTCTACTATACTCCATATATATCTTCTATTAGCTCAAGACATAATGGTTGTTATCAACTGTCATGTTACATTCCAACTCACAATGAAATGGCATTGTATCTTTTTAGCTGTATTCAATGAATTTGAACAAAGGGTGAATGTAGACTTGCTCTATTTGTTTCTTTTGTGACAACAGTCCTATTCATGATTATCCTTGATATGATGATCTCATGTACGAATATTTCCATTTCTCCAAGTCACTTACGGACTATGAATGAATCTTGAATTATTAGAAACAGTTCTAAAATGAATTGATAATGAATGCCAGGTAGAGCTGAAACAAAGAGAACAAATAAAGTTGATGCTTATTCAACATATCTTTTAATTGTTCCATTTTGAATGATGAGTAAACAGATGGTTTGCTGAATTCTATTGAAGGCTGCTTGATCAACTGTTCATTCATGAAGAGTGATGATTAATTTTGTTCCATACTGTTGTTCCTCCTATCACTATTTATGAGCTGGGCTCAACCCTTGTGGGAGCCACATTTAACACCACTCATAACATTATTTTTTGGTTGGAATGATGATTGTACCTGTTCGTGCACATTGAAACAAACAAGTTAGCAAAATAAAAGAAGTTGAAAGCTACCATTGAGTTATGTTTTTCTTGATTGTCGGCTCAATCATCTGGTGAATGCTTGATTTAATGCAAATTACATTCCTGTTGGTAGCGTAGGCATAAGGAAGAATGTAATTCATCATTGCTTAGAGTACACCTCTAATGCCATTCCTTTATAATTTTATAGGTTCATGGAGCAAGGAAACGAGGCAGCAACAGCTTGGAGACGCGACGACTGAAGACATCAACGAAAGTGATTCATCATTATAGGAAATGATGAATTGCTCCCCTTCTTTGTGCTTACATTATTTTTAGTAGTGTAGTTTATCTTTGAATTTTGTATTCATCATTTGATTTTCATAATCAAATTCAGTTACTCTCGCGGCTTGTGCGAGATTCAGTGTTTTTACAAAATGAATAAAAAGAATTATTATGCAAATTCTCAATTTTCTGTTTCAAATACTTGCACAATAAAACTGTAATTCAGATGTAAATTGATCTCTATGACGATCAATGAATACTTTAATCAGCAAAACTTGAAATTTTTTGTACCTATCAAATCATGAATTTGATTCAGCTCTACCTGTTTGAGCTCGTAGTGAAAAATAGGTAACAACTATATTTGTTCATATTGTTTATAGACATGCAGATGATAGTAGAGAAGATAATAGAAATTTTTTGAGAGAGTACCATTTTTATTTAAGTGATAATCGATTACATTCATCTGAGTTTGTTCAATATTGTTTTGATATATTTTATAAAAAATTAAAAGAGAGGAATTCAAATGAGAGAACATCTCATATGGTCGGATAATTGCATAGGTTAATTAAAAAATGCTAGAATGTTTTATTCGTTATGTAGAGTTCATAAGGAAAATAATATCCAACACGTGGATTTTTTTTGAAGTTGTTCATGGTAAGGGAGAACATGATGGAGTAGGTGCATGTGTGAAAAGAGCTCTTGCTAGAGAGCTAAAATTTGAGGATGATGCAAAATTTATAGATGCATGTGCAATTGTAGATTGGTGTAATACCAAATTATCTACGAGAACAAGTGAGAGTTCAATAATTCGATGCTTCTTTTGGTTAGTTGAAGAAAATGATATTTTTTTCTCGACAAGATTGTGAAACAATTAATGGATCTGCAAAATGCCATTCGTTTAAGAGTTCAAATGCAAACACATGGACAATTTGGACTGTTGGACTCAAGGAAAACTAGGAGGGGGGGTGAATCAATGTTCAACAAATTAGACTTTCAATTTAGATCTTAACCGTTTTCAGCACATAAACAGAAACAAAGATGCAAGCACAAGAACAAGATGAAAAAACACCATAACACCAATATTTTTACGTGGAAACCCTGTTAGGGGAAAAACCACAGTGGAGATTAATCCACAATTTATACTCTGTTAAAAGTATGAATAAAAGGGAATGCACTTGCATTCAGGCACACTGCCTAGAGCTCACTACTCAAAATAAGGAAGGCTCATTGCCTTACAAAATGTTTGTGATTACAAAAAAAATTGAAATAAGAAGATAACATCTACAAATGCCTGGATTTAGTTCCAATTAAGCTCAGTTAAAATGATCTTCAGCCCTTCTGACTGACTCTACATTTTTTCTCTGCTCTTCTCTATTTTTCTGCCCTTTTGAAACTGTGCATGGATCGCTTCAATCACCCTTCTAATACTCGCACACACATATGCTCTACTTTGCACACACATTCACACACTTTAACACTTCTTCTCATCACCAAAATGAATTACCGATCTCATATATATATCCACTAACAAGGAATTCAATACTTCAAGTTGGCTTTAACAAAACATGAAATATTCTCCAACAGTCGGCTCAAATCACAAGTAATATTTAATGCGCACCTACAAAGGTTGGCTAAGACATAGATGGGACCCAAAACAATATTCTCAAACTTATAAACAATTAAACAACTACTCCTTATACATCTGTGACACGCTACATTCATTGAGTCGACCACAATGAGCAAATAAGTAGAAAATCATTCTACCGAATCTCCTAACTCGTACACCAAATGTTGCAACACCACAAAAATTACCAATAAGGTAACATACATGCTTACAAAAATTTCCTGGGGATCCACAATAGAAAATGATGATCCAGTGAAGCATACAGATCGACTAACTGACCGGATACCTTTTTCTTCATGCTTTCTGTCGGTAACACACTGTCTTCTACATTTCCTGCTGGTATAAGTAGATCCTGATCTGCGAACCGAGATAATGACTTTAGTTGCCATCAATTACAACACTAGAAGCCATAAACAATCTCCCCAAGCCATATGCCAAAAATTTCCCCCTTTGGCATTGATGGAAACACTTTGTGAAAAATGACTAAGTGTCGGGACCAAAACTCAATATTTCCAAACACAATAAAACACTGCTCCCCCTTGGAATTCCAAGACACTTTTCACTACTCTCCTCCCCCTTTGACATCAATGACAAAACTTTATTGCTTACTCTCCTTTTTCTAAAATTTACACTGCACTCTCTAACCCTTTATTGATGCAAAATTTGAGAAATTACAGCTGCTGCACAAATTAGAAAATTATTTTATACTTATCCTTTATCTCCGGAAGAAATTTCTTCCAAGCATCTACTGCAATCGCAATAATTATTATCAAACTGTTATTTTTTGATGTTCGGTTGATGATCTGGATAAGGGATTCTGGAATTGTAATCGTTTCTTCCAACTTCTCTCCTTTCTTCAGAATCTTAATTTACTACTCCAATTTGCATTCAGTTAGATCCTTCACTTTCCATAAAGTTTCCATAAGAGTGTTTCTGGCAAAGTGAACCTTTGCTTGCTCATCTTGCAACTCATGAATCTTTTTCTTGACTGCGCATCTTGGTCCTGAAACATATTGTAATCCTGACCAATTTTGATCAACTCACTCTCAATTTGCTCTAGCTTGTCCTTGTATTTACCAACCACATGAGTCCACCAAAGACAATAATTGTAGACCTTATTTGTTGAGTCAATGCATTTCCTTAACACATTCATTTTCTTTTTCAGTTTGGCGAGAGATAGCCTAAACTGCTCCTTCAGATGTAGAATTACTTCTTCCTCTTTCCTGTCCTAAGGCACAGAGGCCATAGCCTCCTTGATACATTCAATCAATTCTTCTGGAAGTACATTCTGCAAACTTTCCAATTCAATATTGTTGTGCACAAAGTATTTTCCTAGAGTGTCCTCAATGAAGTATTGTTCATATGATGGTCCATTTAACCATATGTTAGCAATCTTTTGCATTCCATCTTCCTCTTGAACAATCTGCAGTATCTTTGTTTTGAATAAAGTACCTTCTTCATCACTTTCTTCTGCTATTATTACATCTGGTTCAACTGATTCTGGTTCATCTCTTGGAGTGTAATCATCAGAATCTTCATTTGGTATATCCACAGTTACTTGCTCTTTTCCTTTTTCTTCAGTTCTTAGAGATTTATGTGTTGGAGGAATGCCATATGCAAACTCTAGAGCCCTTTTCTGATTCTTCTCCACCTTACCAGAAGAGGACCCAACTTCAACTGCTCTTACTGAAATAGAGATGCCAACTATTCCAAACTTTCCCAACAACTCTCTAAAGAAATTTTCATGAACTTGCTCACAATTTTCCAGAGTATTGAAATGTTTAAAAATTTGCTTACAAACAAGTTCATTTTCCTTCCATACCACATTATCATTTTGAGGCAAGCAATTTAGAAAATACATCATAATGCATATAACTAGGGTACCAAACCTGAAGGGGTAATTTGCATCCTTCATCAATTGCACATTTTCCATCAATTGATCCTTTAGCAATCCACACATATCAAAGTCTTCATCTTCCATTATCATTGTGAGCGATATAAATTGTGCTTGCCGAAGTTGCACCTTCCCTTTTTCTGAAGAAAATTTTGTATGAAATCCCATGTGTAATGTACCTTGTTATTGGATCTTTGATTGTTGAAATTAACAGAGCTCTTTGATCTCCTTTTACTCCGGTTAGGGTTTCAACCACTTGATTCCGAATCGACTTCTTTTTTAGAACATCTCCAATATTGCATAATCCTATTAGATTTCTAATCACCTCTTTTGAAATTTGATAGGGTTTATCCAGGGTAAGGATATCATCATCCAATCTATTCAAGATAAACTTGACCACTTTCGCATTCACGAAATAAGGAAACTCATTCCAAATGTCCAAATTCTTATGTTTCATACCTTCAAGCCACTTCAATTCATCAGCTGGCAACAAATTTATTACATCCTCTTCCTACTACTATATTCATCCAAAGTCAATGTTCCTTTGATTTGCTTCATTTTACTTTCTGTACTGAACAAGATTTTCTATCAAGCAATTTTTTTTAAAATTCTACTTGAACTGAAATACCTAAAGGATTCACCGTTGAATTTGCTTTACTCCTTTGAGATTTCCCTGCAGAGGCTCTCCTTCTGTTCTTCTTCAATGCAAGGTGACAAATGAGGGTTCCAAATACTCTTTTATGTCTTCGCGCACCTAACCTTTTTAGCTGCATTAAATACTTTTCCCTAGGAGTTCTGGTAACTCTATTTTCTCAGACAACAAAAGAAAAATTTGTTTGCGGACCTTCTACTTCTTATGTTCCTGCATAAGTGATCATGGTGCATTTTCAAACTTTTATCACAGCTATTGACAATTTTCTGCATTTTGGTGCCAGCTACCGACAGGCGGCCAAAGGATTTTCCTTGAAAAAATCCCCCTAGGCCAATGGCCTGAGATCAATTTCCGGAGGAATTACCGGAGGCTGCTTCCGGTACGGGCTTATTTCCTTTATCAAATCCACTCTTCTTTACCCACATTTTCTTCATCTGATCTCTTATCGCTTCCACAGTCACTTTTCCTTTTCCTTTGTCATCTTTTTGCGAAATTCTTCCTCTGTATACCGGACCTCTTCTGTCCATATTTCTGTTCCTGCAGAATCTTGCAATGTGACCAAATCTATTGCAACTATAACACACCATATTTCCCTATCTAGACCACTCATTCCACTGATTTCCTCCTGATCTGCATTGATTAGCAACATGCCCAAATCTTCCACAAGTATAGAATTTAACATTTCTGAAACTGACAAACATACTTTTGCATTCAATTGACTTGTGACCAAGCTTTTTGCAATTAAAAAATTGACCGGGAAATGATGGACTGCTTGAGTTTATTTTACTTCTACATTGAGAAGCCATATGACCAAATTTATTACAAGAAAAGAAGTAACCATTAAACTTCTAAGCATTGGGTTGTCTTACCGGATACCGTCTGCCTTTGTTCATCTGATTTCTTTGTCTAGAACCCTTATGTTCAGATCCAAAGCTTTCTTCCTTCTCATATCCAAGTCCTCACTTATCATTTGCATCCTTCTGTCCTTTAGTCAACTCATCAAGCTTAGTAGAATTGATCCTGAACTTCTCCTTGTACTCATTTGCAATAGTGAGTTAATCTTTGAGAATAACTATCTATCTTTCAAGCTCTTGTTCATTGTTTCTGGATTGTTGCAATTCAATTTCCAACTGAATGAATCCACTATTTACTCTGCTTCATTCTTTAGATTTTTCTTTTAAGGACTAGGCCATATTCTCCTCATTCTTCTTACTTTCTTCAATCTCCTTAGTTAGCTTTATTTCCACAGATTCCATCTCAAGCTTCAGAGTAGCATTATTTCTAGCAAGTTTTTCACATTCTTCAGTTATCTCTTTTAGGGTCTGATTCAGGTGAACATCTTCCAAGTTTTTATTTTCTTTCTACTTTAGTTGATCACAAAGTTCCTTCCTCTTTTCTCTTGACTCATTGATTTTATCCTTCAATGATTGAATGAATTTCTCATCATCCACAACATTTTCTTTTAAGTCCATGACTTCTTCTTTAGATTGATCAAGATCATCAAGTGCCACCATAAGTTGTTATTGAAGACCACCAAAGTCCATTGTATTCCAAGATCCACCTCAAGTTGTTAAAATTTCTGTAGAGGAACCTTGCTCTGATACCAATTGTTGGACTCAAGGAACACTGAGAGGGGGGGGTGAATCAGTGTTCAACAAATTAGACTTTCAACTCAGATCTTAACCATTTTTAGCACATAAACATAAATAAAGATGCAAGCACAAGAACAAGATGAAAAAAACACCATAACACCAATATTTTTAAGTGGAAACCCTGTTAGGGGAAAAACCATGATGGAGATTAATCCACAATTTATACTCTGTTAAAAGTATGAATAAAAGGGAATGCACTTGCATTCAGGCACACTGCCTAGAGCTCACTACTCAAAATAAGGAAGGATCATTGCCTTACAAAATGTTTGTGATTACAACAAAAATTGAGCTAAGAATATAGAATCTACAAATGCTTGGATTCAGTTCTAATGAAGCTCAGTTAAAATTATTTTTAGCCCTTTTGACTGACTCTACATTTTTGCTCTGCTCTTCTCTATTTTTTTTCCCTTTTGAAACTGTGCATGGATCGCTTCAATTACCCTTCTAATACTCGCACACACATATGCTCTACTTTGCACACACATTCACACACTTTAACACTTCTTCTCATCACCAAATGAATTACCGATCTCATATATATATATCTGCTAACAAGGATTTCATTACTTCAAGTCGGCTTTAACGAAACATGAAATATTCTCCAATAGTCAGCTCAAATCACAAGTTATATTTAATACACACCCACAAAGGTCGACTAAGACATAGCTGGGACCAAAAACAATAGTCTCAAACTTAGAAAAAATTAAACAACTGCTTATACATCTGCGACACGCTACATTCATTGAGTTGGTCACAATGAGGAAATAAGTAGAAAATCATTCTACCAAATCTCCTAACTCGTACACTGATTGCTGCAACACCACAAAACTTACCAATAAGGTAACATACATGCTTAACAAACTTTCCTGGGGATCCACAACACAAAATGATGATATGGTGAAGCATACAAATTGACTAATTGACCAGATACCCTGTTCTTCATGCTTTCTGCTGGTAACACACTGTGTTCTACATTTCCTGCCGGTATAAGTAGATCTTGATCTGCAGACCAAGATAATGAATTTAGTTGTCATCAATGACAACACTAGAAGCCATAAAAATTCTCCCCAAGCCATATGCCAACATGGACAAGGATTTGGCATGCTTTTTTCAATTTTCTATTGCAGGTGATTCAAAGGCATGTGAAAATACGAAATGGGTCGAACAATGGAAACAAAGAGCCTTAACACCTACATCAACACATGCTCAACATGGAAAAACAATTGTAGATAATCAAGTGTTTGCATCAGATGATTATGATCGTGTTTCGAATATTGTACAAGAAGGTACATTATTTATTGAGTTAAATTTTATATGTATGCAGGTTTATATGTGAATTAAATATAAGTCACTCTTTATTGAATTTTTTATTTATTTTTGTAGCACATGTGTATGTTGTTGTTGCACCTGAGGGGAATGAAGAGGAGATAGAGTATTAGTTGGCTAGATGTGTTGAGAGAAAACATAAGTTGGTACATCCTAGAGTGGATGATGACAAATTTGAGTATCCAACTGGTTCAATGGTTGTTTTTGGCACCTGACTTCAAAAATATTTGATAAGAAAGAATGGCTTGCCCGCATTTGAAGATTATGAAAGACACAAGAAGATTATACATTATTCACATTTGATTTTGGCAACCAGTATAAAAATAGTTATATATCAAGGGAGGCCTGCTAATAAAGTTTTATGGACACTTTCAATGGATGATCATGAGACAATCATAGATGCATTACAAAAAAGAGAGGATGCAGATGGTACAACAGAGTAAATAAATATTGGTAAGTATATATATTTAATTGATAGTCGATATGTAGTTAAAAATCTATCACATATACATGTCTATATATATTTGTCTTTAATCATTTCCTAATAAAAGTTTTATATCATTTTTTGTTTTAGGTCTCCCAAAACTAGATGCTTTACAAAAAAGAGAGGAGATGCATATATATTACAATGGAATTTGAATCTAGATACATGTAACTATATATAGTTCTAAATACATTTAATTGATAGTATAAATATAAAACTAAATTTAATTCATTATCATTTTATAAAAAGTTTATAATTGATTTCATGTCCCCTTAATCCATCCTCTTATGTACCATTAATCCATCCTCTTGCATCACCTTAAGTCTCTCTATTAATTCCCCTTAATCCATTCTATTAGAACCCCTTAATCCATATCCTCATATATCTACCCTTAATACATCCTCTTGCATCCCCTTAAGACACTCTCTCAACACCCCTTAAGCCATCCTCTTAGGACCCCTTAAGTCACTCTCTCAACACCCCTTAATCCATCCTCTTAGGACCCCTTAATCCATATCCTCGTATATCTACCCTTAATCCACCCACTTGCATCCCCTTAAGTCACTCTCTCAACACCCCTTAAGCCATCCTCTTAGGACCCCTTAATCCATATCCTCATATATCTACCCTTAATCCATCCACTTGCATCCCCTTAAGTCAGTCTCTCAACACCCCTTAAGCCATCCTCTTAGTACCCCTTAATCCATATCCTCATATATCTACCCTTAATCCATCCACTTGCATCCCCTTAAGTCACTCTCTCAAGACTCCTTAAGCCATCCTCTTAGGACCCCTTAATCAATATCCTCATATATCTACCCTTAATCCATCCACTTGCATCCCCGCAAGTCACTCTCTAGAAACCCCTTAAGCCATCCTCTTAGGACCCCTTAATCCATATCCTCATATATCTACCCTTAATCCATCCACTTGCATCCCCTTAAATCACTCTCTCAACACCCCTTAAGCCATCCTCTTAGGACCCCTTAATCCATATCCTCATATATCTACCCTTAATCCATCCACTTGCATCCCCTTAAGTCACTCTCTCAACACCCCTTAAGCCATCCTTTTAAGACCCCTTAATCCATATCCTCGTATATCTACCCTTATTCCATCCACTTGCATCCCCTTAAGTCACTCTCTCAACACCCCTTAAGCCATCCTCTTAGAATAACAAATCTATATGGGTTAATGGTTTAGGGTTCATCTCCTAGGCTTTAGGTCATATGGTTTAAGGTTTCTAGGGTTCATGAGATGCTTATAATAAAAAATCTATATGGGTTAATGGTTTAGGATTCATCTCCTAGGCTTTAGGTTATATGGTTTAGGGTTTAGTGTTTCTAGGGTTCATGAGATGCTTAGAATAACAAATCTATATGGGTTAATGGTTTAGGGTTCATCTCCTAGGCTTTAGGGTTTCTAGGGTTCATGAGATTCTTATAATAATAAATCTATATGGGTTTAGGGTTCATCTCCTAGGACCCATTAAGCCATCCCCTTAGGACCCATTAAGCCATATCCTAAGGTTCATGACATGCATCCCCTTAATCCACCCTCTTACATCCCTTTAAGTCATTCTATCAACTCCCCTTAATCCACCCTCTTACATCCCTTCAAATTATTCTATCAACTCCACTTAATCCACCCTCTTGCATCTCCTTAATCCATCCTCATAAAGGACCCTTAAGGCATATCCTCTTACATAACTTTAATCCACCCTTTTGCATCCCTTAAGTCACTCTCATAATTCCCCTTAAGCCATCCTCTTAGGACCTGTTAAGCCATATCCTAAGGTTCATGACATGCATCCCCTTAATCCACCCTCTTACATCCCTTTAAGTCATTCTATCAACTCCCCTTAATCCACCCTCTTACATCCCTTCAAATCATTCTATCAACTCCCCTTAATCCACCCTCTTGCAGCCCCTTGAGCAATCCTCTTAAAGGACCCTTAAGTCATATCCTCTTACATCTCCTTAATCCATAATCTTGCATCCCTTAAGTCACTCTCATAATTCCCCTTAAGCCATCCTCTTAGGACCTGTTAAGCCATATCCTAGGGTTCATGACATGCATCCTATGGAAAACATCACTTGAATTTGTATGGAATTTATAAGATCCAATTTTCAAACTTTTACTATATATTGTTCTTTTCTCGCATGAATTATTTACTTAAATGACTCATAAAAACTATAGTTACTTTACTTACATTAATTATTTTTGTAGGTTCTCATCAAGTCGGTCTACCATGTGATTGTCACTGTAAAATTATTTTATCAAGAGACTATGTAAATATCAATTTGTGGTCTTGACCTGAAATTTGATAAGCTTTAATTGTATCTACATGCACATATATGTTTCATCATGTTATATAGTTGTATTAAACATCAATATACATTATATATGTTTGTTCGATGTATGAACTTCAATGAACTTATTAGTCACTTTTTAAATATCTTGTTCCAATTTTATAGATTATACATTTCATGTCTTGTATTTACCACATTTTATATAATTGTTCAATTGTATAGATTATACATTTTGTACATACAAGAAGATAGATTTTTGTTTATTGATTCAAATATTTGCTAGAATTGGAAAATAGTTAAAATTACCTGCACTTAATTTATTATGAATATGATCTAAACTATTTAAGGAATGTTTTAATTTGTCACCTAACCATGTGATAAATTATATATATGAAATTTGATTCTAGATAATAATTTATATAATGCATGTATTACTTGAAAATTAGGTAAAATATCTATACATACATGAGTGCATATAATCATCAAAATGAACATAACACGATCATAATTGACTGCATATATAATTATAATATTAAAGTCAACTAATATAAATAAACACATAATATTAATTGATATAATGTATGTGAAATGGTCCATGAAATAACATGCTCAAAATTTATATGTCATGTCCAACACATATATTTAAATAAAAGTAGGATCTATAGTCCATAAAATTTAAAACCATCTAACTATCAAGGCGATCAATCAAATCAAGTCTCCTCTTTGTTCCATGTTGACTAGATGTACCTGCATCATGTTGTAAAAGAGTACAAGAAACTTGAAATTATATTTAAAGTTATTTAGAAATTTTGATATAATTAAACATATTTAAACTTGAAAATATAAACTTTTAAATAAAAAAAAATTTAATTAAATATCTAGTAAATATAGTAAAGATGATTTTTAGTATGCATAAATTACCATATGATCATGTAAATCTATTGACACATTTTGTTCAATGGGTAGCATAAATGTCACTTAAGAATATCCAAATGCTTGATCTACTATATCCTACATATTCATATAAAGCAAACAATATGTTAAAACCTTGAATATATATATATATATATAAGGTTCTTAAAAATTGTATAGGAGATTTAGTAAAGTTTACAACCTCGAATGATATGACCTCATGATCATGCACCTGAGATTTCCCATGCATAAATGCTGACGATGTATCAAGTGCGCCCACCATGGGTATCACATGAAATCCCTGCATATAGATGTACAACAATTTGTATACATCATTCACACATGTGTATGTAAATGAACAAATTAAATTAGATCTATGATGTGTATTTAATTTAAACTTAACAAACTTTTGAAAGCATGCACCTAAGCTGATGATGACTCAGGAGTGCTCACCACAACTTGTGGTTGGTCAGTACGAGGTATCGTATGACCTCCTTGCGTCTAGATATAATATATCATTTCACACATGTGTATAAATTCAAATTAAATTAGATATATCCACTCAAATTATTTAATATATATTGGTTCAAGTACCTGACCAAAAGGTGAGCCCAGATCTACAACACTCGACATACAGACACGATCATATTGAGTTTCAGGCATCGTGTGATCATGCATCTACACCGAACACTTCTTGAATTAATATTATATCATATATATAATTTGATGTTATTATTTACATGAATTTTGCACATTTCAAACAAATTAAATTTAAGTTCGAAAGATGAACATACATGTGTAGGATGATCCTTAGAATATAGTAAATTCATTTATGACTCCGTCCCAGATGCATGTGGGTCACCTAAAGTGGATGCCTGAGTATTCCCATAGCTCGAGCCTCCATTCTCTCTATTGGCCACTTCAGCTGCCATGTGTGTAGTCTGATGAGTGAGATGTGTTGAAAGTGAACTCAATGCTCCTAATGTCGATAACATCATTTGCTGCTAAAATGTAGCGGGAACACCAGGAGAAGGAGGAACAATAGGAGCAATTAGAGCACGTCACTGAGGATCGACACATGCTCCTAGTCTATGTTGGGTCATGCCACACCCAACTCCCTGAAATGACCTCATATCAAAATAGTTGGGTTTTAAACCCAACTCAAAATCAATGCATAACTTTCTCAAAAATTATAGGGGCACCTCACAATTTCCATGTGGTGGATTATCAAACACCAACCACCATCTATCCCAAAAATTTGTAGCTATTTGCAGGTGCCTACACCATAAAATTGAAATTCATTTTTTGGTGGGTGGAATTGGTTGGTTTGTTTGGGGGTTAAAAAAATGTTGGCACATGGCTTGTTTGGTAATTTTACGGTCATTAATTTCTTTATAGGATAATCCATCTACATAGAATTATCTCCTCTCTTCTCTCCATTGATGGAACCTATCTAGGTCTGCATCAATAGATCAAACAAAATCGACAATAGTTTGCATCGTAGATGCAAACCGTGCGATATGGGGGGGATTCTAGGTTCATTTTTTATCGGATCTATATTTCCCTGAATCACATTAAGGTTTTCTCTAATTCTCTCTCTTAACTGAGCCTCATCTACTATAGGGGTGGGGGTTAGGAGGTGGATAGTGTGGAGGTGTGGGTTTTTGTTGTGGTGGTGGATCTGGATGTATGGGATCTGTAGGATTTTTTGCATCAGGTATAAAATCCTCTATGTTAAATTTTGGATCCATGTGAACAATGAAATGGCAGCTGCATGTTAAACAATTAAAAATTATATATCAACAAACTAATTAAATAATGCACACAATTTGAAATTTATTTAAAAATCACAGTGAACATGCACAAATTCAAAATACATTTCATTTGAAGAACATTGGTTTATTAAGTGAATCCCCTGAAAGAAGGCCATAAACTTATTTTTAGCTAGATATCACTTGATAATTAAACTATAGCCAAATTTGATGATATACATTAATTGATTTATTTAAAATAAATAAAACCACATGGATTAAGGTAAAGACTTAAGATTTATTTAAATAAATCACCATCAACATTTAAACTAGGAGTTGGATAAAATGTATCAAGAATTGAGAGCTCACAAAAGGCTACGATATCAACAATGAGGCTTCTTTGAATCATTATTGGAAAAAATAAATAAGAAGATTAGTAAATAGAGATTGTGAACATGAGAAGAGGAACCATTTAATTTCTATAAGTAAAGGCCTAAAGAATGAAAAATAAGACACATGTAGATATATAACTTTGATTTCTCAAATTGGGTGTTAATAGGAGGTTAGGGGTTATTTAGAGGGTCTTCTATTACATATAAAGGTGGAAAAAGAGAAGGAAAGGTCCCCACTAATTTAGGTTATGAACAACTCAAGAATGAGTGTCAAAATGGGTAAATGATGAAAACCATGTAGTTTAATTCAAGTAAAAATTATACTAGATTCTATTTATCTTAGGATTATTGTTAGACAAGGGTGCTCAATGGAGCTCATAAATATCAAGCCTATCATTAATTAACTAATTCATCAATAAGTAATATTCTTCTAAGTTTTTATGGGTCTAGAGCTTTATCTTTTGGGGCGAGAGGAAGCTTACTCATAGGTGTGGTTGTTTCCCAATAGGAGTATATCTATAGAGCTAAGGTATATCGATTGTGAATACATTTATTTATCGAGTATGACATAGAATTTAATTAAATCCGAGGACATAAATTGATTTATCTAAATTTTCAAATTTCATGGTAAGAGACAAGTTCTCTATAGTGGGACAAAGTAGTTAAGAAGAAATTATAAGTTTAACACTAACATTAGTTTATAATCTCATTCATTGTTTTCAAAGCATACTAAAGATAAGAATAAAAAGTTAATAGAAGACATTCAAAGGGACACATAGATATATTCTAGTGGTAATTGCAATGTAAAAAATAAAAAAGGATGAGCTTGAGCTCTATTCACATATTGAAAATGGCTTCTTTAAGTACAAAGACTTCACTAAATTTTTTAGTTGTAATGAAATCATATTTATACATGTGAATTGGTGTGCATAATTTATCATGCAAAAATGGAAGAAATTAGATCTTTACTATATAATTATTTAGAGATTTGATGACATGAAAACATATCTATGTCAAATAAAAAATGTAAGAAACCTCAAAGGAGGGATACTTCTAAAATTATGTGAAGTGAAAGTTAAGAACCAATGACAAGGAGGACACAAAATAAAGCAAGGAAGGAGGGAAATTTCCAAATTGAAATTAATCAATGAGCAAGAGCAACATGATCAATCCTAATGAGATCGAAACTTGTAACCATACTAAAAAATGAGAATGTTTAAACTATAGTTGAGTATGGCAATGGTGTGACATAGCAACATGATCAATCCTAATTAGATCAACCTCATAAATTTATGCTATGATTTGTTGAACTAGTTAAGAAACATCTCCTCATTTCTCAACACAAATGGTTACATTGAAAGTATTGATTGTATTTTAAAGTTGCACTATCTAAAAGGTGAAAATATTAGGGTTTTAGGTTTAGGTTTTAGGGTAGATAGGGTTTTAGGTTTAGGTTTTAGGGTTTAGGTCCAAGGATTAACCTAGGTAAATTAGTTTTTAGGTCTATGTTTTTTGGAACTTAGGGTTTAGGGTTTTGATTTCTAAGTTAAATGTGTCCAATTTAGGTTTAGTTTTATGGTTTTCAATTTACAATTTAACTTTCTTTGTTTCATTGATGTTTTTGATTTTTTAAATGCAATTTAAAAACTATAAAATATTGAACTAAAACAAACTAAACAAACAAAAACTAAATAACAATTACAAAACAAAAATGCAAGATATAAAGAAAAAAATGGAAGAATTCAACCATCTTGGAGGTTGTTGAGGTCAGTTGTGTCGACGGGAGGAGGTGGTAGTGAAAATTTGCTTCAATTAGGCCCTTCAAAATGTGTACATGATCTTCCTTCTCGTTCTCTAGCGCAACTCAAATTAACTGTGAAAATGAAAACATAGTTGCTTATTTTAAATAAATAAGTAGCTTTTTGAAATGTGTACGCGTTATGAGCACTTATGCGCTTCGTAACACATACAAATTTTTGGTTTGCGCACCCGAATCTAAACACATATGCGTTCGGATTTAGGCTCGGCTACCTGATTCATAACGCGCATGTGTTTTTTAAAAACGCGTACACGTTTTGTTCAAATTTTTTTGTTTTGGTCAAAACTTCCCCTCTTCGTGGACCCAACTTCTTGCTTTTACCCAAGGTTACGATCTTATCCTTCACTAACTTTTGCAAGATGAAAGAATAAGATTCCACTAACTTTGCGAACTTTTGGTTGCATTTGAGGCCGTTGTCATTCGCAATGGCTACTACATTTGCAACAACTTTACCTTTCCCAAAGATCAATATGATGGACTTTCCTTCAAAATGGGAGTGCGAGGAGGGTCCCCCAAACTGAACTACCATCTGTTGATATTCTTGTAGGGCTGCACACAAATGCGCGAAAGAAGGGTATTTCATAAGGGAAAACTTCTCCTGCCAAGGCCTTTGCAAGTTCCCTATGAAGTCAGTAATTTTTTCATTATCACCTTGTTTACATCGGACGAGATCCGAAAAAGTCATCTTCAGCCCGATGTTAGCTTGGAATTGTCATAGGAATTGGTTCACAAGTTGGTCAAATGATAAAATGGAATTATCGGGCAAGGAACAATACCACTCAAGTGTTGTGTCCTTGAGAGATCGAAGGAAATGTTTTTCCATCAACGCGTCGTGATGGAAGAAATCTATACAGAAGGCGTTAAAGGTGGACACATGCATTTGTGGGTCCCCTTTGTCACCATATTTATTGAATTTAGGGATCTCCATTCCTTGAGGGACGGAGTGTTCAGAATTGCAACCAACAATGGGCTATGCCAGAAGAAGGGTTGGAAGATAGGTTGGGCAGAGGCTTGGGAGATACTAACCAACTGGCTCTACATCTTACCCATATTCTGAAGGAGAGTATTCATAATAGGGTCATTAGAAGATATAGGGCAAGAGGAACCTCCTCCATAACCACCACTAGAGCCACCACCAGAACCACTGGTGTGACCTCCACTGGAACCACTGCTGGAGTCACTGCCACCAATAGAGCCTCCGCCGGAGCCACCTCTGCTTCCAAAGCCATCACCATGACCTCCACTGGAATCACTTCCACCAACACCACCTCTGCTGCCGAAGCCACTGCCACTACCAAAGCCCCCACCGCTCATCCTGCCAAAACCTCCAACACTAGAGGTGACAGGAGGGGTGAAGCTAAAACCCAAGGGGATCTTGTTCACTTTGATAGTTTCGGATCCCTCAGAGGCAGAGGAGATGTTGATCAAGGGTACAACATCGGCCATCTATACAGACATAGAAGGCATCGACAATCCTAACTGTCTCTCATGGTCTTCAAAAGTGGCTCCTCGTATAATGTTAGGATTGTTTGGAGGAGCACATGTATCAGTTAGACTAGAGAGAGTAGCCAAGAGTTTTATGTATGTTTAGTCTTTTCCCACCATATACTTTAGTTCAATGATAACCCAGGCAACCCTAGCCAACTTTGGGTCTCTTTCCAAGTGATGTTCCAAGTCACCCAACCCTTTGCTGAGGGCAAAGATATATTCTGCAGGAATTGAACAGCCTCATGCTTGTCGACCGACGATGGTGTAGGAGATAAAGGAGGAGTGGGGACGTGGTAGGTCTCGTTAGTGAATCCTACCTTGCCCCTTAATAACTGCTCTTGTGTGGCGAGACCAATGATGGATCCAACAAAAAGGCTTGTAGAGAAACAAGAAGTGACCTTCGTCCTTTCCATCAGAAGGTGTCGTACACTTCTCCTAACAATATATTTGGAGGTTGTGGACTGGGTTGTGATCCTCATAAACCTTCACAACACTCCGGGGCACAACGATCGCAAGGTATAAGGGAAAATCCTCAACACCAATAGATGAGCAGACATTGGTTCACGTTAGATTCACCAAAAATGTAAGAGGGGGACCAACCATGTTCAAGGCCCCAGGTCATGGAGAGCCAAGAGTGGAAGGCTTCCCTAACTTACCTCAGCTTAAATGGGTGTTTTTAAGTGAGGGATGAGAATGATGAGGACTATAAGGTCCTTCAATCATTCTATAGACCCAAAACTCAGAACGGGGCTAGGCGAGCCAGTTTTCGAGTTCAACACTGTAACTCAGGTAGCTCTCTACCCGAGGATGAAAGTGTGGTTCTAGGATGACAACGCGGTGCACTGGCATCTCTTAGGTGTGTTGGCATCCATACGACTAGAGGATTAAAAAGACAATGTGAACCACTAGAAAACAGGCTGACAACCTAGCTAATGGTTTTTGGGAGGGCAAAACAAAACTATGAAATAAGAGATATACAATTGAATATGATAAAGCAAGTATATTAAAGCTAGGGTGACAAAAGTGATCTCACAAAAGAGTTTGTTCGCTAGCTAGCTCCACAAAGCATGTCTACCTACACACAAGAAAGAGGAAAATTGTTGGGGGGCTGTATAGGGGCCTACCTCAGTTAGACCCCTGTTTTGGTGTTTCCACCTCCATGGACAACCAAGATTTTGATAATGGAAAAAATTATGATAAAGGAAGAATGAAAGTAAAGAACACAATAACACTACAAAATAGTAATGTCCTACTCAACCAAATCGTAGAGGAGAGGAGTGAAAATTCTTACCACCTCCACCAAGAGCTCACTAGCTAATGGAGGAGAAAATGAGAGGACTCAAGCCCCTGCTGCAATGGTGTTGTTCCACACTTTCTCTATGGAATTGATGAGTGTTGTTGTTGGTATGGAGTGCAAAGTGATGCTTGAAGGTTGAGAGTGCAAGAAGTGAATGCTAGAATGCTTAGGGAGTGCTAAAAGAAGATGAAATGCATGAAGAGTGAATTTGAAGGGAGAATGAGAAAAATGACCATATTCAGGTTGGTTGGTCAAAGAGGGGCGTTACAAATCAACCCCAATGGGAAGTGTAATTCCTCTGCTAGCTTCAAATGCAAGAATTTGTCAGGGATGTAAGTGTGCCACACAGACATCTGCGCGCTGCGCAGGCATCCCCGACAGTTATTCGTCTGCCAATTCACAAAACAGACACCAAGTGGAATGAAGGCAGCAGGCTGATGTGGATTTTCACCTTCAAATTTGGTTTTCTAGGGTGAGGAAGTGTAAAAGGGGAATTTGCATAAGGGGTGAAAATTCACTCCTATACACATATAAAGGCAAAGATGATAAGGTGAGAATATAGGATTGAAAATTTAACTACCCCTCCAAGAGTGAAACACATGTAGGAATGTATGGAAAAGTTTTGGGACACTTGGTGAGTCCACGTGAAGTGATACAAAAAGATGTATTCCAAGAAAGCTTAAAAGCAATGTGAATAGATATCTCCTAGATAGGCTAAAATCTAACTAGTTTAGTAATAAATTTCACATTAACACCCCACCTTAAGTGATAATTAGGGAGAAAGATAAACATTGAAAAGATGAGTCCCAACAACAAGGTTTAATAAGGTACTCATGTATAAATAAATTACTCTCACAAATGGAGAAAACCTAGTGGGAGCAAAAATCCTCTCTGAAAGAGTGAAATTTGAAGGATAAAGAAATGTCCTCAAAAGGTATCCTGTGAATATATGAACATGAAGATGTAGAACTCCTAAAGCATGTAGAAGATTTAAACTTTGCTAAAGTTGAACTAATGGTGTTTGTTGGAACCAACAAACCTCCAAAGACTATAGATCAAGATAGGAGATACATAACACTGCATGAGTGACATAAAGTACACTACTCAACCATGAATACACAAATGGCACAAAGGTAAAAATACTCTGTGAAGCTAAAGATGCAAATAGTACTATGATCAAGGAGAACAAAAAAATTGCATAAGTGACTTGTAGTACACTACTAAAATATGCATGGCGCTCTACACATGTACTAAAATCTCTCCAATTATGATCAATTAAAAATGCAGAAGGTTGCAACATTGAAACCAAGGAAGTATTAGCATAACCATGTGATGATATCCCCCTTAATGTTGACAAGAGAGAGTTATAAGAAAATCAACTAAAATGTGGCACGTGTATAAGAGAATGTAGAATACATTAGGCCTAATATGGTGTACAAGTAACATTGAAAAGGGTATACAAAAAAGAAAGGAACACACACATGAGGCGAGAATCACTAGGATTCATTATTTTCATAGAGGGATAATAACTTGAAAAAGATGTGATCTAAAAAACTAAGGCACTAAACAACCCCCCAACTTTATAACTTAATTTAAGTACAAAAGAGGTACAATAGATGCACAAAAATTCCCCCTAAGGAATATAAAATCAATTTTTGGCACTTTATATGAGTACATTTATAAATATATGTATTATTTGAGTTCTTACAAGTGTCCTCAAAAGGACAATTACAGTTTATGTCACGAGGTGAACAAAGAAGACATAGAGCTATCATGCTTACAAACCTAAAAAATGAAAAATAAATAAATTAAACCCACATCATTCAAAAAATGAATCCCCCAAAAGTTTACAGTGATGTGAACTTTATGTTAGTGCATTTACAATTTCCATAAAGTGGATTTGATGTACAAATCCTCATTTTGAAATTAAATATTTAGAGTATAGTCAAGAAAAAATAACTACACAATGCATAGTGCTAAACAATAGGCATGTTAAAAAAATGAGACCCAAAAAAGAGTTTGTACATACCCTAATGAGCCCCATGAAGTTTCAAAATAGGAACTATGCAAGGTGATCTTTGAGAATCTAATATTTTAGAAAAAAAATATACATCATAATAAAAAATAAATTACATCATTGGATAGAGCAAAAAAAAATACTCAGCATATAAAATCACCCAAAAAGGTGTGTATATGATCACAAAAGAGGTTCCTGAAGTTGAGTAAAAAAAAATAGCCAATATTGAGGGGTTTCTGTTGACGATAGAAAGGATGATGTCATACTAACATTAGCAAAAAAATATTTGAAAATTCCCATGGAATATTCGTTGGCACCAACATATTCCAAAACCACTTTTTGTTGATTACAAAACAACATGAAAATTTGAAAATTGCTATTGGAAAACCGTGAATCTACCATCACCGAGCACAAGTGGTTTCCTAATAGAATATTCTAGTGAATATTATATTGCCAATTGTAGGACCTGTAGGCGTTAGGAAATATATATAAGGTTAAAGGGGCATAAAATAGAAATGTGTACCACTATTGTTGGGAAAGCACAAAACATTAAATTCAAGCATGTAAATAAAAGATAATTCAAATCTTCTTTTGGTAAGTGTCGAATGAAGTATATTCAAAGTTTAAAATTATAACCAAATATTTTTTAGATCACAAGAAACCTTGTTGTCTTCAAAAAAATCTTACTATCAAAGTATTAAGATTGGGAGGCAAAGACCAAGATTTTTCTTGACAAGAAATGTTTGTTAGGAGTTGGTGTATCATTTTGGATTAATCTACCTTGGTAACTAATAATTTCATGGGATTACTTCAATGAAGTCATTAATGAAAAGTAACTCAAGAAGCATTTTTTAAAGACTTTAAAAAAATTGAGCTTAGGGAAGAGAGATGTAATGTCTAAACTAGACTTGCTTATGATCAATATGCAATCACTTCAATAATATTTTGAGGAATCCAACATTCTTTTAAGAGGATCTTATTTTATCACCGCTTCAATAATGACCATCCAACTTGAACTTGCCACCAAGTATTCTTCAATATTTAATGCCTCAATATTTCCCACAAAAATGGACAATGCTCCCATCTATAATCATGGCTTGAAATTCTAGAGCTAGATAGGTAATGTTGGGATTTGGTGTTGTACACCATTGCATAATTTGTTATATTATAATGTTCTAATTAAATAATTATTTAATTGTGGTGCACCTAGGAGGGGTGTTTAGGCACATTAAATAATTATTTGGGGCCACTTGTAAAGTTGTATTGTAACATGTGGTTATTATTTTATGTGTGGGAGACAAGATAATAATTAATATTTAGGGAAAGTATTTAATAATGTGAAAACTTAGTACCCAATATTAAATGAGGGGTCAATGGTTTTGTGTTCACATGGTTTTATTGCACCACTTGGTTGTATTTGTGTGAGCTTGTATCTATAAAAGAAAACACATGTTTAGTGGAACTTAAGGTTGGATGGATGAGTTGGTTGCCATTATTGAACCTTTCTGAGGAGTGCATATGTGAAGTATGGCATGGGATGTGTGGATTCATGCTTGAACACATGGAGGATGCATGGGATAGGCTTGATGATTCAAAAGTATTCATGGTAACTCTGTAAGTGCATATATTATTTATTTGATGAATAATAGGTGGAGTATGGATGCTTTTGGAGGCTGAGGTTTTCCCTCTTGAGGGTTTTCCTAGGGTATATCTTGTGTTATCTTGTGGCTTGTCTATTTTGATCTATGCATTATAATTATTTTGTAAGCTTATATGCATGCTTTTCTCTCATGGGGTTATGTAGGAAATGCTTTAAATCAATGTAGGTATTATGCATTATTTCCTAATAAGTGGTATTAGAGCTTTCATGGTTATGGGAAGTGTGAGCTCCTAGGTTTTGTTATAACCCTTGTTTGGGTAGATTTGGTGTAAATTTGAATCCATGGTAATGCCAGATATATCTGAGGCATTACAAGGTATGGAACACATGTGCTTGTGTTGTTTTGTAGATTTGTAGTTTTAGGGTTTGTAGATTTGTTGGTTTTATTGCAGATTTGGGGTTTGAGAAAATTAGGTCAAAAGGTTTCTTGGTTTTTGCTTTCATATGAGTGTTTTATAGAGGAAATTTTGTAGGTGACCTCTTGAGACAAAATAGACCTCACCATTGGATCCATGATGGCTGATAGATCAAAAATCATATAATATTTTCCCTATTTTGGCCACTTGAAAAAAATGCAATTTTAAATTTTACTCCCACAACCTAGTTATATGGTTGTACGACCATGCAAGTGAACTGTACATGAAAAAAATTAAAATAATTAAATTTCTATGATGAAAAATAAATTTATTAAAACTTGCAAAATAAAAAAATTATATTGAAACTATTTTAAAATTTAAATTAAAAAATGCAATTGTTGGTGGGGGGTTTGTAGACCCCCTTGCCACCTCTAGCATACATGAGTGGCGATAGTCATTGTACCTAGTGATGTCAACTACTGGTTGGCCCTAGTCGCATTAGGGACCTCCAACTTTTATTATTAAAATTTAATCGAATTTAAAATTTATTTTGGGTCTTCCCCCTTTTCAAACCCATTGCCCATCCTCTATTGGTACGTTGCCCAGGTGCCACCAACGCGTTGCCACTAGTGGCTCCATCCGAGGGCCACTGCCTAGCCACCAACATAAGTGTAATTGGGATTTTTTTTTTAGAAGGCATAACTTTCGCCTATGATGTTGGATTTTTGACTTCCAATAGTTGACAAAAAACTCTCTCCAAGAACTACATAGTGGTATAGGTTTGGTTTCTTGATTTTTCTATTTATAACAATTTTAGGGGCCCAAAAGTCAAATGTTATCTTATACACGATTTTGAACATAAATTTTGCATACAAAATTGGATTTTTGATTTCAAAAAGGCATTAGAGAGAATGTGCAATATAATACACAATGGATCGGGTATTTTTTCATTTTATGGTGCAGAGAGAGGATTTTACTTTGTTTTATCACTTATATGTGCTTGAGATTTAGGGTGTGATTGTGTGAGCATATAGATGAGTCAAGAGGTGAAACCTTGAGGGAGTACATGTTTTATATGATATTTATGATGGTATAGTTGATTATCAGTTTGGTGCTTCTTGATACAAGTTTATAGTCATTTTTCAGAGTTGGATTTTGATGGTGACAGGTACACAAATTGTCTTTTGTTTTCAAGACATGGGTTGATACGTGTAGAGACTAGAAGTGTTGTGTGGGTGATAGTTGAGTGTAGGTACAATTTTGGTGATGATATGGTGTTATGGATATGTAGGTACATTTGAGCATTGGCATGACATGATCATGTATGTGGTTATTTGGTGGTGATATGTTTTGGTGTTAGGAGGTTGTTCTTATCTCCTAGATGCTTGTTTGTTTCCTTGACTATGGTTGCTTGTTTGTGGACATGTTTGGTAAATCAAATTAGTGTTTGATTTGGTGTTTGAGACTTGATGTCTACAAGATTATCTTCTTTGATATCTCAGTTCATAGGTTACTAATGTGATGATGAGTTTACATGCTTTAGTGTTTGTGATCTTTGAGTTATGCAAGTTGTGGATTAGCTACCCATTTTCTTACAGTGGTATGACTCATATGTGGACTAACTATATCCATAAGATTGATTCAGTGTTGATGTAGATTATGTTAGTTGGACATGTTTGTGGTCACTTGTGCATTAGTATGTTGCTTTGAGATGAGAGGATGGATTATTATAGTACCTAATTAGTCGATTGTTGGAACTTGTAACATGTGGTTTTATCATATTGTCATGATATCTTGTTTACATTTCATTGGTTACATTATTTAGTGGGAGATTTTGACAGTGATGATTTGGCGGTGTAGGATTGATTCTTGATGTTTTGATGGTAGTTGTATCTTCTTGGCCTATATATATTGGTTCTACTTGGTATTATTGACATTTTAGTTGTGTGTGTGTGGACCTGGTGATCTTCATTTAGAATATGGTTGTCACTATGCCATGTGTAACTTGGTATCACGATTCAGTGGGAGTTGTTGTCAGTGATGTGCATTCATCATTAGCGATGAATGACATTCTTTAGTGTTTGTGGATGTCTTGGAGGAGCTCTTAGATCATGTTGTTGCAGAAGAGTTCTTTCACATTTATAGGTTCACTACTAGGAGATGGTTAATTTCATGTGATTGAAGATGTTGATTGTTGGTTTAGAGTGTGTTTGGTATCATGCCATGATTTACTCTTGGTTCTCGATTAGAGTCTTGGAATGATACATGTTTCCTTAAGATCAAGATGCATGCATTGTTGCATGTGATCTCATAGGAGGAGATGGTTAGATCATGATGTCATGTTGATTTCCTAATTCTGTGGTTGGAGCTTTTGACATTAATCTTGTTGGTTCTCTTGGTATTGAGTACATTGGTAATTTTCTTAGGAGATTCATGATAGTGTGGTGTTGCATTTGGAGCTTAGCATGGATTGATCAATTTCAGGTACTCATGGATACTTGGAGACTTGGGTGAGGTTGGAATTCTATTTTGATTAGATACTTTTGCTTGAGATGGTTAGTCTTTGGAGGTTTCAGTAGAAAGACCAAGGTGCCTTCACTTAGATATGGATGTGAGTTCATGATGGAAGTACAGAGGAGAATGCTCTTGGAGTGAGTCATGATGACTTGGTTATCCTGGAGGAGAATTATCATTCCCCACTCTTGGTCTACTTGGTAGTTTATCATTTGAAAGGTATTTCCCCATTCTTGTTTTAGATGTGTTATATTTCATGCTTTATTTTCTCATGGGAATGAGTCTTGAGCCATGGTGATTGATTTTGGGAGACTTATTTGATGATGTTTTAGGATGAGTTTTATTGCTTTATCTTTCATAGATATGGATCTTGAGTTATGGATAGTTGGTTCTAGAGGATTCATTTTGAGGGATGTTTAGCATTGGTTATCTCCTTGTGCATATGAGTTTATTTATGTTATCATCCATTGTCGAGGAGTTTTAGGAGATGTTTATTGGGCTGATTTCCTTGTGTTTGGAATGTATACTTTGAGTTTGATTTCCCTGCTAGAGAGGCTTAGATTCATGTTGGCATTATGCATGTTTCATATATTTCATTTGATCTTTGAGATTGAGTGGATGGGTGTTGTTGAGTATTTTTATTTTGGGTTCTAAGGAGATCATACTTGACATAGTGTAGCACTTTGAGGTGTTGGTAAAAGGACATGTTATGGTTTACAATTTTTCTCTCTTCATTCTATGGTTCCTTCCTGGAGGTTCATGTTCTTATGAATTGGGAGGATTGTGGTGACATGTGAGAGAGTATGCAACTATTTGTATTGCATGTGTGGATCATTGTGTTTGTTCTTGGTACTTCATGTTTTGATCATTTATCACACCTTGATATAATATTGATTGGTAGACTTGATATACCTTGACCATTTTTAGTTTTGACATTACTCATGTAGTGGCAGTTCCTAGATATGTATGTTCTTCATTGACATGTTTAATAAGCGAGCTTGTGATTGTGATTTATGGGTTGCATATGTTGGCATGAGTTTATTGATGTTGTTGATACCTAGGATGAATGAATGGTTGGATGTATTAGCATGTGTTATGGATTCTATTTTCAATCATGTGGGTTTTTTACCTTTGACAATAGCTTGTAGCCTTTTTTATCACGTGGATTTGATGCTTGTGTTCTTAGATTGGTGGATCTTCACCTTGACATGTTCCTTTTCTTCCATAGGTGACATGCTGGAGGATGAAAGGAGTTCTTGCTTGAGATGGTGGTCACTTTGGTTTTATTGCAGGTATCTTGATCAAGCAAGAGAGCATGTTGGATATTCATGTGGTTTCATGTATGGCTATGATGATGTATTTCATTGGTTGAACCTTAAATGCAATTTATACAAGTGGGAGAATGCTAGGAATTGGTGTTGTACACCATTGCATAAATTGTTATATTAAATAATATTGTAATTAAATAATTATTTAATTGTGGTGCACCTAGGAGGTGTGTTTAGCCATATTAGATAATTATTTGGGACCACTTGTAAAGTTGTATTGTAACATTGGGTTACTATTTCATGTGTGGGAGACATAGGATAATAATTTAATATTTGGAGAAAGTATTTAATAATGTGAAAACTTAATACCCAATATTAAATGAGGGGTCATTGGTTTTGTGTTCACATGGTTTTGTGGCACATGATTTTATCTTACCACTTGGTTGCATTTGTGGGTGATTGTATCTATAAAAGCAAACACATGTTTAGTGGTTAAGGTTGGATAGGTGAGTGGGTTGCCATTATTGTCTTTCTGAGAAGTACATTTGTGAAGCATGGCATGGGATGTGTGGACTCATGCTTGGACACATGGAGGATGCATGTGAGAGGCTTGATGATTCAAAAGTATTCTTGGTAACTCTGTAATTCCATGTATTTTTTATTTGTTGAATAAAAGATGGAGTACAAATGCTTTTGAAGGTTGGGATTTTCCCTCTTGAGGGTTTTCCTAGGGTATATCTTGTGTTATCTTGTGGCTTGTCTATTTTGATCTATGCATCATGGTTATTATATAAGTGTGCATGCATTATTTTCTCTCAAGGGGTTATGTAGGAAATGGTTTAAATTAATGTGGGTATTATAGATTATATCCTAATAGGTAAAACAATTCATAAGTGGATAGATTTTTTTTTAAAGGTGAAAGGAGGTTTTTGAAAGGGCCTTCACATTTTAAAATCTAATAGAATTTATATACAACACAACTACAACCAAACGATAATGAAACTAAAATAAAATAAAACATAATAGTCTAGTCAATGAAGATAAACTAAATACCAACAAGAAGGCCAAAATGAACATAATCAAAATAAATTTTGAGCACAAATTGAAGAAAATCCATAGAATTTGTTGGTACTCAAATCTGCTATCAACTTGAATCCTAAAGGGCTGCTAGGCCTTATGGTCAAATTCAAGGAGAGATTTGGCCAACGAACAAGAGATTGAAATAAAACTTATCTCCCCTGTGCTTCAGGCTCTGTTAAACTTGGGAGGGTGATCCCAACAGTGTGTTTGTAGATACTTGTGTGTCAAAGTATCAAACATAAAGTAAACAAATAATTCTCCTTTATATGCTTAATATACACAATACCCTAAGGGTGTGGATGACCTTTATGGCAATGTACACATTAAACATGATAGATGTAATATATTGAGTTCAACACACACAAACATACAAAGATTGATTAATAAATTTTGAATTAAAAGATGCAGCTGCTCACAAAACAATCTCAGAAAACTATAACATCAAGAGATCACTGTCATATTCCAGGGTGGAGTCACCTAAACCATGAAACTTCAAACTCATTGCAGCTTTTACTTTGTCATACTTATGCCTATCAAATGATGCATTGCACCATTGATACTAGAAGCCAAACTAGTCATACTTTATCAATCCAAGCATACAGTTGCAAAAACCTTTGTTTATGTTCCTACAATTTAATTCATTCTTTGAATGAAAGTAACAACACAAAATAGACATTCAAGGAGAAACAAGAAGACAAATATCGGAAAACCCTTGATTTCTTTTATTCATTATCTATGCATTGTGTACAATGGAGAAAACTAACTCAGAATATATGATCATTTACTTGCCAAGATAACATTATTGTGAATAAGTTCTTCATTACATGACTCAAAAAACTTTAGAAACCTAAAAGAAAACACTATACATTTTAGACTTTGTTACAAGAGTATTCCCATGAGATAGAAAAGAATGAACAACCTCCTCTCTGAAACATAAAAATCTGCACTTAAGGAAAGTGAAAAACCCTAAATGGAGATCCAATGTAGACACCTGACACATCAGGTCCATAGAGTGTGATCCCACAATATTGGTTTACAATTTTTGGCCAAAGTGGACACTAAAATAATTTTTTCTAACTAAATCTTCACTTTTGGGAACCTATAGTGGTTAAACCGTGAGGAATTTGAAGATGATGCAAACTAGTGATTTGTGACATTTTGTCTGTAGATTCTAAATATACTTTTTTCAAAAAATTTGGAATCAAATTGCACTTCTTTTTCCATCTCCTTCAAAAACTAGAGTTTTTCAGAAAACAACAGTTTTAAGGAGTGATGTTCATCGTATAACGCATAACTTTTTTTCCATGAAGGATAAAATTCTAATTATTTCAAATTTAGATTTGTAACTCTGATATCTAGTGCTTCCAATTGGTTAAATAGTTTTTAATTGAATATTTTTTCTTTAATCAAGTTTCAAAGTCAAACCAATTACAATTCAGACATAGGCAGACCATATAATGCATAACTTTTTTTGTATGTATCGAAATTCAATTTTTTTTGTTGGATCAAGGACTTCAATATCTGGTGCACTCATATTTTTCAATTTTATTTTTCATAATCTGTAGAATAAAGAGCTTTATTTTTAGTGAAAAGCCTATGTTTAATAAAACTAAAAAAATAAATTCATAATAAAACCAAAACATATTAAAATTATAGTCGTTGGATAGCTCGTTCCAAGGACTACTTGATTCTAGTTGGGTTTGTGAAGTATCCTCCATTTTCATCCTCAAACCAAGATTCAAAGGGAAAAAAATCTATTTTTTTTGGTGCCAAAGAGCATAAAGGTGGGAAAAGGGGGGTTTGCTCGAACCAGGGGGGTTTGAGCGAACCAGGGGGTTCGAGCGAACCAGGGTTCATTCAAACCTCCTTTCAAAAAGGGGTTTTCATTGTGTTTTTTGGCAGGATGGTGGGAACTTGCATTGAATGGGTTCGCTCGAACACAAGTTCTAGCGAACCCTATTTTGGTTCGTTTGAACTTATTAGTTCGCTCGAACCCCAAAAATGATTTTTTTGGCATGGGGTCATTTTTTTTAACTTTTCCTTCCTCACTTCAATTGTAAACCACTTTTGTGGGTTCACCCTATTGGTGATTTTTCTAGTAGAACCAAGCAATTCTCTAAAAAGTAGCCAACTCCTATAATGAAGAACTGCTAGGTTAGTGGCCAACGCAACGAGCATAGGATTTTATGGTCTGTACTCCTTCACTTTAGGCTCTATGAAACCTAGGAGGGCGATCCCAATTTTGTTTTCGTGAAGTATATTTGATTAGTGACACATTTATACACAAATTGATTCCTACTTATTGTAAATAAAATCCATCTCACTAAAGATTTGGTGGATTTTCAAGTGAGTGACTAACTATTTGCTAGGAATTAGGGATAATTCCACCTCTATTATCCTTGGAAATATTTTTAATTGAATATTGTCTTATCTTAAGTCTAGGGCCAAGAACACCATTTGTTCATTTTATGCAATATTTTATGACAAAATGACCAATGTCTCATCAATTGGAGCAACAGAGTCAAATATATAAGGACTAGTAATTTAAAAATTACTCAATTTAGAAAGAGGCAAACTATTTTCATATTGTTTTGCATTTATGAAAAACTCACTGTGCCTGAAACATTTACTTCTTATGAATCCTAAGCAATTCCTTACAAATTTTATATCCCTATTCAAGCATTTTAATTAACTTCTTGAATTAAAGTTGAAAACAGAGTAATACATTCAAATGAAATATCTGAAGAGAAGTGATAACACCATTAGTATTTATCATTCATAACTTGTAAGGAACATATGTAGGAGAGTATATGTTTCTAGACTAATATTTGTTTCGATATCAATAATTTCTATAAAACTTATTTAAGATCGCAACATACAAGATTTCACATTCAAGACAAATTACAAGCCTATTATGAGTATTCTATTCAAAGTGCCCTTTTTGAACTTAGCTTTCACCTAAAACCCTATTGAGACTTCAGAATCCGACCCATGTAATAAGCCCTAAAATCTATTTTATAGAACAAGGGAGCAACAAGCGTTAGACTTAATTACATTTGTAATTCATTTTCATTTGCAACAGAATTCAAGATATTCCTAGTTTGTTACATGCAATCATCTAAGGAAAATGGAAGATTAAAAGACCACATTCCATATTCCCTGAATGAAGACACACCAACCCCTTGAAAGGAAGAGTTTGTTGCAACTATGTTGAATCCTCATCCTTGTTGACCAAAGAAGATTCTCCAATAGCAACTCCAACACAAACTTGTGTATTGTGTGGAAACAACACACATGCTGCCAAGGTTAACTAGTTTGGCACCTCTCCTACACACCAACCCGAAATCATTCCACCTTAGCACTAGAAACAAGAAATTACATGAGTGATGATTTGGAAAATCCTAACAGAAAGGGAATGGTTTCATCAAAAAAAAAATTAGGGCGTAGTCATCACTCTAAGTTGTCAACCTCAGAAGATACTCACCCATGTTTTTCTCGTGGTGGGACTGGAGAAACTATCACCACCTCCTTGTCAGAATTCCTTGATCTAGTACCAGGGAGGGGATAATAATCACCCTCTAGATCAGTGTCACCCTCACTGTCTAAAGGGTTGTTAGGAACCTTACATGGAGAATCGCATCCTTTCAGATAAGCCTTACAATGTTCACTCTCTCTCCTTTCCTTCTTTTCATATTCCATCATCTTCTTCTCTCTGTGTTTGACTAATTTTTTTGAAACTATCTAGTCCTGTAGACGGTAATTCTCCTTGTTACTATACTCCTTGGATTTCTCAAGTCCTATTCTATCTTTTGGTGTATCAGGGGCTCCTTGTGTTCCACTTTCATCCTCAAGAACATCTTAGTGAAACTCAAACAAACTCAGCTTCTTAGACTCTTGAACCACCATGGATAACCTACTTGCCTAGGACAAGAATGTCTATTTCCTGACTCCAAGATAATCAATACTCACACAATTCCTTACTAACCCATACCTCTCATTTACTGCATACTGAATTATGACAAAGATGATCAACAAGCGATTTGTATTAAATAGGCAGTTTGAAGCATGCAAAATTAATGATTTGAGAGCTCCTCACACGAGTGAGTTGATAACTTAATAGCTCGAATTTGAATCTAATCTGTTGATTTTAAAGCATTTAAAACTTCATCCATGGTGATATGAGCCTTTTTTTTATGCTTTTAGCAACTTGCTCATAGAAAACAACAATGCCAGCTCAAGTGTTTTGATATGTCAACCGACATGTATCACCAACCTAATTTGTGCTTTCTCATTAATATCAGTGAAGTACACAAGACCAGTTCTTCTTAGAGAGAAAGTTTCCTTAAACACCTCATCACTCATCATTGATCTTCCCCAAGTTTTAGGGTGCAATTAGCGATGAAATTATTGATTTTCAGTCCATTGGATCATCCTATTTTAGAACTTTATCAATGGTTCCTTAGTTCTCTCGTTGTATTCCCTTTTGCTTTACACTAGATCTTCAGGATCCTGCCACGATGCCTATTCCATGTAGTAATCATCTCCCATCGCAGATGCATTTAGTCCTTCATCAGCCTCATCAGTGATGTAACCATTCCCATGATGATCATTAGCCCTTGGTTCTGTGGCCTGACCTTTGGTCACATCCATCCCTCCATCGCGTATCACTAATTCAATCTTTGCACCTAGGCTCTTATCGGCGATGGGAGATGTAGTGGAGGGACCAGACTTAGACACGTGCACCTGCATAAAAATAAATGGCACAAAAGACATTGTTGATAGGATCTCATCATATTAGCGAAAGAAAAAACCTTTAGAAGATACCATCACTTGTCACTAATTCAGAACTCAAGTTCTGAAATAAGTTTGCGATGAGCGATGAAACATAAGGTCATCGTTCATTGCTAATTCTCCTCATACATTATGCGAGGAATTAGTGATGAGAGGATTTAGAATGTTTACAATGTGCATCTTGTATCGCTAATGTGGGAATTTATATTTAAAACATATCTGCGATTCACATGATTGTAAGGGAGTTTTCATCATATCGCTCATCGCTTATACAAAATTTAAAACTTGAAAACCATTAGCGATGAACAATCCTTCAACAATACAAGGGACATCACTTCTTCATGCATTTGATCTAGAAGCTCTAGTTGCAATTTATGATGAGAGATAGCATAAAAATATCACCTCATCACCCATCACTGATTCAAAATAAGCACTTTTGAAGTAATCAGCGATGAGCGATAAGAACACAATGGTCATCGAGACTTAAATGGAAACCTTCAAACACATGCACTTAAGTTGTTCCTAATGAAGGGGATCCCTAGGATGACATGAGAACAATAGACTAGAAAAATTCTAAGTCACAAAATGCAAAGGATGTAAAGGCTAAAAGATCCTTTACTTAACCTTATAAAATGGAAGACCCAACCTTAGGCTTGAGGGACTGGTTACCAAATGACTGTGAATGAAATAAGATGTTTTTTTTTTAAAATGGAAGACCCAACCTTAGGCTTGAGGGACTGGTAATAAGGAGTCAATGACCAAATAAAACCCCGTAAGTATTTGTAACGAATAAAACCCTAAAACCTCATATAGCAACCCTACATCCAAATGTATTAAGGGTTTAAAATGGAACAAGATTTTTTTTTAGGGTTCCATCATTGGCTCCGACTGGGGACACATGCCTCTTATAGGCATGGTGAGATTCCAGAATTTCAGGTGAAGCAAATCATGCACAAGATCAAAACAAAAGAAACAACATATGTACAATATTTACACAGGCCAAAAGGACCTAAAAATGGAGATCTAATCTCCACCCAACCAACATGAAAATTTTCCTCAGAGATGAAAATTGTAGTATGCACCCTTCACTCTAACCAGGATTTATCTCCTGATTGATGGCACTAAGCCATAGAAACCTTAGGTAAGGTCCTATCTCTTTCAAAAACCAACCTCTTAAAAGAACTGATGTCCTTCCATTCACATTTTCCCTTGTTGTACCACTGAAGTAAGAGTGATTTTATTCCTGGAAAAATAAATGTGAGGCCTCTTGTGAACAAGTGAGTGTCTACCTGATTGCAGTCATTGACATTAACATCTCACAACCTTTCTGAGCCTAACATTGCCAATGTAATTTATGTTATTCTTTATTGTATAATCAGGCATAAACTGAAGGATTTCATTATCATATGACACATATGCATATTGAAAATAACATTCCCTGTTATTCATTTCATTGTCATGCTTCATCAAAATTCCCCCCAACTGAACTAGGAACTAAAAGTGTTCATACTCTTCTAAGTAGTTGGCATCATGATACTCAACCTTGTCTACAACATCTATATCAAATGTAAAAAATTCATAAGCAATACCCTCAAGGATCTCATCAATGTATTGCTTTGTTTTCTTAAGGCCATATTCTAATCTTTATCAGATTCATCATCAGAATCCTTAGCAAAGAGTGGATTATCTCTACACCAATAAGGATCACCATTTTTATCAATTGATGAAGATGGAAGCTCATCAAATAAGGGGTTCTCCCTTACATTAATTGCTATCATAAAATCCTCAAACTCTTCAACATGAAGATATAAATCTTCCATATCTTCATACTTTGAAACACCACAGTGAATGTCCTCCTCATAGGAATAATCACAATTGGCCCTGAACTCATCACAGCCAATGCCATCCTTTATCTAATCCTCTAATTTTTTAGCACACATATTTTAAATTTATGTCATGTCCACATAATCTAAGATATCATGGTTAGGAAGTTCCTCAAGCTCTTTAGCATTATCACCCAAAAATGATGGCATTCTATTACTCAAATTCTCATCATAATGCATAACTTGATCATCTGAGAGTATACTTATTTCATCAATACTCTTATCATCAAACACGTTATTAGATTCATTTGAACCATAAGACTTCAAATGAACCTTCTATGTGACCTCATCATAGCTATCAGTTTTAGTACAAGGTGTGATATGCCAAATATTTGAAATTGTTTGCATCTCTTTATCAGTTGTGCTATGTAATACATTTGAAACTTCATGAATGCAATCCACAGGTCTATACATCTCATTATTTTAATCATAGCTCATAACAAGGCTAGTGTGATCATCATTATGAAATGATGTATAAGCTGAAACAATAGGGGTGTAAGTGTTCTAATATTGATTTTTAACTTCTAACTTACACCTTTTATCAACATTTGGTGTGTTATGGTAGCAAGCACTTGTAGACAGATAACTTCTTTGCACTGCATATTTCAAGTTATTTTCAATGTTCATGGCTATCCCATATGCTTGATGCAAGGTTTTGGGATCTTTATCTCTTATAAGATAGCTCATCTTATTATCAAAAGCTCCCAAATACACAACCAAACATACTGCATCATTTAGTCCCAAAACATCAGGAACATCCTTCAATGTTTTAGAAATTTTTTGGTTAAATGTTGGGACCAACTCGTCTTCCTCTTTCTCAATATTCATAAATGTATTGAGCAAAGAACTAGCACTGATTCTTTCACCAAACTGATCTATAAACACTACTTTGAACTCACTCCAAGAACAGACAAAGAATGTTGGTAAATCAGAAAACCAATCTCTTGAATCTCCTTTTAGAGACTGAACAAACAACCTAATGATTACATCCTCATGATCTACTTCAAAGTCATCCATTAAATTGTTGAATTGTTGCAAATGCTTATTGGCTAATTCACACTTTGTAGCACTGAAATTTGGTAGCTCATTTCTAATATCAGATGGAATAACATTTGGGTAACCACAAATACCATCAAAATTTATGGCCATGTTCCTTTCAATGTTGAAACTTCTTTTGTTACATATCAGGGTTGATTACAAACCATGGTTGCACTAGGAACCATACAAGGATACATATATTGATGCACTTTTTCGTACAGCTCTACAAGCCTTCTTATACTATGCAATTACACATGGCAACTCAAACTTCTTTTACAACAAAATCTTAAGCTCCTATAATGAATTTTTTTATCTCAACTTGCTTAAGATCTTCTACATGTGTTTCTTCAAGAACATTGCATACATCACTTCATAATAGATACTACAATCTAGTAATATAGAAGTACACAATCCTATCACTACTATTCCATTCCTTAGTGCTTAATCACTCAATAAGGAATCATTTTTTTTTTAAGTCTTACAAATATGGTTTTATATACAGATTTATCTTTCTTGAAAACCAAAAATTGAAGAATACTTGAATAATTTGCAACTCTTGCAAGTTCTTCCTCCTAAATGGAAATAGTTGTAGATATGAAACATTCTTCAAATTTTCATTAGGTTCTTTGAAAACGTCGCCACCTCTTTTCACAAAGGATCAAACCTAATATAGTATGAAGTTCCTTTGAGTGTGAATTTCCTTCTAGGTCTTCTCCCACAACAAAGTCACACATATATTCTTTCAATTTTTCTCAACTGAAACATTCTAGGTCTGAAAATTCCTCAATATCTGAACCGGATGTTCAGATTCACCAAATTCTTGACTTTGATAGTCTGCAACTGGAGATTCAAAGTATCCCCAGTAGAGTCACCTATTGGTGATTTTTCCAACTAAACCAAGCAATTCTTTAAAAATTAGCCAACTCCTATTATGAAGAACTGCTAGGTTAGTGGCCAACACAACGAACATAGGATTTTATGGTCTATACTCCTTCACTTCAGGCTCTATGAAACCCAGGAGGGTGATCCCAATTGTGTTTTTGTGAAGTATATTTGATTATGACACATTTATACATAGATTGATTCCTACTTATTGCAAATAAAATCCATCTCACTAAAGATTTGGCAGATTTCAAAGTGAGTGTCTAACTATTTGCTAGGAATTAGGGATAATTCCACCTATACTATCCTTGGAAAGATTTTTAATTGAATATTGTATTATCTTAAGTCTAGGGCTAGGAACACCATTGTTCATTTTATGCAATATTTTTTGACAAAATGACCAGTATCTCATCAATTGGAGCAACAAAATCAAATATATGAGGATTAGTAATTTACAAATTACTCAATTTAGAAAGAGGTGGACTATTTTCATATTGCTTTGCATGTATGAAAAACTCATTGTGCCTAAAACATTTACTTCTTATGAATCCTAAGCAATTCCTTACAAAGTTTATAACCCTATTTAAGCATTTTAATTAACTCCTTGAATTAAAGTTGAAAACATAGTAATACATTCAAATGAAATATCTAAAGATAAATGATAACACCATTATTATTTCTCATTCATGACTTGTAAGGAACATATGTAGGAGAGTATCTATTTCTAGACTAATATTTGTTTTGATATCAGTAATTTCTATAAAACTTATTTAAGATCACAACATACAAGATTTCTCATCCAAGACAAATTACATGCCTATTATCAGTATTCTATTCAAAGTGCACTTTTTGAACTTAGCTTTCACCTAAAACCCTATTGAGACTTTAGAATCTGACCCATGTAATAAGCCCTAAGATCCCTTTTATAGAACAAGGGAGCAACAATCATTAGGCTTAATTACATTTACATTTCATTCTCATTTGCAACATAATTTGAGATATTCCTAGTTTGTTACATGCAATCATGTAAGGAAAATGGAGGAGTAAAATACCACATTCCATATTCCTTGAATGAAGACACACTAGCCCCTCGAAAGGCAGAGTTTGTTGCAACCATGTTGAATCCTCATCCTTGTTGACCAAAGAAGATTCTCCAATAGCAGCTCCATCACAAACTTGTATATTTTTTGGGAACAACATAGACGCCGCCAAGGTTAACTAGTCTAGAACTTCTCCTACACACTAGCCCGAAAACATTCCACCTCAGCACTAGAAACAAGAAATCACATGAGTATTGATTTGGACAATCCTAACAGAAAGTGCATGGTTTCATCAAAAACAAAAATAGGGCGTAGTCATCACTCTGAGTCATCAACCTCAAAAGATACTCACCCACGTTTTGCTCATGGTGGGACACGAGAAACTGTCACCACCTCCTTGTCAAAATTTCTTGATAGTACCAAGGAGAGGGGATAATAATCACCTTCTAGATAGTTTCACCCTCACTTTCTGAAGGGTTGTTAGGAACCTTACATGGAGAATCACAAACTTTCAGATAAGCCTTACAATGGTCACTCTCTCCTTTCCTTCTTTTCATATTCCATCATCTTCTTCTCTTTGTGTTTGACTAATTCTTCTGAAACTATCTGGTCTTGTAGATGGTAATTCTCCTTGTTACTATACTCCTTGGATTTCCTGAGTCCTATTCTATCTTTTGGTGTATCAGGAGCTCCTTGCATTCCACTTTCATCCTCAAGAGCATCTTCCTCAGACTCAAACAAACTCAGCTTCTTAGACTCTCGAATCACCATGGTAGAACTACTTGCCTAGGATAAGAATGTCTATTTCCTGACTCCAAGATAATCAATACTCACACAATTCCTTACTAACCCATACCTCTCATTTACTGCATACTGAATTATGACAAAGATGATCAACAAGCTATCTTTATTAAATAGGCAGTTTGAAGCATGCAAAATTAATGATTTGAGAGCTCCTCACACGAGTGAGTTGATAACTTAATAGCTCGACATTGAATCTAAGCCATCGATTTTAAAGCATTTAAAACTTCATCCATGGTGATATGAGCCTTTCTTTTTTTATGCTTTTAGCAACTTGCTCATAGAAAACAATGATGCTAGCTCAAGTGTTGTGATTTGTCAATCAACATGTATCACCAACCTAATTCGTGCTTTCTCATGAATATCAACGAAGTACACAAGACTAGTTCTTCTTAGAGAGAAAGTTTCCTTTAACACCTCATCACTCATCGTTGATCTTCCCCAAGTTTTAGGGTGCAATTAGCGATGAAATTATTGATTTTCAGTCCATTGGATCATCCTGTTTTAGAACTTCATCAATGGTTCCTCAGTCATCTCGTTGCATTTCCCTTTTGCTTTACGCTAAATCCTCAGGATCTTGCCATGTTGCTTGTTCCATGTAGTAATCATCTCCCATCACGGATGCATCTCATCCTTCATCAGGCTCATCAACGATGTAACCATCCCCGCAATGATCATTAGCCCTTGGTTTTACAACCTGACCTTTGGTCACAACCATCCCTCCATTGCCATCACTAATTCAAACTTTGCACCTAGGCTCTTATTGGTGACGAGAGATGTAGTGGAGGCACTAGATTTAGACACATGCACCTACATAAAAATAAATGGCACAAAAGACATCGCTGATAGGATCTCATCATATTAGTGAAAGAAAAAAACTTTAGAGGACACGATCGCTTGTCGCTAATTCAGAACTCAAGTTTTGAAATAAGTTCATGATGAGCGATGAAACATAAGGTCATCACTCGTCGCTAATTCTCCTCATACATTATGTGAGCAATTAGCAATGAGAGGATTTACAATGTTCACAATGTGCATCGCGTATCACTAATGTGGGACTTTATATTTAAAACATATCCATAGTTCACATGATTGTAAAGGAGTTTTCATCATATCGCTCATCGTTAATAGAAATTTTAAAACTTGAAAACCATTAGCGATGAGTGATCCTTCAACCATACAAGGGACATCGCTTCATCACACATTTGATCTAGAAGCTCTAGCAACAATTTACGATGAGAAATAGCATAAAAATATCACCTCATCGCCCATCGTTGATTCAAAATATGCACTCTTGAAGTAATCAATGATGAGCGATAAGAACACAATGGTCGTCGGGACTTAAGTGGAAACCTTCAAACACGTGCACTTAAGTTGTTCCTAATGAAGGGGATCCCTAGGATGACATGAGAACAATAGAATAGAAAAATTTTAAGTCACGAAATGCAAAGGATGTAAAGGCCAAAAGATCCTTTACTTGACCTTATAAAATGGAAGAGTCGATCTTAGGCTTGAGGGACTAGTTACCAGATGATAGTGAATGACATAAGATGTTTTTTTTTAAATGACTAGCAACGGGTAATAACGATTCAATGGCCAAATAGAACCATGTAAGTATTTGTAACGAATAAAACCCAAAACCCTCAAATAACAACCCTGCATCCAAATGTAATAAGGGTTTAAAATGGAACAAGAATTTTTTTAGGGTTTCATCACACCCTAGATCAACAACTACCTCCACCAGTTAAAGAATCCCATCTGCCCTTTGCACTCCCGCTTCTTCCTTCACTTTCCCTGTAACAAAATAATATTCCCCTCCATGATGAGCCATCATTCATTATGCCCTTCCATTCAAAATATCCTGTTGTTACTTGTAGTTGAAAAATATCTTAAGTAAAAAACCTTCATTCTTCATTACCCTTGGCTGCAAGAAATCTCCATTTCACCTGTGCATTTTTCACTTTTATTGCTTGTAGCTCATGTCTTTTGCTTTTACTGTGAAAAGATTTTACATTTTGATCTCTAGCAAATAAAACATTCTTTCTTTAAGATGAAGCCATTTACCCTTTTTTAGCTTTCACCTAAAAGCATTTAAATGGCAAAGAATTTTTTATTTAAAAAAAAAATCACTTATCAAGTAACATAAAATATTACCCATGCCTTTCACATTTTATAGTCCCACCCAGCACAAGAAGTTTTTAATTTTCACATAGTGAATTTTTAAATTCACTTCTGCAACCATTTCTTGAGCAAATTCATCTCCCTTGATTATTACTTGTTAAAATATTATCAAATGATAATATTTAATCACAAGCTATGGGGGTCCCACCCTCATGTTGCACAAATCTTTACCCAGCATCGTATATCTCCACTTTGGTGTGAGAAGTGAAAACTTATTAGTGATGGGAGATTATGTTATATGGAATGGTCTTTGCTTCATACTTTAATTTATTCTCCATCCATTTTTACCATTTAAATTTATCAAATGATAAATTTAAATCATATGCATTGGGTCGGAGACCGCTTTACAAACTTTACTTGGTTGTCCTCATTGCTCATTGTGAATGGAATGAGAAAATGAGAAATGAAATAGCGACGAGCAATAAAAAAATGAAGCATCCCACATCTCTGATGTGAGGAGAGAAAATAAAATAAAATTAGCAATATCATATTCTCTAGCAAAGAAAGTTTTAATTCCCCTTTTTTATCGGTTGTGAGTTTACGATTTATTTACTTCCTCACCATTTAAAATATTTCAATAAGGCATTCTCAATGGGCCCACCACGCCTTGAACAAACACTGCCCATCGCACATCTCTCATGTGTGGAGAAAAATAAAATGCAAACAGTGATTGGGTGATTCATTCTAAAATAAAATAATATAATTGGACAAAATCATTTTATTTTTCCAGTAAAGAAACTTTTGATCTACATAGTGAATATTTAAATTCACCTCTTCAACCATTTTCCCATGTATTTCATATTTTTATTTTTACTTAGCTTTATAACATTATCAAATGACAATATTAAAAGGAGTTATGGGGCCCGCCATCATTTACTCCACACCTCCCAGCAATCATCACCAATCGGTAATGAAATATGGAAAGGTGAAAACTATTAGCGATTGTTGCACTTTACATAAACATTACCCATCAGCAAAAATATTGTTTTCAATGATGGAGGCTTTAAAATATTATATCATGCCTTTTCACTTTCACCATAATTTATTCTCTAGCAACTTTTCACGACAACAAATAAAATTTTATTTTATTTGTGAAAACTTTACTCACGACAGCCACCATCGCACATCTCTCATGCAATGAAAAATGGAAAAACCAAATAGCAATGCGTGATAAGAAAATGCGGCCATTGCACATCGCAAATATAATGAGAAGAGCCCTCAAAAACGTGATGGGAGATATAGAAGGTGATGCATCAGAGGAGGAAGATGGGTTTTCCTGTGCAGCCGTGAATATGGTCTCCCATGAACTTTAGCCAATGTAAACCAAGAATTAAACCTACTTTTTGTACAATGAACATTTGAAAATGCCCTTTTTGACTGCTCATTTGTCTTCCATGCATATCACTAATGCAAAGAGAAAATGGAGAAAACAAATGGTGATTCCCAATACAGAAAATGCCATATCTCATTGCGAATACAATGAGGAGGAGAGCCTTCAAATCTGTGATGGGCGAGAATGCAAAGAGGAGAATGATAATGAAAACAATGAGCGATGGAGTTTTGCCTGAAGTTGTTCTGTCATGAACTCAACCAATAGAAAGCAAGAATTAAACTTTCTTTTCTTTATAAACATTTGAAATGCACTTTATACTTTCCCTAAATGCCTCTTTGCATTTTCCCAATTATTTTAAATATGAACATTTGAGACATTATTAAAAATTGTGACTTCTAATTACGCTCGCGACCCATTTGGAGAAAATTCACTGTGGGAAAATTGAGACACCTGGAGCCGATATTTTTGTGTGCATCCATAATCAATTATTTAGAGAAAACCCATTTCCTCAATCTTTGCCTAGCCATGAAAAATCAGGTACCTCCTTTGTAAATTGGCCTCCAAGATGTGTTCGCCACTTCCAAAATGCATTAAAATAACATATCATATGACCTTCATTTTTGATGAAAATGGAGCTATAGAGGTTTTAGACCAAAACAAGAAATGGGTAGTCCTTAGATTTTGAAAAATTGAAACTTTTCGGGACACCAATTTTGGCCATGTTGCAATTAGAAAAGGATTAGTTAACCCATCAAAGTTCATCCAAGAGGCACGAAACTGAGCATGCATGTTACCATTTGAACCAAAAATCTAGTGCAATAAATGACATGGAAAAATTATTTCCGAGGTGCAAAATATTAAATGCCAAAGTGGCCTACTCAGACATTTCTACCATTTCACCCATTAGAAACCAACTCGAGCACACCAAGTCACCTCCTTGAAAAATTATCAAAGCACATCCTAGGGAACTTCCATTGGACACACTAGGTCATTTGGGTACACTAAATATGTGTGCAAGAGGGATTCCCTTCAATCCACATTCGTCAAAAGATATTAAGGGTCAAAGATGACCACTTTGAAGCATTATGAAAATGCAAATGTAAAAATAGAGCAAAATGCATTTGCTTTTGGCTTGGCAAAAATATCAAATCTGATCCTGATATTGTAAAAACGGACCAGGGAGTATATGAATATGGGGGGAATGAAGGGAACCAATCCATTTGTCATGAAAATCATCCAATTGCAAAATATCAACTCGAACAGGAGGCCACTTTGTAGAACTGAGAGTTCACAAACAACAGAAAAGTGTCAAAACCCTCCAGCTTCGCTTTTCAAAAAACCATCAAAACTCATCATGGGAAGCTAAAAACTGACATGCACATTCACATATGTCACATGAGTGTGTCCAAAAAGAGGTTTTACATGAAAATCAATTGGCTTCGAATTGTGACCCTCCAAAGTAGGTAACTTGGGTAGATTTTTTAGGGGCACTTCTGATTGTGCAAATCAACCTTTTTTCATCATGGGCACTCAAATTTTGACAATTTTGAAGGTTCCAACAAAATTTAAAGTTGGTTTGAGTGCAATAGCAACTTCCCATTCCTCTTGGAATAATCCAAGACACTTCTCCATTAAATTGTATCCTCCTATCTTATGCTATTGAATATTTTCCTTGTAGGAACTAAATAATATTTCTCTACCTTGTATATTAGGACAAAAGAATTAGATATAGAAGTATAAAAACACATACCTCATGTTGGATGTGATCATTGGGCTCACAAAAGTAATAATTCATTCATTTTCTCCTATGTAATTATCTCTAGTTGTAAGAATAGGTTATGGAATTGCTAAATATATTCCTTGACTAGTCTTATTTGTCATAGTTTAGCTAACTAGATAAAGTAGTTGTCTAACTCACTATTACTATAGTGTGATTATAGATCCTTTATAAAAATTTGACCATTTGACAATTAGAGCCATTTTCTTCCTTGGCACACATAGCCATTGATACCAAATGAATTGCTCCAATTATAGATATAAGAAAGTTGAACATTGTCATTTTTTCCCACTTGGAATTTGATGCACATCAAAAAAATCTCCATCATATTTACCTTATTCAATGGATCCTTTTCATCAAACTTGTGTATATCCTCCTTTGATAGGAGTTCTAAGCTCTTCTCTGAGTGTTACCATTTGGATCACAATCAACTTACATCATGATGATCCATCTTGGTTGAGTGGGTTTTGGGGTTATTCCTTTGGTTGCGAGAATGATATATTTTGGATTGATTCTTGGATACAATTCATTTCCCTTTCCCCTTGATCACTCATGGTAGACTTGATTCTAGCCATTTCTCCTTGCATATCATGCATACCTTCTTCCAACTACTCACTTTATCAATCAATAGAAGGGGAGTTACAATCAAATCCCTACTTGATCCAAAATCTAGTTCTATATCCTCTTTGTTAGGATTTTTTTGTGTGTACAAAAATTCTTGCCCCTACCTCTAATCTATGGTCTTTTCATGTTGAGGGTTGACAATGCAAAATATTTTTTTTACCAAACATTGATCGGATGATTTAAGAACTATTTTCGCCACAAAATTAAAATTTCAAAGAGAAAATCCCTAATGATTTTTTTAGTCTTTTCGTAAATGTTAACAAATATGAAAAATTAAAAAAAAAAATGTAGGCCATTGAGTGAATTTATGAAAAAACCTAAAATTGTAATAACTTGCTCAAACAACTCCAAATGAATTCAAATTAGATTTGTAGGTGGATGAATGTGCCCTTGTTTGATCCTCTAGAATTTATAAAAGAATTCTCTATTTTGAAGCCTTGGGAGTAAATTCAATGGAACCCATAATTTCAAAATAACTCCCTCAAATCTAGATTGTAGTAATTTCAATATGTTTTTTTATCAACCCTCTAAAATTAGAAAAAATCACTATATTGAGAGAGATATGTGCTTCACACTTTGACCTCCTAAATAAATAAATAACCAACTTTTGTTTCTTGTCTTTTAGATCATTCTTTGATACCAATTGTAATAAAATAACTTGCACAATAGGAGAATCAAATTAGAATTATTTTGCAAATACTTGAAATGCTTGAGTATAATAAGCCACTTTGAGGTGGAAAACCTCTAAAATTCTCCAATAAGAACACAATTTGCAATATGATGCTAATAAGCTATCATCTACCTCCTATATATATCATAGTTATTCCATGGATGCCATCTAAGCTAACTTAATTACCTAAATAAGACTATATTATTGATCATATAACTTGATTAAGAGTTATGTTAGCCATAATCCAACTATCACATCCCTATGCACAATATACAATTATGGGCATAGTAAGGTTCATCTCAAGGGAATAGGGCCTTCCAAGAAAAATCAATCACATGATTTCTAAATTTAAAACAAGCTTTGTGCAACTCTAATCTATTTTTAATCACCCAAGAACCTTTTTTACCAGAAGAGGAAGGAATCTTGTATGAAAGGAAGTAGGTGGTTCTTGCACATCTTATCCAGATTACCAATCCTATGGTAGGAATAATGATGAATATGAATATTTTGATAATCTACTTCTTGAATAAAAAATCCACAAGGTGAAGAAATAAAAACTTGTTTGGAAGTGGCAAAAGATCCACATCTATGAAAATATTAACCCTAGCATACATATTATTTGATTTGGACAATGAATGCTCATCAATCTCCCTACATTTTCCCTATATCTTTTAAGTAAGAGTAGCTCCAAAACTCAAGAGAAATATCATAAAGGAAAATAAAAATATTATAAAAAGAGGATGAGTAAGGGTAGCAAGAGAAACTTTTCATGCTTGTACCAATATCTCCAAATGCTAAAAGGATCAATAAGACTAATGAAGCACCTCATCCCTTAATAGCAAGGAAGAATAAAGAACAAAAAATCCTTTTGAGAGGGAGAAAATAGAAACATAGAATCCACTCCTGTTCCACCCATTCAAGTATTTCATCCCAAGAAATCTATTTATTACAACAAGAACCAATATCTAGTTGGTTAAGAAGCAAATTTGAGTTATGCCCAACATTAGAATATTCTAGAATCACCTTAGAGACTTGAGCATCCACCACTTCCACCTTCAAATTACTTTTAAAGTCAAAACCTCAACACTTCCATTGCTTTCCATTCCCAAACTAAATATCTTTCTTACCTAAACCTTGTTGATGCCTTGAGGAAGATTCTCCATGCTAAAAGGAAGACATACATCCCAAAACATCTAGACCCTACCTATCTTGATTTATATATGGTTGAAGGAGTGTAAGCTAAAACATCTCTTGATGGAGAACCCTTATCCTAACTACCCTTCAAATAATCACCATTGCTTGTACGCCCATTGATCTCCTAACAAGAAGGGATCCTTCACCAATCTCTTATTCTTTCAAAATTCAAAGCAATGCTTGGGTCTACTAGATCCCCATGCACCCATCACATTCAATGAATAACCCTATTGAAGACTAATTTTGAATACCAATTTTTTTTTTATAAACATATAGAATAACTAATTGAGTTTTTTAAAAGCAAGGCCCATTATAATCCTTGCCTCACCAAAAAAAGGAATATCACTAAATAAAATATATTGGGAATACATCTTATAAATAATTACATCGAGAGGCGTCTATAATGGCATCCATCAAAAATATAAAAAAATTGTGTAAGGAAAAATGCTTCAACTAGAATTTGACGTTTAAATGACATGCCATTTTACTATTTTACTTTCTTTTTTTACTTCAATACAGAGGCCGTGAAGATTTAGGATAAAATCTATATAAATTAGTCGAGGGTTACAAGTTCTCGAGAGCGAAAAATCTCATTAGTTTGAGGAAATTGCAAATCACGGGCGATCGGCACAAGCAGGTGAGAATTTTTGATCACTAGAGCTGAAGATGGCTAGATTTTGAGAGGCTTTGAATTTGTTCTCTATTTTTTTTGCAAATAGCACCTGAAATGGCTGGATTTGGTGAAGCTTTGATGAATATCAAAGTTTTGAACTCAACAAACTTGAAAATTTTAGATTTGACTAGGTTTTAGAAGGGTATTTGAGCTCCCGTGAAAATTTAGGCTAAAATCTCTTCATATGGTGAATTTAATTCCAAGGTTGAAATATTTGTTCTGGAGAAGTTGGAGCTTTTAGGTTTGGTTGGTTTGCAAGTTGTGGTTTCAAGGTGTTTTCACTTTTGCGTAACATTTGCTTAAGATGGCTCGATATGTTCTCGATTAGAATTGTGATTGGACAGGTTGAATCTGTTGTCTGCAAATTCTTGAATTTTTTCTTTTCTTAAAACATTTTTGTTGGTTGTCATGTAATGGTTTTTGTGGTGCAATGAAAATATAGCATAAAATTGGTAGATTGTGTTCAGTTTTGATTAGGTTGCAATTGTATGTCCTATGTAGAGTTTTGAATTTCTTCAAGTCAATTCCTTTTATGTTCTGATATAAAGGTTTATTGTACTGTAGGGTAGGTGCATGAAGTTGGGTTACACTTTTGTGGCCAATTCCAAAAAATATTTGAAAACTCATAACGCGCTCGTGTTATGTCATTTTAAAAGAAAAAAAGAAGTGAAAGTGATTCATTTTTTGTTGTCCATTTTTCTACTCTGCCCGGGGCCAAAAACCCTCATTTTCACGCTCGCGTTCTAGGAGGAGGCATTCTACAAAATTCATCAACAACGGTTGCTTTTTGTTTGGAAAGATGGCACCACCACGACAAAGAGGTGTGGGAGGTAAGTATTGTTTGCTATTTGTTTTGAATTTCTTAGTTTCAGGTTGATTTTGTTTGTTTTAGGTTTTTTTTAAAAATTTGTAGGAGATGCAAATGATCCTGTAAATCCTCAAAATTCTCAACAAGAAGAGTAGGAAAATCCTCAAAAAAATCAACCTCCCCCACCAATCACTCAACACCCTCCTGGCACTCAACAAAATTTGAGGAGTGAAATTGAGAACAACAACAAAAAAATTTGAGGATTTTATCAGTAGGTTGAGTGATCCAAATGCTTCAACCATAGAAAAAATAACCCTAGAAAATTCATTGAAAGGGATGTTAAAAAATGTAGATTCAATTACCCAACAAATAAATAGATGGAAAGATAGGAGGTAGGTAGCTAGGGCATATTATGCAGATAAACTATCATGTAAACAAGCAAAAGATTTAAAAATTACTAAAGGTGATTTGTGATTTTTATTCACTAACCCTAGAACACATCAAAATCTTAGCCTCAATGCAAAGAGGTTTCCTATTCATTGGTGCCACCACCGAGAGATTAAGAACCATTTTTATGATAGGTGGTACTTGGTCTTTGATTACCCACCGTGCAACAATTGTGAAGTCCCCCAATATTTTCTTAGGAAACTATACTGTGAGTTTGTATTGAACCAAATCCCAAATTATTTTGATATGAGGGAGTTCCACGGGAGAGGTGGGGGGTCGGCTCAAGATAGGCCTGTGCACAACTGGATCCTGCGCGACAAGGGAGACAACCTCTCGCTAGGCCGCCTCGTGAGCACATTGTTATGCCTGTCGTTGTGAAGGAGAGTTCCAACATAGGGACATTGCAGGCGATCATAACTTTGACCCAGAGTGTCATCCATCATACTAGACCTATTGTACAATGCCATCTAGGGGAGTCTTCGGGTGGTCGCCTTCGAACCCATGTGTGTCAATCTTGTGGGGCAACTTGTTCATATGACCCCACCAATACTCAGGAGGATGCTACAGAGGATCTGTATGCTGCTATGCAGGATCTGTACGCATCTATGGGGATGGAGAGGACGACTGAAATTTTGCATGATGCATAGGGCATTGATACTCAAGGAAAAGTCAGCATGCTTATTGAATTTAATTTATTAAATTTTGATTCTGAAATGCAAGATTAACTAATTTAGTTTTATTATTTTAATAAAATTGCAAGGTCGCAGTGTTGAGACTGGATACACCGGTCCTCCACCTACTTATTTCTGCAGTACACCTATCAGTGGGGTATGTAACTAGTAAACAATTATAAATTTATTACATGTTAATAGCATTGTTTTACGAATGGTATTTTAATATGTGATTTTGGATGTTGAACAGGGTAATATTGGAGGTTTCAAGGAAACACCTCCTAGTGCCAGTGGATTTACTCAAACGTACATGGAGGTAATAGAATAAAGAGAACTTAACTAATGAATTCTACTTAATAAATTTTTGTAGTCTATAATCATATTGTTGGTTATGTTGCATTACACATCATTCAAACTCAAAGCATTACTTCAAATTCCATAACTAATAACTAGATGTTGATAGATGACAAAATTTCAACTATACAATATAGTTGTTTAGAAAGTCAACATAAGTAGCATGATGCAATTACTTCACATGGAGGCATGTGCTTACAAAGGTGCGCCAACATGACAAACTATGGATTCTTGGAAAAAATATATGAAACCATAATAGTAAGCAATAGCATAGACAAGGCAGTTAGTAGTTTGAAAAAATGCCTCAAAGAAATGCAGTCTCATGGTGATGAAATTCCATTCCATCACCACATGAGACCACATTTCTTCGAGGAATTTCTTCAAACCGTTCACCACCTTTCCTATGATACCACATTTTTCATACATGTTCACCAAAGAATTTTATCAAACTACTCACTTCCTTGTAATTGTTGCTATGGCTAAAAGCCTAAAATAGGTGCTTTCCAACAAACTATATGGATGCTTGGAAAAATATCTATCAAAGCATAATAGTACGCAATAATTTCATAGAGAAGGCAATGACCTTTTTGAAAAAATGCCTAGAAGAAATGTGGTCTTATGGTGATGGAATGCCATGACGAGCATTTGTTTGTAATAGCATGCCATCACCACGAGACCCCATTTCTTTTGAGGCATTTTTTCAAACAGTTCACCGCCTTCTCTATGCCACCATAGTTATCTTACATGTCTACAAAAGAATTTAATCAAATGGTTCAGCGACTTGCTGCTGTGGGTAAAATCCTAAAAACACGTCCTTTCAAACAAGATATGGATAGGGAAAATAGTAAGCATGATAATAAGAAATATATAGTTTAATACTTGTACTCAAAATTTTGTTCATTAGATCTCATACATTATAAGTCATGATGCGGATCGCTATTGTAACTTTTTTGTGATTGAATAATTTGTTGTTTTATTTTCAGATGTTGGTGACAGAAACACCTCCAAATGTTATGAGGGCAATGGATATTAGTTTTTCATCCACTATACAATCCTCGATGGCTCTAATAGGGGAGGTATGAGGCAAATTACTAAATTTCAATTTACATTTGTTGTTATAGATGTTAGTTCTAGTGAAAAATCAAACCATTATTGATTTGTAGTTTAATTCCTATTTGGATGGTTTATACAGGGCTTGAGCAGGCCTCAACATCGGCGTGCAAATATTTCCATTGTGGAGAGTGATCGTGAGATGGTCGTAAGTGATTATTTTGTTAAATATATCATTTTTTATAATGTAATTTCTATATATTAATGTCTTTACTTCTTATTGTAACAGTTAAAACTTCACCAAGAGCTAAACTCTAGGAGGAGGCAGGCACTCCTCAAGAAGCATAAAAGAGTGACAGACTTATCACCATCGGATCAAAACAAAGGGAAATAATTTATTTCAAAGCATGGAGAGAATGAATTTTGATTCCAGAGCCCTTTGTTGTATGCCTAGACATATTTTGTACATATTTTGTATTGGATATATTTGACATTGTATGCCTATATGAAATTCTCGTAAGCCTATATGGCTATTTTGTAACTATATTTTATACTTATATCAACATATATTGATGTATGCGTACATGGCTATTTGAATTGTCAAATATTTTTTTTTATCGATGGTGTCCATATTTGCATTATAAATTCATGGTTCAATGAATTATGGTTATGTGTATTCAAGTGTATACTTTACAACTTATGTGTGTATACTTTTTGACTTATGTGTGTTCCAATGTTTACTTTGTGACTTACACATTTTCATGTGTATACCTTGTATTCGTGCATATACTTTGTATTAAGTTGTGTATACTATGTATTTGTGTGTATACTTCAAGGCTTACGTGTTTGTGACTACTTGTGCTTCCCTTATACATGTACATGCTTGACTTATTCATGTGTATACTTATTAATTGGTTATCCCTAACATTGATCATTGTTGTCCTTCATGGTTTGTCTTGAATAAATTAATTGATTGATAGTAAACAACTAAGTATCTAAAAGCAAAAAACACATTTTCAATTGGTATTCCATGAAATAATTGATAAAAATATTCCAATTTATATTTATCCTTTGATTGGAACAACTGAATTAAGGAAAGGATACATAATATTCATGTAACACTTGCAAAACATAATATTCAGAGTAGATGAAGTAGTCAACTTCTTGACACATTATCTATGTTATCGGGTTCTTCTATTTTAGCCTTGGTTTTGGTTCTAGTTCACTTAGGTGGTGCGGGTCCTGGTTTGGTTCGCCTATGGGTTCAACCAGGGTCCTTCATTTTTGGGTTTGGTTCGCCCAAGTAGAACACAAGAGAACCCAAGAAAAACCTAGATAGAACCCAGGAAAACCAAGACAAAACCGCGTGCCTAGGCATCCAAAAAAGTCTCTTTTTGAACATTTTTTTAATGTTTTATGGAGTTTGACTTTGACCCACACCCAAGGGAGCCCTAAAAGTGACGTCTAAATCACTTCAAACACCTTAACTACCTTATTATTCATTTGTTTTGCAAACAATCATTTTAATTCCAAGAGGTTGAGCTTTCATTTTTGCTTGCTAGATTGAAAGCGAATTGTGACACAACTTTCTTTTTTCAAAAATTGTTCTGCATCATTGAACTGAGAATTTATCACACATCTATAGAGAAATAGAGGAATACTACAAACTAAAACACATTACACTTTTGTCCTCACTGACTTGATGTACTCTCCAACATCTCTCTTCTCTCATGTGAAGAGTTGGAACTGCTTGGCCATGCCTTTGCATCATTCAGGAAGTTTTTCTCTTTTTGACAATATCAAAAGCATGGTTGCATATAGATTAGGCAAAAGACTTTTCCTTTTAGATTAGCAATGCATGGAAGTTTCAAAAAATATCCTTGATATTACAAAAAGATATGTGTTTATACCATAGCAGCAAAAATATTTTGGGGAAAAAATCAGCAAACCAAAAGTATAAGATTTTTGAAAAAATCAGGAAAAAGTCTAGAAAAAATTGAAAAAATCTTATTTAAAAAAAAAAGTAAAAATAAGTAGAACAAGAGATAAAAAAATTTTTTAAAAAATTTAAAGGCATTTCTATAGCATAGAGATATAGAGAGAAAATAAAATAAAGAGTTTAACTAATAAATTCTAAAAAATAGATTTTTGTAGTTTATATTCATATCGTTGATTACATTGCATTGTGCATCTTTCAAACTCAAAGCATTGCTTCACATTGCATAACTAATAACTAGATGCTAATAGATGACAAAATTTCAATTACAATATAGTTTTTACAAAGTCAACCTAAGCAGGTTATGCAATTACTTCACATTGCATAACTAATAACTAGTAACTGCCAATTGCATTTGCTTGTCATGGCATTCTATGAGACCACATTTCTTTGAGGCATTTTTTCAAACAGTTCACACCTTGTCTATACTACCACATTTTGATACATTTCTACCAAAGCATTTTGTCAAATAGTTCACTTTGCCTTGTTGCTATGGCTAAAAGCCTAAAACAAGTGTTTTTGAACAAACTATGGATGCTTGGAAAAAATCTATCAAAGCATAATAGTAAGCAATATCATAGACAAAGTGAACTCTTTGAAAAAATGCCTCAAAATGAGGTCTCATGGTGATGGAATGCCATGACAATCAAAATTTGATTGTCATGGCATTCCATCACCATGAGACCTCATTTCTTTGAGGCATTTTTTCAAAGAGTTCACTGCCTTGTCTATGCTAACACATTTTTCATACATGTCTATCAAAGCATTTTATCAAACTATTCATTGCCTTGCTGCTATGGCTAAAAGCCTAAAATAGGTGCTTTCAAACAAGCTATGGATTCTTGAAAAAAAATCTATTGTAGCATAATAGTAAGCAATAGCATAGACAAGGCAATGAACTGTTTGAAAAAAATGCCTCAAAGAAATGTGGTCTCATGGTGATGGAATGCCATGACAAGCAAATTGCTATGGATTGTCATTACATTCCATCACCATGAGACCACATTTCTTTAAGGAATTTTTTCAAATAGTTCACTGCCTTGTCTATGCTACCACAATTTTCATACATGTTTACCAAAGCATTTTATCAAAACAGTTCACTTCCTTGCTACTATGGCTAAAAGCCTAAAATAGGTACTTCCAAACAAGCTATGGATGCTTGGAAAAAATCTATCAAAGCATAATAATAAGAAATAGCATAGACAAGGCAGTGAACTATTTGAAAAAAAGCCTCAAAGAAATGTGGTCTCAATGGTGATGGAATGCCATCACAATCCATAGCAATTTGCTTGTCATGGCATTTGTCATGCCATTCCATCACCATGAAACCACATTTATTTAAGGAACCACATTTATTTAAGGAATTTTTTCAAATAGTTCACTGCCTTGTCTATGCTACCCCATTTTTCATACATGTCTACCAAAGCATTTTATCAAATAATTCACTGCCTTGCTGCTATGGCTAAAATCCTAAAAAAAGTACTTTCAAACAAGCGATAGATGCTTGGAAAAAATCTATTAAAGCATAATAGTAAGCAACAAGCTATGGTCTCATGGTTTTTTTTTCATGCGAAAATCAGCATGATTTTATTCACATTTTTTTGGAAATTTTGCTATTTAAAATGGGAAAAAATCGTTGACCAAAAGGTCAAAGATTTTTTCAAAAAATTGGGGAAAAAATTGTCCATCCTGCAAATTTTTTTAAAATTGGGATTAATCAGGATTTTTTGCAGATTTTTGCTTCTATGGTTTATACACTTCAATTGTCCAGCCACCCTTTGGTTCTTTGAAAGAAAAATCTACCTATGCCATTGTTACACTGCAGAGATGAATCATATTCTGTATTATGGAGCTATATTAAGTTGCCACTCTGAAGACCAATGTAACAATGATACAAAACAATGTTTGAGACTACAAGAAGACATCAAAATGGCTAGTGTACTAAAAAAATTCTTATGATTTACGAATAATATTGATAACTCTACTTAGTTGGCTTCTTTTTTCAAAATCATACAAATTGAACCCTAGCATCAATAGACTCTGTATATCAAGCTACCACAATTCAAGTTTCAACGATGAATATTTATCATGCATGTTTTAAATGACATTCAAGTTTATGGTGGTTTTTTTGTTTATATGATTATATGGGATATTCTAATCCTAATTCATGCTTCTAGGTTGCATAGATATATATATTTTTTTACATGTTTTTTGTACCAATGAACCCAAAACGAACTAAACCCCCCTCCTAAAATTTTTGGCCAAACCGGCGAACTGAACCCCCAAACTTGAAACTCAAAATCTATTCCAACACTCTTTATTCAGCCTACACAAACTTAATTGACCACCAAATTATGTTGCCCCTTGACTTTACCCACGTTTACTCCCTCAAACCTCTTTTTTTCATTCAAAATCCCTATTTTCCCAACTAGGGCATGTCATGCCATAACATACTTTTGACCTCTCATGTCCTTGTAGACCTTTTGAACACATCAAACTCCACAATCTCACACTATTTCCAACCTATTCTAACTTATTTTCAAGCAATTTCTTCTTTTCACCTCTTCTAGCCTTGCTTTTAAGGGGCCTCAATTTTGAATTTTCAAAAGGGGCAGTGTTAGTAATCTCTTCCAATGCTCTTACTAATGCTATTTTCTTATTCCTACTCCCTATCCTTCTTACATCAGGCCCATATCACAGAGACACAGCCTGAACAATAGGTGGAATGGCCTATTTCAACATACTACACTCAAACCCTCAAGGGATCAATCCGATTGAACGTAGCTCAGAGTGATTTCGCATGTTTGGGTTAGAAAGAGGACCATGCCTAGCATAAACATGCCTATTTAGATGTGTTGTAATAGTCTGTTTGGTCACACGAGTTGCAGAACAAAAGTTGCACCACTTTGCAACTTTCCACTGCTTCCATTTGACACTTTTTCCATCAACTGAAAATTGGACACCATGGGAAAACCACTCTGAGATAATGAAAACTGAGAGAGGTTATTGTAGAGGATCCCAACGCAATTCCATAGGATCAGGCAAGAAGTTTCTAAGCATCACGGTGTCCAACTAACCTCATGCTGAAGTTTGCAGCCATTTTGCCCTTTGGACCCTTAAGGGATCGATCTGGTTGAACGTAGCTCAGAGCAATTCCGCCTGTTTGGGTACGAAAGAGGACCATTCCTAGCATAAAAATGCCTATTAGGATGCGTTGGAACAATCCATTTGGTCACACAAGTTGTAGAACAAAAGTTGCACCACCTTGCAACTTTCCCTTGCTTGCATTTGACACTTTTTCCATCAACTGAAAACTAGACAGTACGGGAAAACCACTTCGAGATAACAAAAATAGAGAGAGGTTATTTTAGAGGGGCCCAACACGATCCCATAGGATTAGACGAGAAGTTTATAAGCATCACACTGTCCAAGTAACCTCATGTTGAAGTTTGCAGCCATTTTTCCCTTTGGACCCTTAATGGATCGATCCAGTTGAACATAGCTCAGAGCGATTCTGTGTGTTTGGGTGTGAAAGAGGACCATTCCTAGTGTAAAAATTCCTACTTAGATGCGTTGGAACAGTCTGTTTGGTCACACGAGTTGCAGAACGAAAGTTGCACCACCGTGCAACTTTCCACTACTTGCATTTGACACTTTTTCCATCAATTGAAAACTGGACACCATGGGAAAACCACTCCGAGATAACGAAAACCAAGAGATATTATTGTAGAGGGGCCCAATGCAATCCCATAGGATTAGACGAGAATTTTCTAAGTGTCACGGTGTCTGAGTAACCTCATGCTAAAGTTTGCAACCATTTTGCCCTTTGGACCCTTAAGGGATCGATCCAGTTGAACGTAGCTTAGAGCGATTCCGCATGTTGGGGTGCGAAAGAGGACCATGCCTAGTGTAAACATGTCTATTCAAACGCGTTGGAATAGACCATTTGGTCACAAGAGTTACAGAACGAAAGTTGCACCACCTTGCAACTTTCCACTGCTTGCATTTGACAATTTTTCTATCAACTAAAAAATGGACACCACAGGAAAACCACTCTGAGATAACGAAAACCAAGAGAAGTTATTTTAGAGGGGTCTAATGCAATCCCATAGGATCAAACAATAATTTTCTAAGCATCATGGTGTCTAAGTAAACTTATGCTAAAGTTTGTAGCTATTTTTCCCTTTGGACCCTTAAGGGATGGATCTGGTTGAACGTAGCTCAGAGCGATTCCACATGTTGGGTGTGAAAGAGGACCATGTCTAGTGTAAACATACCTATTCAGACATGTTGGAACAGTCTGTTTGGTCACAAGAGTTGCAAAATGAAAGTTGCACCACTTTGCAACTTTCCACTACTTGCATTTGACACTTTTTCCATCAACTAAAAATTGGAAACCACGAGAAAACCACTCTGAGATAACAAAAACTGAGAGAGGTTATCGTAGATGGCCCCAACATGATCCCATAGGTTCAGATAGAGATTTCGTAAGTGCCATGGTATTCGAGTAATACCTCGTCAAATATTGCTACCCTTTTGCACTTTGGGATTTGATGTTTCATTGAACTGTACGATTCCGTATAAGGTGATTGTGCTTTGTTTTCGATGGAATTTTGTGGGCAGAAGACTTAACTCTATTTTAGTTTTGGTTTGGTTGGATTTCAAGTGATCTTGTGCATTTTAGAAGCCAATTACTGAGGGTCAGTTTGTATACCCTATTTTAAGGGTTTTGAGTGCATTAAAATGTCATATTAACCCTTTCACCCACTATATGCTTCTATAACTCAATGGAAAGGCTTAGTTATGGTTATAAAATATGTGTGCATAATTTTGTATGTAAGGGAGGCGAATAGAGGGTTTTTAGGTGATGCCCTAGATGTCAAATGGTGCATTTTTTAGTGGAAAATGGTGGTTTACTGCTAGGGTTTGAAGAAATATTTGGGGACAGTGATATCTCTTGAAATTTTATGCTTGTGCAGACCTTTTTGAATGTGTTTTAGGCTTTGGTTGGTTGTGGGAAGTTTTGAGTATGGGTTTTCAACAAACCCTTGCCTAACTTATAGTCTCTAAATCTCATCAAATGGGCGTATCTTTTAGAGAAGCTCATCCAATGGCCAACCAAACATCAATCAAGCTTTAACATAGACCTTAAGACAAATTCCCAAGAGATCATACCATGTTTCTTTGTACCATCATTAAGATCCAATAGACCACCTTGCATAAAGGCTACTAAATTAGCCCTATTTACAAAGAGATGACCTTTTAAACACTAGATCTTCACTCAAACTCTTGAAAAATTAGTATGTTATGTGTCAAAACCTCCAATTCCATGATTTGTTTCTAGGTCCAAGACCTCTACACCCCTAATACACCAAACCCTCTATTTGAAGCAAAATACTTGGGGTTTTAATGAAACTCCTATCTCTCGCACTTGCCATACCCAAAAAAAGCACCAAACACACTTACTAGACCCTTCACATGGTGAATAATACATTACATGGATAGTCCTTCCCACATTTTGTCAAAACACCACTTGAAACCCTCATTTTCATCATGAAAATACCCTGTTGCAACCCTAGAACATCATCCCAAACACCCAACCTTGACTCCACAACATTATAATCAGGTTAGGCATGCATTTTACAAGTTAGAGGACCCATTACACAAGTTACAGTAGGCACAAAAAGTGGAATGGGTCGAATTACATCATGAAACCGTTCAATCTAAGAACATTGTGAAAGTAGGTAGTAGTAGTAAAAACAAGATAACCTTCTTGCCCCTCCTAAAGTTTGGACCACATCCATTACCTCTAAATAAAACTTGACATCCTTGGTCTTCTTGGTTCCCATGCCTTGATATGGTTATGCAAATGAAAATGAAGCAAAGTAATCATCTCCTTCTCCACTGGCTGGAAGAATGCATGCTTAATGTTTTGATACATGATATCAACTCCCTCTTTTGCTCTCATGGTTGAATATTGAAATCTAGTATGGTGGGCCTCTAGAGTTCTAGTCATCTTTATTCCTCTTCCACCAAATGATGGCCTGATCCACATGTTTTCCAACCTAATTGGCTTTGTTTTTGAAAGCTGAAGTTTCTCCCGAGTCACCAATGTAGCCCTCTTTTCCTTTTCAGACTCTTTCATTGCTACAAATCGTCTCTTGGATTTAATCATATGTACCACATGGTTGATGTGCTTTGAATCCTTGCATCTAAAGGAAATTTCCTTTACATAAATAATACTAGGGAATTTCAATGTTGCCACTGTAGTTGGTATTAAAGTCGGTACCTGCAACATGAAGAGTGATTCTCATTCCTCTTCTACATTAGAGGGTTCATATCCTTGATCTGACTCTTCTAAATTATCAGAATCAAAATCACTAGCAGAGGCTTTGAAAGGAACTCCATGAAAACCAAGCTCTCTAAATGGTATATCAAACTCTAGTTCAAAATCTTTTAGATGAGGCTGCTCCCATAGCTCTCTTACTCGCTTGAGAAATCCTTGAAACTCTCTATTGATTTTATTTTTCATGTCCCTCTCTTATTGTTCTTCCTCAATTTCATCAAGATAATTGATGCAATTGGGGGAGGTCCTGCAACACAACTAATCACAAATTCAACAACCAACCAGGTATTAGATCATCAAGTTCTCCATTTCACTCTTTCTCAACCAAATCAAACTATTCCCTTATAGCATAGGAAACCCACTAAATCGGGTACAAATTCTCAACCACACACTTCTAGTTCACAACCTAACTCAATTCAGGGACCCATTATTGAGATTTTTAACATATCAACATAGCTCCATAAGTTTCTTTGTAACAACTCCTTCAAAAATTGAAATTTCACTCTTTTTAGGCCTCAATTAGGCCACTTTTACAAAGGGTCTATACTCTAAACTTATCCAAACCTTAAAAAATATTGGGGAAGAAATTATAAGGTGTCAAAACTTCAAAATACACAATCAGATCTCAATTATACCACCGTACAATGGGTAAACCATAAAACCCTTTATTGTAGCCTAAACCCTAGGGGTTTATTGAAAATGATACTTCCAAAGCTAACCACAACCTAAAAATTACTCAAAAAAGTTTGTGATACCTTGCACAAGCTCAAACAATTATAAAATAATGCTTCCCTACACAAAAACACAATTTGACTCTTCAAAACCACCATTTTTCTTAAAGAAAACTCACTTTTACACACATAGGTTTCACACCCATCTCACTTTCAAACCTCCCCAACACTAACACATCATTCCCACACCTTATTAATGTTAGTGCAGACCCATTCCTCAAGTTACAGAGGCTAAAGAAAGAGGAATGGGTCAAAAATCCATTTTTATTGACTCAAAACCTTCAAATGTACAAGTTTAGGCTGGTTTTAGTAAATTGATGATAAAATGCACAAAATGTTATGGAAAACCTTCTAAATGGATTCAAAAGAAATGTAACTCCATATAATATGTAAATATCAACAAATATAGATCAACTAATTGAAATACAGGTCATACAATTTGCTGCTACAACTGAAAATACAGAAAATTCTAGGAAATTCTGAGTTTTTATTGTTTTTGCTTCTTCAAATCACAAAATCCAACCTTCAATTCGAGTTCTCCATGTTTTTAAACTATTTACCACCAATTAAAAACTATTCACCCTCCTAACTAACCTTTGAACTGGTTTGACTCTTCACATTCCCTCCATAATGCAAATTTTATAATTTTACAACGTTTGAGTTTGCAAATTTTGCACAATTTTGCAATTTTTAAACATTTTGCACTTTTTGAAAAACCCAACCTTCTAAACACCTAATGCAGCTCAAATATGAATAAATACATAATATAATGGTCTCATAGACCTTAGTTTAATACAGAACTCAAAATCCTATATTCTACTCCTTATTTGCTTTGATGAACAAAACCTACTAAATGGTGCTCTTGCACCAATCATACATTGACCTTCTTTCCCGTCCTAAAGTTTGGACCACATCCATTACCTCCACATAAAACTCAACATCCTTGGTCTTCTTGGTTCCCATTCCTTGATATGGTTATGCAAATGAAAATGAAGCAAAGTAATCATCTCCTTCTCTGTTGGCTGGAAGAATGCATGCTTAATGTTTTGATACATGATATCATCTCTCTCATCTACTCTCATGGTTGAATATCGAAATATAGTATGGTGGGCCTCTAGAGTTCCAGTCATCTTTCTTCCTCTTCCACCAAGTGTTGGCCCGATCCACACGTTTACCAGCCTAATTGACTTTGTTTTTGAAAGCTGAAGTTTCTCATGAGTCACTAGTGTAGCTCTCTCTGCCTTTTCAGACTCTTTCATTGCTACAGATCATCTCTAGGATTTAATCATTTGTACCACATGGTTGATGTGCTTTGAATCCTTGAATCTAAAGGAAATTTCCTCAACATAAATACTGCTAGGGAATTTCAATGTTTCCATTGTAGTTGGTATTAAATCCGGTACCTGCAACATTGAAAATTATCCTTATATAAGAATTCCCTCCATCTTGTTGGCTTGTAACACTCTTGATGGTGGCTACATGAAATCTGATTCTGATTCCTCTTCTACATTAGAGGGAACTCATATATCCCTGTTCTGACTCTTTTGAAATATCAGAATAAGAATCACTAGCTTCCATATTCAAAAATTCCCAACCACCATCTTCAATAAATTGGCCACCAATTCAAGTTCATTCTCCTTTCATAATACTTTATATCCATGGAGTTCAACCATTCCTTCATGCCATCAAGTGAAGATTAAGGAATGGCGTCAATGCAGAGTACATCTCACTTGAAGTCTTTAAAAATAATAGCCATATCAAATTCCTTTTGCCCAAGTCATACTCTCTCAAGGTTAACAATCTCAATCTTGAACTAATAGTGATTACTAAGAAAGGTAATTCCACCAACTCTATCAAACAGTTTACCATAGGAACAATAAAAGAAGAGGCTTTGAAAGGAACTCCATGAAAACCAAGCTCTCTAAATGGTATATCAAACTCTTAGACTTCATTATTGCACATTTACAACCAAATTCAAAGATTTGCCTTCAAAAGGAGCTACAAATTCAAATATTGACAATTTTGTAGCAAGAATGCATTTTTTTGCACATTTGACCACCGAGACTCAAAAAATCACCCTAATACACCCTAAATGTTCTTGATTGACCTTATTTAGCATAAATAAACACAAAATACCTTAATCTAATCTATTGACCACCTATCAACCTTCAAAAAGTGAAATTTTGCAACTAGGAGACTAGGTGCTCCTGCACGAAAATTACATTGTGTCTGAGCCTTCAAGAGGCTTTAAATCTAGCCTTTACAAATGATTCTACATCTTTCCAATCATGCCTAACTATTGAGCTTGTAACTAACATGACTTATTACATTATAAATCAATTGACCATGTAATATGACCTTATTCAATTGACAATTTACTCAAAACACAATTTACTAACTTAAAATAATTCCATGAACCAAATTTGTTCAATAACCTTGGTGCCCCTGCACCAAATTTTAATATTTCAATAAATGTCATTACAAGTACAAATCCCATTACAATGCCTTAGGTACTTTGTTCTCACAGATATTTTACAATGTCACTCATACATTTGAGATTTTCTTATAATGTCTACATCATAGTTTCTCATTTAGAGGTTAACTTCAAATGAGTAACTTGAGATTCCCTCACAAAGCTTCACACACTCTTTTATAATGGCTTCAAATCAGAATTGAGATCTGTCAAGATCATCAAAATAAGGATGTTGCATTGCTTTTTTGGCTGAGATTCTCTTCGATGGCTCTAAAATCAACATTTTCTGCAAGGAGAGACCAATCAATTTTTACTAGTTTAGTTACAGATGTACGCAAAGTAAAAGAATAAAAAGAAACAACTCATCCAAAATGGAAATGAAATGAAAATAGATGGAAGGAACTTACATATAGGCATGGCAGTCTCTCAACTTAGTCACTCCTGGTCATACATCTTCACTGCGAGTTCCAAGATACCTATTGCACACAACACCTCTCATGAATCTAGAATATCTTGAAATTTGAGATGCTTCTATAATGTCTACATCATAGGTGCTCATGATAAGGTTAACTTCAAATGAATAACTTGAAATTCCCTCACCAAGCTTCGCACACACTTTTTTAATGGTTGAAAATCATAATTGAGATTTTTCAAGATCATCAAAATAGGGATGTTGCATTACTTTTATGCCTGAGATTCTCTTGGATGGCTCATAAATCTGCATTTTCTACAATGGGACACCAATCAATGTTTATCGGTTTACTTATAGATACACAAAGTAAAATAAGATGATAGCATTGGCATCAACCAAATTAACGTGGATACAAGTATAAATTAATAAGAACCATTGTGCATATACTTAAAAATTAATCCAATAAACCATCCAGATTTTCTCTACTCTTTATTGTGTCAAGTATTCTCATGGTCAGACTCATGGACCTTCCACAAGGTCTTGTTCAAAGGTCTACCCCCATATTTTTTCAAATGAACATTGAATGCCACAACAAGGTTCGAGTAATGAAGAATCTTATGATGCATGTCAAAGTCCTCAAACAACCAATGTTTAACACTCTTATGTGGGTACCTTCTAAGCCACATTCCAGTAACAACTAAGCCTATAAGGTATTCAATATTTTCTCCATCTATAACTGGGGTTTCCAATTTATTTTTGGCCTCAACACGACACAAGTAATAGTCTGTTCCCTCTTCGTTTTCTTCATTTGCAATAACTACATAAACATACCCTACATTGATATGTGCAGAAAATCACTTGAAATTAGTCAACATTACAAATATAGTACAAAGTAAGATAACAATATGAAATTTCAAAAACTAAGCAAGTAGATATATTACCTAGTTGAACTAGATCTGATACGTGGTCAAATTCAACTGATGATTCCATCTGTGTTAGTTCCAATGCCGTCGGAGGGCGATATGTGTGAAGTGGGCTAAGATAACTTGTCAACCATTTGTCAACCCACTCCCCTGACTCACAATCATTCTAGGCTTGCATTGTACATGAAGAACAAAAGCATGCCATCTTATGTGTATCGATACTCCATGAACCTGCATTTGAGCTAAGGAAAGAGTGTAGCTCACTCAATCCTGTTAGTGTACAACAATCCTCATATGGTGCAATGTTAGTATCATCCATCAACCAAAAAAATCTACGAATTGAAGACATACCTTCATTACCTAGACCCATCGAATCATTACACCACTCGACGATTGAACTTGCATCTGTCAACTTTGCATTGTCTTTATACTTTAACTCTTCTTGTGCTAATGCTCTTTTCATGCATGCTCTTGCACCATCATGCTCCCCCTTTCCATGCCCGGCCTCACAAAAGTTCCACATATGTTGAACACCTGTAGTGAGATGCATCCTACACAACTAGTAGAACATGTGCGCATTCTTGAACTATGTTGCACAGTTATCTGACCATATTATATGTCAACCATATGTTATGCCCCTCTAATCCAAATCACTATAGAAAATTTGGAAGCAACCTTGCACGAACTCTGGAGAATGTGTGCGATCATCACTAATATAAAAGTGATACTCCCTCAATACCTTCCTTTGGTCCTCTGTACTATCAGCTGCATGAATGAATGTTATGTGCACAAATAACGAAACCGGTGTGGAGTTGTAATACTGTGACTGCACCTCAAACTGTGGTTGTAGAGTGTAGTTCTCTGCAAATTCAACCACTGATACTATGCTGCCAACTGGAAAGGTGTCCTTGCATAGCTTGAATTTCGTGTCTAGCCATCGGGCTCTATGGGTATGCCTTGCATACTCATACACTAGATTCTCACGAAACATGGACATAAATTGATACACTGGAATCTTCTCAATAATTGAATCACACATTTTTTACTTGAGACCCATCTTTTGTAGTGTATGCCACTGTTTTATACTTCCCAAAATCTACTAGTTTATGTCCCACCTCATCTGTGCTTTCCATATGTTGACATACTAGCATTCATTGCAAGCCACCACAATGCTCGCATGAACCATCCAAGCATGTTATCTTGTAGAATATTTGGCCGTCTTCTATTTGACATAAATTTTTTGATAGGAACTCTCTTGAATATTTTGGTGGGGATTATATGCCACAATCTTGCAAAACATTGTTAGTATGCAAATCTAAACATATAGAACGATAAACATCATAATGGTTAACGAATTCAATATGTAGTCTACAACAACAAGTAGTGTGTGTGTGATTTATCTTGACATAAAAAGGTTTAAGCATTTCAAAAAATATTTGAGAAATACTAATTTGAGGATAATCATTTTGAAATTTATGAAAAAATTGGGTTTGAGTCGTATCCAAAAAATGCTTTGGATGTGGCTCACAGTTTCGACTATCGATTCTCCTTCTTATGACATTCCTTTGATTCAGAGATGGCCTTGTATTATTCTTCCAATAATCTTCAATTAGTGTTCTCAATGCTTCAACAACTTTTTATCTTTATGTGGCAGTCTTCTCGAGAATTCCCATAATTCATTTGAATCGGTGCCCTCAATTCTTTGCTGCCTTTGAACGGCTTTTGATAAAGTTTTTCTACTAATTCCCATTTGTTCACTTGTATTTTTAATGAGATGAGATCTCTTTGTTTGATACCTTACCAATGTCAATGTAATGACACGTCGAGTGACATTACTATCCTTTGAGCGTGAGGTCTTACCCACACTCTCATAAGCATCCATTAGATTCTTCGCAATAGTGTTTTCACTTGATGCATTCGATGTTCTCAACCCAAGAATCTTCATGATGTTTCTGTACTTTAAACCCCACATCATTTGAACAAATAGTTGACATCTTGCGGTCTCATTTAGCCTTTCAAAGAAATTTTTGCAAATTTTATCAACATATCTTCTACAAGTGCGTTCTAGAATCTTACCTTCCATGTGCTGCAAAATATCCTCATCAATATTAATCAAAAACTTTGGCTTTCTACGCAAAATTCTAGGTGGTGTTCTCCTAGGTACATACATCTCAACATTAGCAATTTTATCAATATTTAATTGAGGTGGGCTAGATTGTGTACCTTTGATCGAGGGTGGAATAGAAGACATACCTTGAGGTTCACGTGGGGATGATGGCATACCTTCTTCGTCAAATACGAATGATGATGTACTCTCAACTTCAAACGTGGTGGATGGTGTCCAACCATACTCACTTGTGGTAGATGGTGTCCCTCCATATTCGCTTGTGCTTAATGTTTTCCCTTCGTATTCACTTGGGGTAGAGGGTGTGTCTCCAACTACGGTATCTGCATCTCTCCTAGCATGACTCTTTCACATTCGTGCCCTTTGTGCTGCCAATTTCTTTTCTCTTTTTGATGGTTGAGGTTCCTCTTCAATTGGCTTGTTTTCGTCAATCGTTTCCAATTTCTTCTTTTCATGATATGTCGCCACCCATTCTCTCTCTTGTTCTTTGAAGGTTTCATACTCTTCATTTGTTAGATCTTTCTTCCTTCTTTGTTTCTTCGGCATGGTGGTAATTTTACTTGTAGCATGGTAATGAGACGAATATTAGTTCCTCAAAAATGTATCCATTAAAATAAATGAAATATATATGTCATTCAAGGCTTCATAAATAGACAACATAGGTGATGAGGTAATTTAGAAATAGATGGAAAGAATGGAATAGGTCTTGGGAAACCTGTTGGAGTCTTTTAAAGGAATTAGGGGTGTTGGGGTGTGCCTTGACAAGTTGAAAGCTTCCTTGTACAGGCCTAGTGAAGCCTTGTTTATGACTTGTAAATCAATATTTTCATACATTTGTTTTGGGTGTTTGATCTTGTGCTTTTGGGAACTTTTGGAGGATGGTGTTAGGAGTCTAAAACCATGTTTCATTGTTTGGTTAATTCCTTTAATCAGTTTTTATTTTGACTGTCCTATTGGTGAATGTTGCAAAGTTGCATGGGCTTGTGTAGGAGCGATGGAAGAATGGATCTTTTTGGGTGCAAGGTCTATTTGTTTGGTCATGTTGTGTTGTGTGAAGAGTTTTTACATCATCCCCAAGTCATGTTTAGATGTCTGGTTGTGTGAGTCAAATTGAGTGGTCAAGTTGCATTGTTGAGAGGAATAGTGAAGTTGGTGTGTGCATATAGAGTATGTGAGAGAAGCTTTTGAAAAGGAAGTTGCTTCCCTTGCCACTTTGCATAATTTTCAATAGTATTTAGGGGTCTAGGTAGTATAATTTTCAAAATGTGCAAAAATTCCTAAGTTGTGAAATTAACAATCATCAGAAGTTAGATTTCACACGTTCACCCCTTGAACCCTAGTAGTAGTGGAAACTCAGTTTGTGCCCAATAACTCAAATGTTCTCCCAAACACCAAAGAAAATATTGATGGTTTTAGATACCCATTTCAAAGTTATTACACATATCTCAATGTCAGGTACAAGTCCTTTGGACCAAATCCCAAAAAACACCCATTCTAGGCTGACCTAATTAGGCTGATTAGGCCTAATTTGCAAAGCAACATGACCTAAAACTTATCACATGACCTTGAAACCTTGAGGAAGCATTTCTTAGGTTCCCAAACCTCCAAAACCACAACTATATTCCTTTGGTACAGACAAATTCATGCCGAACTTGAAAACCCTTATTTTATGCACTATTCAAGAGGGTTTATTGAATATGCTACTTCCACAACCTCCCAGACTTTAAAAACAACTTGAGCAAGGGACATTAACCCTGTAAATTCCTAAAAGTTCAAAACATAATGAACTCCCATAGAGATTCTCCCAAACCCTAGGCCTAAGCCCTCATTCACATGCATTTTTGTTCACAACAATATTACTCATATTGTAAGTTTGCACCCCTAACACCTATAACTCACTAAAACCACAACAATGGCTTGAAATGAGCCTTATTACATCCACAAAACACTAATATTTCACACTTTACATGTGAATTCAAAAACTTCCTTCAAAGGCTACAAACTTTAGTGCAAGATCACCATTTTTCACATTTTAACACCTAAACTCAAAAACTCAACCTAAGACATGCTTAGTGGTCTTGATTGACCTTATTAAAAAAAAAAATGCTCAAATACTCATCCACCTACCTATTAACCTCCTAATTACCATCAAATGATCAAATAAGGAGGATGAGGTGTAAGTGCCCCTGCACCAGGGTTGTAAAAGTGTATTAAAGAGGGAGACCAACGATCACCTCTTTCAAATGTTAGTTTTGGAAGTTGAAGTGGTTTTTTTTAAGAGGGAAAAATTATAAAAGGCCATGAGAAACTTGAATGGAGGATGATCCTTGGATTGGGCATCAAACCAAATGAGGAAATGTCGAGTTTTCCTTAAGAAAAATGAGGTTTTGGTGAGTGAAAATGAGTTTCTAAGTTGGGAAGCATTATTTTATGTTAAATTAAGCATGAGAAAGGTATTTTAGGCTTTTTTGAACAGTTTTCAAGTTTTGGAGTGTTTGGCAAGTGCTACTTTCAATAAAACCTAGGGTTTCTAAGCCTAGGGAGAGGGTTTTATGGTTTGGGTGGTAAATGATTAAATATCTACAATCTAACGCTGTAATTTGAAGTTTTGATAGATATAAAATGCTTCCCCAAGGTTTCAGGAGATTACACAAAGTTTTGAAGGTGGTCCCTTTGTAAAAGTGGGCTAATTTGGGCCCTTAAAAGCGTAGAAAACCTAATTTGTGGAGTTTAGTACAAAAAAAGCATTAGTGATTGTTGGATAAGTTGAAAGGCTCTATAATGGGTCCTTGATGTGTGTTGTGTTGTGAGTTGAAAGGTTGTGTGAGTGGAATTATACCCAATTGAGTGACTTTGATATGCTACAAGGAATAGTGTGAATATGTTGAATGAAGAAGTCCCGATGAAATTGTAAATTGAAAATTGTGTTTGCATATTGGAGTTGTGTATTTGTGTGTTGCAAGCCTCCCCCTACTGCATTAGGAGTATATTCCAATTTTTTATGGACTTGTATGGAAAATTTGGTAGCATAGTCAAGGAAATCAACTAGTTTGTATAATTGTTTGACAAAATAACTCAATGAAAGCTTTGGAAGCATACACAAAGTAAGTCAATTGTTAAATAACAAAATGCCTCAAAGAGATGTGGTTTAAAAATGTAATTGGAAAGTGTATAAAATTGTGTAATTTAAAATGTCCATTGACAACCTAAGGTTGTAACATGACAAACAAACAATGATCAACATGGAATATGCAAAACAACAAAAATGAAAGCAAGCCATAATAGAATGAAATAAAATGTACAAAGAATTTACATACCTAAAAAACCAGAGTTTGAAATGGAGGGTTCTACCCAATTATGTAGCCTTTGCTTATTCTTTCCTCAAACTCGTCAACAATTTGATTTTTTCAAAAGCTTGTTCCCCTCCAAACTTCAATTGTATATCAATTATCACTAGAATTCAAAATTGAATTGATATTATATGCCTTTCAATGTGAAAACTATGCTATTTCATGCAAAGGTGGTGAAAAGATCATGAAAAAGGTGGTGGAATCTAAAAATCATGCATGGACACTTCACTCAATCTTGAAAAAGCTACTTTTTGTCAGAGCACACATAGAACTAGGAAAATATGCAAAATGTGGAGTGCGACATCAATTTCTAAATATTCACGATTTTCTAGAGTTCTGTTTATTGAATCCATTCCTTCCTTTCCATTTCCGTTTTTCCATTTCTCTCTCCTCTCTCTGGCCCTCCACTCTCCACCACTCCACTCTCCTCCCCATCTCCCTCTCTCCCTCTCCCCTCTCCACCCCTCTCCCCTCTCCCCTCTCTTCACTTCTCGGCTCCCTCCCACTCTCCAACCCTCTCCCACCAGGCCCTCCCCTCCCACTCCCTCCATTCCTCCATCTCCTCCACTCCACTCTCACCACCCTCCCTCTCATCTTTCCACCCTCCATTCTCCTCTCCCATCTCTCTCCCTCTCCTCCTCCTCTGATCTTCCTCCCTCCTAAGATCCGCTCCGGAATATCCAAAATTGATCTCCGCCGCCTCCACCCTCCCCACTCCTCCCACGCCTCTTTGGTTTTGCCTGTCATCACGATCGTCACGATTTAATGTCGCGTTATCGCTTGATGTCATCGTCAATAAATGTTCCGCCACGTAATGTCAATGTTCATCATCGGGTCGTAAATCATCTTTTGCGTATAAATGGCGGATTCGATAAATAAATATCACGCGTCGCCATGTCATCAGCCCATGCTCGATAAATAATGTCGTCATCATAATGTCATCACGTAATAAAAAGATCCTGATCATCATGTCTAATAATAAATGTTTCCGGATCCGACGTCTTTAAATGCGATTTTGATGCATGACAAATAATCCCTCCTTCCTCCACCACTCCACGAGTTCCACCATCCTCCACCCTTCCATCCTCCACTATCCATTTCCACATCCTCCTAATCCCCATCCACATCCTATCCATCTAATAAATAATCCATGTTTCCATCATCATCACATCATGGTCGTCTGTGGATCTTTCCCCTCTCCTTCTTCATGGTCCATGTCCACCATTTTCCTTTCCATTATGAGAAAGATGTCTGGTTTATTTCTCTCTATTCCTCTCTTTCTTTCAACTCCATCCCTCTCCATCCATCTCGATCTCTTCCTCCCTCCTCCATCTCTCGATCTTCCCTCCACGATCTCCCACTCTACTTAAACCCTCCCTCTCTTCGATCCCTCATCTCCATTCTCATTGATTGGTAGCGTTGGTGTGGTCGTTGGTGTGTGTGTTGGATGATCGATTTGATTTCGATGCCACTCGATCTCCATGTTTTTGACCCTATCCATCCACCCTCCCATCCACTTCCCGATTCTCTCCACTCTCTTCTTCCCCACTTTCCCCCTCTTCCTCCCTCTCCCTCCTCCTCTTTCTCACCATGCTTCAGTCCTTCTCCACTCAACCCCTTCTCTCCACTCCCACCCCCCTCCTTCCACCCCCCTCCCTCTCCAAACTCTCCTCCTCCCCATCCCCTCTCTGGACAATCCCTCTCCCCCCAATTCTCCCACTCCTAAAAGGAACTTGTCTTTTAAACTCTCACTTCCACCCCCTCTCCCTCTCTCCAAACATCCCACCCTACCTAGACAACTCTCTCTCTCTCTCTCTCTTAAAATTCTCTCTCCCTCTAAAGACATACATAAATACATATTAAAAGTATAATACATATGTACATAAAATCCTACATCCATACAATATACATGCACTAATGCATATAGGCATACATACATACATACATACATACAAGGATATATACATACATACATACATGACACACTAGCATACATGTACATATAAACATACAAATATATCAAAAAACATTCAATAGAGTGGCATTTAACATTAACAAAGGCATAACGCGAGCGCATTATGTCTTGCTTGACATGTATCCCAAATAAGCAAAAAATGTCAAAACTAGGATATAACGCGAGAGCGTTATAACACGCTCACGTTATGTTTTGCTTTGGGAATCCCCGATTGTTAGCATTGGTATTTTCCTTGGAATACCAACCCAAAGGCTTGGAGGGCATTCCCAACAACCAAAGATGTGTTTTTGCAAATTCTACAATTTTTTCACATAATCGAGTTCGTGCTCACCGTCAGGATTGCATCTGGTTCAATATCAAAAAAATCGAACACATGGGTAATGTTAGGTTTTCTCTTAGCTATCCAATGATGTAATTTTTTTCACTTTTTAACAATGTTAAGCCTTTCGTTAATAATTTATTTTGTTTGTATGTCTCTTTTTTTGCAAAAAAGTAGTGTTTGGTGTTTTTTTTGTTATAAATCAACCGTTCATCGAAATTTCAAATAAATTACATTTTTAGAAACTATACTTCATTCTACAAAATTTAAAAATAAAAATAAAAATAAAATCAATTACCTTCAAAAAGTTTTAGGGGGACCACAGCCAAAATTCTACTTTTCAGGAAGTACCCACTTAGAAAATTAGTAAAAAATCAAATATTCATTAAAAAATTATCAGAAAAATTGTGCATCAACTAGATACTGTTAGCTAACTTTTGACTATAGTGATTTTAAAAATACTACAAAAAATTTCACCGTGCTCGGGTCGTACAAGAGTTGCTATGCTATGTTTTTCTGACAAGAATAGCACCAATTTGTGTATGTCCCTCTTTTGAATCCCTTAATCTCAACCATTTTCAAAATAAATTAGTATTTTAGAAAGTAGACTTGGAACACTTCAATCCTTGTTTTTGTTGCATCTTAAAATTTTGAGTGTAACTATCCTCAATTTTACGTCCAATGTCAATATTTCCTGATTTCAGAAAAAATAAAAAAAAATAAAAAAAATAAAAAAAGAAGAAGAAGAAGAAGAAGAAAGGAAAAGAAAAGAAAAAAAAAAAAAAAAAGTGGCCACTTAAGCCCCCTTTTTGGGAACCATCTTGGTGCACTTACCCTTTAGTGACAAATTAGTTTTAGTCTACTCGATTTACCCTAAATTTTAACTATTATATTTGATGGGTTAAATGGTATTGCTGAATATTTTAGATTTGGTTGGTTTTTATTTTGTTATTTAGAAGTTTTTGTGCTACTGTGAAAGTTTAACCTATAATGGTTAGATATGGACCAGTTTTGATCAAATTGGAAATTTTGTTTTAATAATTTGTTTTCAATGAGTCATTGTATTGGAAAATCTGGATCAACCTCAGTTAAAAACTTGACTTTGGTGTTGTGGCCTTGGCCATTTGACCCATCATTTGAGATTAGCTTGGCCCTTGGAATGGACCTCACCAGTAAGGAATCCCTAACGAAGAGCTGAAATGTCATATTTTGAGTTTTTTTAAAGTTGGCATATTCGATTTGTTTCAATCAAGAAAACAGGTGGTTTTTTTCTTTAAAGTTGGCATATTCATTTTTTTTCATTTCAATATACATGCAGATTTATATGTAACTATGATTATTCTCTTTTCGCATCTTAGTACAAGCATTTGGATCCTTGCGAATCATCCTCAAAGTCTCTCGCTCAAGGTAAGTTTGCTCTTTATTTTATACTTCCTTTCGGTTAGGAAAATTAATGTTTACATTATATTTGAGGTGTTAGTACAATTATGTAAATGTAGAAAGGTAATTATTATTGTAATAGTCATGTTGTTAATAAACAACTCACTAATACAAATTTGGATGGTTAGTCGTGTAAACAATATATCACAATAGTTAGTGGTTAATGTGTTATACCTGTGAATGGCATTCCGAGATATTTGTTCTAATACCTCCCTATTAAATAGGAGGTTGTTTGGCTATGTAAGTGGCTATATATTAGTCATGTATTGAGTGTGGAATAGAGAAGCATTGTTATCGTGTGCACAAAATGGTTTGGTTTCTATGACTTCCCATATCTCTGATATGGTATCAGAGCAGGCACAATTAGAAGGATTAAAAATCTTTTAGAATTATCTAAATTGGATTGGTTGATTAGTCGTTCGCATGTGTTAAGGACATGAGTTTAGGGTGATTCTCATGGGAAAGGGTGAGAAAGGCACGATCTTTGGTAGGCTGATTGAAGGTTGAGTTGAAGGTCCCATGATCTCTCCATAGATCGATCTCCACATGTTAAGGGCAATCTGCCCTATATATCTCTCCATTTTATTTGGTCGATCTGGGAAGAATGAAGGGTTGATGAAGAGGTCATCAACACATTGTGTTTCCTGACATTTCTAAGGTTGTAGCTCATACAGGGAAGCCGTAGTTTGGAGTATTGTATGCTCAGTTTAATGTTTGTATTGTATAAATATTTTAAATCCAATCTCTTTTGCATGAACATCTAATCCATTGGAGGTCACGACAAGTTTTGTGAGAAGTATATGAAGTTGTTCCAAAGCCATAAAAAAGGATGCAAAGGGTATGATAGGTTGCACGGTGATAGAATGCTCTAAGATCGCACATGCATCTCCCAGTAGTAGCGGTGATAGGTAAAGCCTCTATAGAGCCACAAGTTTAGCATTTGGAGGCTTGAAGATAAGTTGAATATGGTGCAGAAGTAGCTTCAACAGTGCGGACTAGTTTATACTTGATAGATGTTTTGTAGCTTTCTCTAGAATGAGCTCATTCATTAATCATGCATAGCAATTGCTTCCTTCATCAAAGCTTTCTATTCATAATGTTTTCAATTGTGCTTTATGTGTTAACATTTGGAGTAGAGGCATAAGAATGAGATCATTTCCTAGATTCAAGATTTCTGCCATACACAGTTTTTTATCACTGTCAAAAACTGCAGAGTTCGTGGTCAACATCCCAAGGCTACATATTTGTAACGTCATAGAGGTCATTTCTGGTTATTATTAGTGAGTCATTTAAATTAGTGATTTTTTATTATTTAGTTTAATTTTGCAAGATGTTTTATTAGTGTTTATAGAGGTATCCATGTTGTGTCATTTTAGAATAGGGTCCATTTTCACGAGTCTTTAATTGTTGTGTCAAATTTGTAAAGTGTTAAGGTGCATTATCGGTGGAATCCAACACCTTCGATATTATTTGCATCAAGGGGGGGAAATACATTCTGTAGATGCATAAAATTAGTCATATCTGATTAATCCTGGCATTTAATTAAATATTTATTATTTAATTAATTTCTCTAAAGTCTTCTACATATGATTAAATTTAATTAATTTAATTATATTGTTCATTCAATTTATTCTTCTATGATGATTAAATAAATTGATTTTTATTTAATTATTTCACATCCATATGTCTACTTGATTAATTAAATAAATACACTTTATTTATTTTAATTAATTATCACTTTTTGAATTTAATTAAGTCTTTTTTATTTAATTAAATTTAAATATTTCTTTTCAAATCTTTCTTCTAGTTAATTAAATATCTTATTTAATTAATTTCATTTACATACCATTTCTTAAAAGTTTAATTAAATATGTTTATTTAATATCTTCCATATCTTTTCAAAATCATAATTAAATATTCTATTTAATTATGAAATCTTCCATTATTCTTCAAATTTGGGGTAAATATTCTATTTTAAGAAAAAAACCTCTGTGTCACCCATAAATAAATAATTGAATTTAATAATTCATTATTTATCTTCTTCAAAATCTTTCCATAATCTCACAAAAGATGATTTTTAACAAATCATCTTCATCATCTTATCTTACCTCTTTTACAAGAAAAGAAAACAAATCTTGCTTTATGTTTTCTTTTGTTTTTCTGCAGTCTTATCCATCCTCAACCGTTTGATCTGCCATGAATTTTCACAATCGTTGATCATATCAACCAATCATAAGCTTTTGAAAAACTCTATAAATAGCACAACCAATCCAAGCAAGGGTTACACAACACACATAAGAGGAATTAGAGATTAATTGCATTCTAGCATTATAGCATTCTAGCATTGTCATTATAGTTTATTATTCATAGCATCATCATAATCTGTCATCTTAGCAATCATGTTTTAGAATAATCATGTCTTAGCTTAAGCATTACATGCATTTCATATTCAATCTCGTTCTCTAGGAAGACTATTCGTTGAGCCTAGCATACAATCTGAGAGCCAGCTGGAATCAATGAAAATATTGGAGATAGAGGACGAAACCTAGACGACATCGATAACAGGATACTGAGTTTGCAATCTCTATTTTTTTAAATATTTTGTTTTTGATATAATGTCTTATTGGTGTGTTTGATTCATTCATTTTTACATATTTAACGCTCACAAATTCGACCACACATTATTGGCTTTAAATATGTAGAGTGTTTTATTTTTTTTCAACTTTTCAGTGTGGTGTGTGAATGCTCAAAAAATGATCGTATTGGAGAGTAGATAACTGCAAAGATCCTTTGAATGTCGTACTTCGTTGGAAGATGATTGGTCAGTGAATACATTCATTGGCAATGGTGATCATGTGCAACAAGATCTAGACAACAAGATCCAGACAGTATTATGCAGCATAATATGATTCGCTTTTCAGTGTTCTTGGTTGTGTGAATAAATGGAAATTTCACATTATGGGGTGGAATAATAACCAATGTTCCTTTCCCATTTCGCACCAAAATGACTAAAGTCAAGGGCAACTTCTAGTGGCAGTGGCGATTGTCTATGTTGTTTGAGAATGAGTGGTAGCGATCGACAATAGTGACTACAATTAAGAACATTATGTTCTTATGGAATGTAATGTGAAACATTTTCTAGTATGGGTTTTTTAGATTTGTGATATGTATATTGATTCTTATATAACTTCCCTAATGTACAAGCATAGTGGCGAACAAAAGCACCAAAGTAAGTCAGTTCATGGATCTTGAAAGGGTTTGTGGGAGGAACTAGAAAACCACATGAGGTGGACAGTTGATGAGTTCCTATCACGTTAAGATTTGTGGTAAGTCTATTTAAAACCATGGAACGAGAAAGCCTTTCTTTTGGATCAAGGTCATGAGTCACATAGTTGGACATGCCACAAGGGTGAGCATACTACAGAGGAGTGTGTGAATGTTTTTCTACTATGTAAACATTAAGGGGGGGAATGCTAGGAAAATTAATGTTTACATTATATTTGAGGTGTTCGTAATTATGTAAATGTAGAAAGGTAATTACTATTGTAATAGTGATGTTAATAAACAACTCACTAATATAGGTTTGGATAGTTAGTTGTGTAAACAATATATCATAATAGTTAGTGGTTAATGTGTTATATCCGTGAATGGTATTCCAGTATATTTGTTATAACACCTCCGTATTAAATAGGATGTTGTTTGGCTAGGTAAGTGGGTATATATTAGCCATGCACTAAGTGTGGAATAGAGAAGCATTGTAAACTGTCATGTTTCTAACAATATAATATGCCAATAACATGTGAATTAGAGATCAACTATACATGGGGGTAATTTTTAACGATGGTGTAGAATACTCAAAACGCCTATTTAGTTTGAGAATGCATCTTTAATCATGTTTTCAATTAATTAATTAATAAATGCAAGCAAAAGTGCATTCTCCTAATTGGATAAACATCTTATTTATGACAACAAATGCCAAATAGAAATTAGCTATAATGATTTTGATAATATAATATGATGAATAGAGATTAGGTAAGCTGATTTTAAAAATGTAGAATTCCCTCCATCCATAGCACTTCAGCTTGATATTGACAGTATACATTGTCATCCATCAGTGTGAGCAAAGGCCACATAGAAAAAATAGCTATAGTGATTTTGACATTTGACAATGTCATATAAAAGATATAATGAAAATTAGTGCCTCGAGAAGGATAACTCTCGACAAATTTTATATATATTAATATTTAATATAATATGCTAGTTAATACATCAAACGAATATCTAGTAAGAGTTTTTTTCAAAGTTGTGCTCACTTGATTTCATGAACACAAAAGTCTCATCAATTCAAAATATAAAACATTCATTTTATTTTATCCTAGAAAAATGGTTTCACCTTCAACTGAACTTCCAGTTGAGGCAGTAGCTATAGGATCCTTAAAACATATTCTACAGAACTACTGGTTTAAATGCATGCGGCGCCTCGGCTACTGTGTTGAATGGGAATTGTATTCCCATCGCTTGGAATCAGTGATTCCAATTGTTTCCAACTGTTTTTTTCTTTAAACTATACAGAGAAGATATAGATACAGATACGCATTTAGAAAGCAATAAATGCTATTTTGACCCAGGCATCTGAATGCGCTCAACAGGTTGCTATTTTTTCTTGTTTGACTCTGCACAACTCTCGGGACATTCTGCTTCTAATTGGGTGGTCTATGGTAGACTCCAACTGCTCCAACCCACAAAAAACCTAGATTTGTTACATTAGTTTCCCCATGCAGTACTGTTTATAAATAGGTATAATGACAAGGACAGAACAAACATATATACATTGATTTGGGAGTAAGGTTTTTGTGGTGCCCCAAAATGGAGTGTTTTGTGAGGCCTAAAAACGCCAAGAAAATGTATGCTACAGCAATGAACCACAAACCTGCTATTCCTGCACGTCCCTCGGTGGAGGTGAAAGATGGTGGCACTGTAAATTGGCCCATGAACATTCATTTTCTCAGTCCTCTTCCCCTTCCCCTTCCTCTTCCTGATAGTACTAATTCAACAAGCCCAAGCTCAAAATCTGGTGCTCCACAGCGCAAGTCCTTTCTATATCCAAAAGATGATACGCTCATCTGTGCATTGCAATCATTCTCCTACCAAGAAATCTCCACAGCGTGTAATTCTTTCAGTCAAGAGCGGTGTGTGTATAAGGGATTCGACAGAATTGTTTACAGAGCATCTCTGATGGTCGAAGCCACCGTAACTCATCTTCTGAACTCCAAGGTATGATTAGCCATTGTATTCTGTTTCTCTGATTTATAAGAACATTTTCCAATTTAAAAAATTTAGTCAATATGATACATTATTGTTAGGTTTACTTGTTTTGTGTTTGCCCTAATGGTTTTTGTTATGCAAATGTCAGCCATACAAGGAGTTCGTTATGGAAGTGAACAGGATGGCTTCTCTACAACATCCATATCTGTGCAAATTGATCGGCTTCCATGCAGGGGAGAGCGGAGATCGCATGGTGGTCTACGAGAGACTTGCTAATGGGGGCTTGGATCAGCTGCTTCTTTATAGCAGGGCAAATGGAAATGGATCCTCCCCAATTGATTGGAGCGGCAGAATGAAAATTGCTTATGGTGTCGCCCAGGGTCTTGCTTTTTTACACGAACAAAGATCATTTCAGGTACCTTTCTACGAGAACCCATATAGCCGCCATGAAAATGTCCTAAGCTTTCCTTTAGTTATGTAATCATTACAGTGATGGTGGCAGGATTTTGACATTGTGAAGTTAATGTTCGATAATTGAATGCAGGGCATGTACTGTGAGTTCAGGGCTGCAAATGTGCAGATTGACAAGGATTTCAATCCCAAATTGTCAGACTATGGATTTGCCTGTGAAGCCCAAGTCTCTTGCAATTCATCTACGGTGAGCCCACATTGACCCATGTGATTCCTTTTTTAAGAAGTTTCAGAGGAGAATAGGTAACTCTGTTTTAAAGGGCTGCCCCTATAAATTTCCCTGCCTCAGTAAATTTATATCATTTACAGGGGGGCAAAAAGGAACCCAGATTTCAAACAGATAACCTCCCACTCACATTTGGATGTACATTGTTTCTCTCTGATTAAATTTGTTTGATACACAGACAACAGGATATCTTGCTCCTGAGAGTGTAAGGCGAGGAATTGTGAGTCAAAAGAGCAATGTGTGGAGCTTTGGGGTAATGCTCTTGGAGTTGTTAACAGGAGGGCATCCCAAGGACGAAAGAGATCTGGTGAAATGGGCTGTACCCTTTCTCAGTGAGGAGTCAAAGCTCATTATGATAATGGATCCCAGATTGAGTATATCAAACATCTCAGTCCAAACAGCCAAGGCTGTAGCAGACTTAGTTCTAAAATGCCTGCGAGAGGACCCTTCAGATCGCCCAACTATGAGAGCAATCGTAGAAACCCTCAAGTCTCTTCCAGACATAAGATGCTCCGTCTCCCCCAAATTTCCATTGAGAGAGCCCACCTCCCTATCTTCAATAAAACATGAAGATTGCAATATTTCTGACCAGGCATCACCAAAAAGTGGTGGCATAATGTATCAGACTCGGAATTGGCCACAATATGTAAGGTTAACACACCTCAAAAACCCACCTAGTTCTTTCTAATGAACCTAAGGTTTTTACAGTCCATGAAATCCAAGTAAGAATGCTTTTCGAAAAAATATGTAATGAAATTTATGTATTTCTGAGTATTAAATCCTCTGAAATCAACTGCTGTATATATTTTTCAGATTACATTTCAATCCAGCATCACGATAGTGATACATTTAGCTTTTCAATCTATCATGCAGATTTTAATTGAATCAAAGAATGACAAAATATGACCCCAAAAGTTAGTGGAAATCTGGTACAAGTTTAATCTTGTGAACCCCATCCAACTATGGGGAATGACAAAATCTGACCCAAAAAAGTTAGTGGTTTTCTGGTATACAGTTTTTTCTTTTGAATGGCACTGGACTATGATGTGAAATATTGATATAAAATCTTTTTTCAGTTAATCTGACCCTCTGCTTTCTTAGAGGATGTGTGTGTTAGGTACACGGGTGTCTCATTCGAATCCTCCTCCAACGGAACTCCAGATTTTTTGTCTGTCTGCATTATTATATCGTGTCCAAATATTAATGAATAGCATTCTACCTCGCAAATCACAAAACCGTTAGTTGTATCCGTGTCGAAAATAAGACCTCTGCAAATGTGCCAATTTTTATTTGTTCGAGAAGTCGTCTCTCTCTTCTAGATGTTGTAATTAATGATCGGCAACGAATCAGATTCTCCCAATGCTGTTCTGCTTCTTCTTCTTTTGGAATCCTGTGACAAATCTCGGCCATGAATCACGATGTTGTGTCATTTAATCTGGGTAGTAATAAAAAATTAATGGAGAAGTGCTTTTCAAGTCTGGGTATTGATTTAAAAAAGTTTGTAATTCAATTTGTCAAATATAATTGGTGAGGGCGATGGTATGTTTTTTGATAATTGATAAGTAGGAGGTATTTTACACAGTGTCAAATTGTGATATTGCTATTCCGATTCAATTGTGGTTTGTTTCTTAATTATGTTATCAATCAAAAAAATTTAGAGATGCAATAAATAAGGGATGAAGTCTATATTGTATCTCAATTGACTTTGGTAGAATGGATAGTCTTCAATCCTTAACTCTAAGTTGAAGAGGTTTCAACTTAGGTTTGTGCTCTCATATTAGATAGCTAAATGATGGGTTTGATATAAAACCCTCCAATGACAAGTCTGAACGATAAAAATTATGTAGCTGCCTAGTTATTTAACACATTGTTTATACAATTCTTCAAATTTTGCGTATTGATCAAAAGTTGTAGCTCAATTGATAAGGGGTGATGGTATGTTTCTCGATTATGTCATCACCAAGGTTCAAATGTCTTAGGGATGCAATAAATAAGGGATGAGGTCCTATTGTGTTTCAGGTGATTTTGGCAAAATGGATAATTGGCTCTCAATCAAAGAGGTTTCAACCTAAGACTTGTGCTCCTATATCAAATAACTAAATGATTTTGTAGGTTTGATATAAAACTCTCCAACAACAAAAAATTGAACAATGAAAATTCTATAAAGGTAGTTCAATCAAACATGAAACTTAAAGAGTTGTTATAATTTAATAAATTATAGTAGAAAAGACTAAGGTTTCAACCTAAGACTTGTGCTTCTATATCAAATAGCTAAATGATTATGTGGGTTTGATATAAAACCCTCCAACAACAAAAAATTGAGCAATGAAAATTCTATAAAGATAGTCCGATCAAGCATGAAACCTAAGAATTGTTATAATTTAATAAATTATAGTAAAAGATTAGTTAAAACATTAAAAATCAAGTAAATTGTAATTACAACAAAAAATTGAGCAATGCAAATTCTATAAAGATAGTCCGATCAAGCATGAAACCTAAGAATTGTTATAATTTAATAAATTATAGTAAAAAGATTAGTTAAAACATTAAAAATCAAGTAAATTGTAATTGAAAGAGTAAGTGAATTTTTTTTTTTTTTAAATTAAAATATAAAATGAAATTTGATAAAAAAAATTATCAAATAATTATTGATTTGTATATAAGAATGCTTGATTTACAAAAAAAAAAGTCCATTAAAAATCACTTGTCCTTGAGTATAAAAGTCTCACACAATATTATATGAGACTAGGTTCAAATCCCCCATAATTTTACATAAGAATGCATGTAAACCAATATTAGAAAAAATCAATATGTAAACAAAATTTAAGATTCTTATCCTCTAATCAAATATATATATATATATATATATATAATAAGAATTTATTTTAAAAAATAATATTCTAAAATTAAATACATTAATTAATGAGAAATTGTTTAATGTATGATATTCTTAATTAAAATTAAAATTAGATATTTATTATTTATCTTCAAAATAAAAATTAAATATCTATTTTCAAATTAAAAAATAAAATAGATTCTTAATTAAAGGATGTTAGTTGGCATTTGGTTGTAATTACAAAACAGATCCTTAATATGTGTGCTTATTTGAAATCTTTACTTTTGTTACATTCCTAGAGAATGGAATGGGGTTGTGGATTGTTTGGCGAAATGGACTTCTGATCATTCACAGAATTAGAACATTGTGGATAGGGGCCAATTACCCCTGGATTTGTCACAAAAGTTGGACCACTTAGTGGAGATTGACAGGGGTGTGTAATGCCCTTTTGCTTGCTTTGTACTGCTTTATTTTGCTTTGAATAAATTTTTACTCCTCTTTTAATTTAAATTATTAAAAAAATATATATATATTTATCAATAAATCTAAAAAATACATAAACTTGAATTCTTAAAATTTTCACAATATATGAAAAGAAAAATCTTAAATCTACAACACAAATGATTTTGCATACTAAATTTTCTCTCCCTTTATCTCAACCCCTTTGTAATCTTTTTATTTGAACCCTTTAACCTTCTAATTTTCTGTCCATTGCAATAGATTTTCATAATTAAAGAACTAAAAATTTTGTGTGCCTGATCTTGGGTAATTCAGTGGGCCCCAGTTCAGTGAGGGATTGAAACAGGTCTGAACGTCTGTCTCATGGCATGAACATCATTAGCAGCCTCAACGCTGCAGTTCAAACAAAGATATAGTATGTGCAATCGTAATGACCCAACAGAAGTTTAAACTTTAATGATCACGACAACACCACCACCACCACCACTTTACCATCACATTATGAAATGCACCCAATAATTTGTCATAATTAGCTTGCAAGATTCTCTTTCACTTTTTCTGCCCAACAATCCTCTTCATCTATCTATAGAAGGCGGGCTCTTGACTGGACTGAAAGCAGATCATATTAAGGTGAAGACTCGAACCCTTAACGTCCACCTGTCACCTCATATTTCCATGGTAATAAAGCTTTCATCAAATAACTAGTACAAACAAATGCTTCCATGTCAGCACTCAAGCCCTTTTAGGTCGTCTCAGTACCTAACAACATGACCAAACCAGAAGGTCGCGAGGCAGGTATATATAACTCATGATGTAGACTACAAGTAATCATTCTATCTGTCAACCCAATACCTACATTCTTTCCGAAGTCTCACAAACAAAGAAAATTGATTGTCTGTTTCTATGTTTTTAGGTGATCTTCCAAATCCCAACAAGAAGGTGTCTGATCTGGACAAGCACTGAGATGTCAGATCAAAACAAGCTCTGTAATGTATTTTGGATTCAAACCATCTTGAATGGTGGTCCTGTTCTTTTGTGATGTGTTGCCATATGTTTTGATCTCCCCTGCATGTAGAAATCACAACTAAATCCTTAGAATCATGACAATGCGTATAAATACATACTGAAAACCAATCTGCATTTCGACCAGTTTATCTCTAACAGTAAACCCTTACAAACATAGACCATTAAAGTCAAATTCATACGTTCGGTTGCAGAGATGGATAACAACAGGTTTTAGATGATGGAACAAACAATGAGTGCCCTGCCCAAGTAACTGTCATTTCTGGTGAAGGGTACACAGTGATGAAATACCTGTTTATCATGCTTGTTGGGAATGAGTTAGGGGAGAGGATCCAGTACCTGAGCATGTTTCAATAGTTGTGATAGTAGTTGTTTATATAACAAATACCATAGTTGTCATGAGACTGTTTCTACGGAAGACTAGTACCGGTACTGGTGCATCTATTTTTGAAAATAAGAAACGCAGTATTTGGAGACGTCATTTTTTTAATATAATTTAATAATTTATAAATTTGCTATATTAAAATTGAAAATATCATGGTATTGAACTTTCAAAACAAGAACATTGGTACAGTTTAACATTAAATTTAAAGTTTAAACACACAAATGTTAAAGAGTCAAAGAGTTCATACTACATATTTGATATTACACATTAAGATTTAGAAATGTCGATTTGTTTTTTTTTCATATGGAAACTTGTCAAAATGTAGGGTTTTTTTGTTTTTTTAAATGAAAATTTGAGAAGACGTACCCAACGAGTTCCCGATATGGGGAAATGTGTCCCGCTATCCAAGACATGCCCCAGAGGTTGGAGACGTATCTTCGTGCAACTATAACAAATACTAATATCTCCAAATGGTAAGGAGAATTCTCATGCAATTCTACATTCCTCTTGATTCCAATTTCTAATAGAACTAGCTCTTTCATTTTTCAACCTATGAAAGTTAATAGTATCATAGATTTGTCCCTAGACACAGTCAATGGTAATTCTAGGTTTATGCCATCCATTTTTGGGCTTCTAAAATCCTAGTCCACCCCCCACCTCAAAGGAATGGATCTGAATTCTAATCTCCAGTGAAATCCACATTTCAGCTACATTCCAACTATTCCAATCAACTAAACTCTTCAAAGCAAGTCTAAAATTAACCTAGAAACCACCCTATACATTCCACTTGCAAACATAAATGACACTATCATTGGCCTCCCTAAAATAATATAATTTTAGAGCAAAAAATGTGATTTAAGACAACAAAACACATTTATCATGATGTAGAATTTGTAAGGTATGAAGGAAATCACCATATTCTAAAATTAGTTTAGATGAATGCACAAGCAAGAGGAAAATTTTGCTATCTTGAGGAATTGGTTCTAGTCTGTTCACAACCAGATTGAGGAAATTGACAAGTTCTTTTGCTCATTTAAGATAGAAAAGGAACAAATCCTGGCATAGCAGAAGATTATGCAATCCAACAACTCTTTGGTAATGAGGCTATGGGCTTGCACAACAGTGGTATACTCAACAAGCAGGGCAAAGTGATAAGTTACAATGATTGGTTTTGGAAGTGAAAGAAGTATTCTTCTCAAGGACCAACACATGAGAAGTGAATCTGCATTGCTTCAAAGATAAAGAACTAAGGGGGTTACCCCCCACCTTATTATGTGTTGAAAGTTGGCTTTCTCTTGCTCTACTGGTAGGCCTTTTTGAGTAAACTATTTGACCTTGTATTTATTAGCATGTTTTGTAAATCATGTAGGAAAAGTGTTGCTGTTGCTGGAATAACAAACAGTTTGTGTTTTTCTTGTTTTTGAAATTATGTAGGTTCTACTTCTTATATAAGTCAGTACTGTAACCCTTTTTTACTTAATAAAAAATAAACAGTCTTACAACTAAAATAACAAATTCTATGCACTATTTTCTAAAAATTCAAAGAATTAAATTTAAAAAAGATCATGCAATTTGGAGCACTGTTTTTAGAGTCCATATATTAATAAGTTGTTTTCTTAAATATCTATCATTAGAAGTTTTTTTATAGTCTAACCATTGATTTTTAATGGTGTCCTTTTTTAAGTTAAAAATGTTGTTAGTGAAAGGTATGATGTGTTGTTCAACATTAGTGTACCATTAAGTTATATAAGAGGCACTCAGTTATAGTTATTAGTCTTTGTCAAGGCAGAGAAATTATTGCTTTAAAAATTTCTTTTTGTTTTTTAAAATTTGTATTATAATTGTTTTTTTAAATATAGTCCTTTTCAAGTCCTTTTTTTGATTCAATGTGCACAAATGTAAATTTATATGGTTTGTAAAGCGAATTGTTTAGCAAAGTGTGTGGTCAAAGAAATTTATATGGTTTGTAAAGTGAATTGTTTGGAAAAGTGTGTGGTCAAAGAATTTTCCATGTCTTGTATATGGGTTTCACACGACATTTTAAAAAATATTATGATGGCATGTAAATTGGTAGGTGGCTGTCAATTACGTTTTATGGGGTGTTATGTGGCTCCAATTTATTCCAATTAAGGTTGCCAAGAAAATGCATGTACATTGCAAGAGGTCCTGAAGTCTTCAAGTTGGGTAACAAAAGAAAGCTTCCAAAATTGAAATCCTACTAGAGTGAGGGAGATGAATAGATCTTTCATGGCATGATAGAGGGTTGGAGAATGAAGACAAGGTAGTAAAGAATGAGTCCCAAGGCAGATTATTGGTTTTGATACTTGCATGGGTTTTTCTCAATAGAAAACACAAGAGAACCAATGCTCATTGAACAATGGCTAAAGCCCTAAGATGGGTTGCTCCAATTGTAGGGTTGTGACCCTCTATAGAGCCTCCATGGGCATCATTCAACCATACCAGTGGTGCCCTATGCCCAAACAAGATGATGATTGTATTGCTTTTTTCTTACCATGTACTCATTCTATTTCATTTTTGTATCATTTAGTGTATGCCTAGGATGGTCCTTTGAATTTTATGGGGGATGGAAACATTAACTTTTCAACATCTCTTTTTCTTGAAACTTGCTTTATACATAGGAATTGATTGGCTAGAAATAGCTCTAGCTCAATCTGGTGTGTTTTTCCTTAGAATGTACTTTATTGTAATAATTACTAGAGGAATCAATTATTGTATGCCTTCCTTTTGAGAAAACCAATTTGATGACATCAATGTCATAGAAATAATGAAAAAGGCCTCATTTTTCAATTGGTTTTACTTTTCAATCAATGATGGGCCTCTTATTGCAAGCAATATTCTTATGTATGTCCAAGATAATATTGGTTTGGGAAGGGCCTTTGGTATTCCTACAATATTTATAGGAGTAGCCATACTCAAATTTTTTTTGGCATTCCATTTTATAGATTCCATAAACTTGGAGATAGTATTTGGCTAGAGTATGTAGTTGCATCATGAGAAAATTCTTAGTAAATTTGAGATTTTATGGATTTTATGTAGGTTCATATTCAAAGAATTTTCTTTTTTCAATACTTTTCAATACTAGCTCCTTTGTTGAATGAAAATATTTTGAAAGTTGGAATTTGGAGGATCATTTAGAAAGGTATCACATGAGAAGTATCTTTTTGTACCTTGTGTTGAGGAAGCTTTACTTTTTGTGAGTATTTTTTCTTGGGTTATCAAGTCTAACAATATTTTCACTATCTTCTAGGAATTTGTTTTTTCTTGAATTACATCTATGTGTCTTTCCAATGAGTTTTTTTTCCCTACCATGGTGAGCATTACCAAACGGTTATTCATGTCTTCCTCTTTATTATGTTGGGTGACATATAGAACCTAGTAATGATCGTTGTCTAAGTATTTCAATCACTTCAAGAAATTGTCTTTCATTGTTGAGTGTAGTTGGATTAGATAACTACTGGTGCAATGTGTCATTATTTTCAATTGTAGGAAAGTGTTGAACAAGAGAAGACATCCCCATCCCATTATAAAGGTTAGTTGATATATCTCAACATTCTTGCTCATTCTCATGATGAACTATATGAAGAAAAACATATGGAGAAAGCTACAACACTCATTCTTATAATTTGATAAATAATGTTTCTTTGAGGTTAATTAAAGTTTTCTTGCTACATCCAACCATGGTGGAGTCACAACAACTTGAAGGGATTTTTCCTTGCCCAAGCTAACATAAACCCACATGAATGTTTTTTTAGGTCTAGATGATAAGACACAAAGTATAATAAGAATTAGATTTGATCAATGTCATGAACTTCCCTTCCATTAAAGTTGCATGCACCACGATGCATTTTGTTAAATAAAAAATCTAGGGGTGAAAGTGAAGAACCCTGTCTCACTTTTATAAAGGAAATGACCAAAACAAATATAATTTTTCAATTTGGAGCACCTAAATGTGACATATATGCATGTTGAATTTTAAAATGGTATAAACTAATAAAATGTAAAAAAAATTAAGTTAGTTTATGTTTGTAATTAAAACATTTAGTTGGATTATAGATTTAAGAGAATATTTTGAATACTGAAAAAAAAAAAATTTAAAAACATGAGATCGGCGAGCCTCCATTTTTACTATAGTAAATATATATTTTTCCACTTAGCTAACTTGAATATCTAGTGCATTTAAAAAATTGTAAGTGAAGTTTATTGAAAATGTAGCGATTTCAATGAGCATCCATTTTATGTCTAAACTATTTATTGTAAACAAAAATAAATTATAACTTTTTGTCCAAATGATTCTCTCCTTTATGGCACCACATTTTTCTTAAATTTGTAAAATGTTTGTTAGTATTTTTTTAATTTTCAGTCACCCATATGTTTAATTATAATGACCTATTTGGACTAAATTGTAAAACATTAATAATAAAACTAATTAAAATATATTTTTTCATATTTTAGACTTGGGTGATCCCACAATAGTATGTCCCACTTTTTCGCCAAAGTGGGACATTGAAATTTGTTTTTTTAACCAAATTTTCACCTTTGTCACTCATAGCAACTAAAATATTTAGAATTTGTGAACTAATAATTTTTGAGATTTCATGTGTGTGTGTGTGTGTGTGTGCACACACACATATAACTATTATATATATAAATTTAAAAAAATGACTTGTGATTTTTTTTAATGTAAATTTTAATCTTATTTTATATAGTTAATAGTATTTTTTAAAAGTGGCATATATTTCATATCACATAACTTTATTTACAAAAGGATAATTCTTAAACATAGATTGGTAACACCAATATCTAGTGTTGTCATGTCCCTTTTTTTAGAAAGATAGTTGCAAAGTGGAATCTGGGAATTCTACCGCATTCCTCCGCAAGAACTCATCTCAATCTACAGTTTAGGATGTAGCATTTATAATGAATGTCCCACAACATATCTAGAGCTCGTGGGAAAATATCATCTATCGGGAAAATATCACCATCAAAATATTGCTTGTTCAAGCTCACTATGTTGGGATAGAATCGATTCTAGGAATCCATCTGCATTCCTTCGTAGAACCATGTTCAAGTGTGTGGTTCAGAACATAGCACCTATGATGACACTTTCACATCATATCCAAAACTCCAGAAGGGAGGATTGGGCAGTGGAAATATATTGCTAACAAAAGGTGACTGTGTTAGTCAATTGGCACCCAACTCCACAGGCTTGAAGTATAAAGACATTGTGGGGCCATGCAAAAGTAACATTGAAGTTTCAGGAAGCTAGAATGAGCAGGGCAAGCGTGTGGATGGGTCTGCAAGAAGGCATGCTTGTTCCAAAGGAATCTACATTGGCCTTAAGGAAAACCTAATGTAGTGTGTTGGGAATTCAAATTTTGGGCTTTGGTGCCAATTGGCCTCAAGGTCAACCTATTCCTCAAAGAGGAATGTTAGCATATAAATGTAGGGAAACCAATTCATGTAAAGGTATTGAATTATTATGTCATTATTTGTATTTTGGGACACTTGTGTTCTAATTCCTTCTGTGGATGAAAACCCATAAGAGTTATGTTCATTAGACAAAAACCCAGTGTTCACTAGGATTAGAGGGCGAAACCCCTTTGGTTCTTGAGGGAATTCTCATTCGAATATTGCATCTACACTTCAAATGATTTTGTAAGAAATACAATAATATTGCATGTTGATCTGTGATAATCTTGTATATCATTTTGGATCATTGTAGTGAGTTGTAATTGATATATCAATATATTGGAGTATCTTCTTGTGTTCATGTGTTTAATTGAATTACAATCTATATAACTAATAATACAACTAATTAAAATATATTTTTTCAAGTCTTGGGCGATCCCACCATAGTATGTCCCACTTTTTTGTCACAGTAGGACATTGAAATATGTTTTTTTAACCAAATTTTCACCTTTGTCACTCATAGCAACTAAAATATTTAGAATTTGTGAACTAGCAATTTTGAGATTTCATATGAAGATTCTAAATACACACACACACACAATGGTTTGTGATTTTTTTAATGTAAATTTAATAATAGTATTTTCAAAAAGTGACATTTATTCCATATCACATAACTCTATTTACAAAAGGATAATTCTTAAACATAGATTGGTAACACCAATATCTAGTGCACAGGTATTTTTTCATACTTTTTTGTTGCATAATTTATTTATTTTTATTAATTTTTGAAGTGAGATTAAATTTTATAATTTAGACATAAGTTTATTCCATATTGCGTAAATATATATATCCAAATTAACTTTTTTTTGTTAAAAGTGTGCAAATATATATTTTTTAAATTCTCTATTTTTATTTTTCCAAGTGTGCGGAATAGAGACCTTGATATTCGGTAAAAAACTATGTTCCCTAGAAAATAGAAGATAAATATAATAATCAAATTAAATGCATTCAAAATTATACTTTTTGGAAAGCTTACTTTGAGGGCTACAATATTGTAACAACCTCCTCTCATGTTGATAAAACCCTTTGTTGGTACAAACTAAGGTTTGAAATACAAAAATTTAAAGAATTTGAGGACCAAGGTGAAGAAGTTGATTCAAGGGCCTTCAGCCAAAGGTATCTAGGACCTTAATTTGAAGGTACTTTCAAATCAAGGTCCTTTCCATGATCTAAAAATTTCTTAAAATATGAAAAAAAATTAATAACCTTCAAATGAAGGTACATCTTCATTCAAAGGTAATTGTGCAAACAAAGGTGTTAGCTAATTTTTTTCTCCTCCCTACTAAAGGGTATTTTCATTTTTTTTTTGAAAATATACCCAGTTTGAGAAACCTAGAGTTGAAGATGCACTTTTGTTAAATTTGTCCAAAAAGGGAGGCTAATTTCCCACACGGGTTGCTTGCTTGACACTTATGAGCAAAACCCTTTTACCCAAAATCATGTCAACTAAAACTAGTGTTTTGGCCAAAAGATAGTTTCACCCAAAAATTATTTTAGCCAAAAACTTGTTTTCCCTAAAATTATTTTAGCTGAAACCAGTTTTACATTAAGTAGTTTTAATATGGTTTTTGTGACATTTGTAAAAAGAAAATTGTGAATGAATTAAATAAGTTTACATAAAATAGTAATTTTAATACACAATAATATATTGTAAAACATAATAAAAATTCCAATTTTACTGCACAAAGTGTAATGCCCGCCGTGCAAACCCCAAAGGACAACAACTATGCACACATTTTTTAAAAAATAATACAAAGTAAACATATAAAGAACCGTTATACATTATTACATTACACGATAACATCTTAAACATCTAAGTCCTTTGGGGCACGTGAGGTCACATCACACAAAACTAACCCAATACGAAAGTTTCATATAAAACTAAATAACTTAACTAACTTTACATCCATCATAATCATTAAAATAACCATTTGCAAGAGATGAAATCCATACATTCATAAGCATAAATATAAATACATCACATGATACCAAACCATCATAAATCTCATAAATCATAAATGACTACAAGAGTGCATTTACATTACATCAAATTTTAAATACATTACATGTTCATATCCATGAGTTACATCAAAATCTCCCATACATGTGGGATAGATACATCACACAAAGAATATCGAAAATACAAGATGAATATCTGGTACAAGCTCCATATGAAGGATACTGTGTAGAACGAACGTTGATGGGGAACCCAATGGGTGCAAAGCACGTTCCACCCGACCACGTGGGTTTTAGAAAAACCCACCCCCGTGCTCAGAGGTGACAAGGAAGTGACCACAACCAAGGATGCCAACAAGACTAGACTCAAATAACAGTAACATAGTAGCAGTAACTCCAATGGCATAACATGAGAGAATATAGATCGTAAATGAACAGCAACCAAGAATCAACCACAACAACACAAGACCATAAAACACATCATAAATAAATCAAAGGCAACAACCATTAGCCACTTCTAGAGGCAAGTAAGAAAGCAAAGCATAAGGGCAACTAGTGGAGAGTGTCATCGCATAGTCCTACATGGGTTATCCTGGCCCTTCCTCCTACATGAGGCGTCGGCCCCCATCTATGGTTATCCTGGCCCTTCCTCCTACTTTAGGCGTTGGCCCCATAGGGTGACTCATGCGGAGCCGTTAACCTCTCATGAAGACGAGGTAACGACCTTTCCAACCACGGCCTTCTCAGTCTACCATTAGTCTGCGGAAGCCCTAATGGATAAACGAGGAATCCAAGATTATCTTATTATGTTATTACTACCCATCCCCCTAAATTCTTTTATTAGGCTTTCACTTTTTAATCTAACTCTTACATGGGTTATCCTGGCCCTTCCTCCTTTTGAGGCGTCGGCCCCCATGAAAAACCACTCTCCCTATAGACCCAAAACATAAACAAAACCAAGGGTTGTACCATCATAAAACGAACATTAAAACTCAACAAAAAACTTGCAAGGCATTACCCATCTCGCTAAAAGCACATAATCAAAGTCTCAACAAAATCCCTTACAACCCTTTCAAAACAATGATACCAAACACTTGCCACATCAAGGGCACATAAGGAGAGAAATATCAACTATCAATTATCTCCAGCCTCTAGAAGCCTACAACATCCCTAAGCGGGTTCCTAAAACCAAACTGAGTTCCCACATCGAAAAAGCCAAAACAATAACATGACAATAAAGAAAAGTAACCAAATCAATTTTACAAGATTCTACAATGCAAGTTAACTCAACTGTATCCACACATGGGTATAACGAAACAGACTCAAAATACCACAATTTGTTTTATTTCATTCACAATTATCCAATAAGATTTATTTCCCAATTTCAATGAAATAATTTGAAGATAACATTTTGATAATAATTTTGATATAAATACAATTTTGACTATTTCCATGAATAAATTACAGTCATATTTATAATTTCATAATCATAAGAGAAATCAATCAATATATATATATATATATATATATATATATATATATATATATAAATAAAACATTCTGTTTATTTTTATATTTTTTTAAATAATAATTCGCCTCATTGTTCTTTCGGTATATAAATGTTCCAAAAAAACATATATTAATATAAATATATATATATATATATATATATTAATATAAATATAAATATATATATATATATAATATAAATATAAATAAATATATATATATATTAATATAAATAAATATATATATATATATTAATATAAATATATATATATATTAATATAAATATAAATATTAATATAAATATAAATATATATTTATATATTAATATAAATATATATTTCTATATTAATATAAATATAAATATATATTTATATATTATAAAATTAAATTAAATTTAAGTCCACCCCAGAATAGCGAACAACCATGACTTCGCTGACAGCAACCCATAGGCGGCAAATGGACTATTGTGGCAGGCGTTGCCGGTGAAAGGGGGAAGGTGCGGCCTTGTCCCCCTTCACCTTCATTACATTCACAAAAACTTTTTTATTTAAAATAAAAACGACTAATAAATAATCGACCCCAAAATTAATTCGTACCCTGTAATATTTATATATATAAAAATATAAGTATATGTAAATATATATATGTGTATATACTTTTGTGTGGATGTAAATATATATATATATATATACATATATTTATATATATATATACATATATATATATATATATATATATATATATATATATATATATATATATATATATATATATATATTTTTTTGACCAAGCAAATTTTTTTTTTTATAGAACTTGGTAGATATATATTTCTCCATATATATATATATATATGGGTATCCATTGATTTCAGAGAGGAATTAATTTTCCCATAACAAAATTATATAAAAAAAATCTAGAACTTTTTAAGAGACTCAACAATAAATTTCTCCCAATTATTTGTTACCCAAAAGATTTCCCAAAACCCCATAAGATTTTTCCTTTTTACAGAACAACATGATTGTCATTTCAAATTAAACAAACAATGAAAGATCAATAAAGGAACCTGGAGTCCTGTGCTTGCTAAGGAGTTGATGAAACTTTCCTTTGATTTGAACCAGTCTTTTCGAAGAGCTCCCTTTCCTTCTACAGAATGTCTCCACCAGATTCCTTGATCCAACTTTCAATCCATTTTCTATTCAGAAGAGCCTTTTCTCCATAACAATGAAAGGGAAACAATTTTTACAGAGACCAAATAGAAGATGCAAATTTTTTCCAGAACTCAATAATTTTTTTGAAGCTTCTGTCAATTTTCCTGTGAGTGAAAACCTCTCATTTTTCCTATTAAATAAAAAGATATCTTTTTTTTTTTAAACTTAAAAAAATAGGATGAAGAGAAATCTTCTATTTCTTCACCAGCTTTTCAGCCAAAAATCTCAACATTCATTGGTCCTTTTATTCTTTTCTTTCTTTTTTCGATTTTTTTTCCATTTGAGCTACACTTTTTGTTTTTATTTCAATTTTGCTAATTTATACTTGCAGTTCACACAATTTAACTTATTTAATTATATTATTCCATTAATTATCCTCAACATGCTATTTTCATTAAATTATCTAAATACCAATTTAAATAATTTAATTTACACCTTTCAATTTATTTATCTTTAATAAATTACATGAATTTTAATTTAACACTTTTATATTATAATAAAAAATATTCCAATAACTATTATTAACATTTATTTTAATCATTTAATTATTTAAATTACATCATACTACACACCAACGTAAAATAAATAACATAAATACACTCACACAAAACAACTATTAGAAAATGCCAAAAATGACAAGGGTCAAAGATGCACAATACCACTAAACATAAAACATGTTGACAAACTTGGGATGGGGTGACTTGTCATCTCTGTTTCAACTTCATGCCCGTTGGGTTAATTTGATGCTCGCCCTGTCCTGCCGAAGCGGGTGGAATGGAGACTTTGTTCCTACAATTCCCGCATACAAACAAGGTTGTGTACAACATGTATATATATAATCAAATACATCACATCATGAGAAGGAATCACAGCGTAGCAGGGCACTCGCAAACGAGTGGTGCTACTCTGTCCCCTCGCCAAAACTATAATAACAATTACATCATCAAGTATAAAGTAACATTTCTAAACTAAACTGATCACATCATATCATCATAAAATGATTACTAATCCATTGCATCACAATATACTATTGAAATCAAATTAAACATCACCAAATCAAATGTAACCATAATGTCATATCATAATATCCATGTCATCAAATAAAGTAGCATAGTCATCAAGCAGTCTAAACTATCCAATCCACCAATCCAACCAATAAACAGTAACTATGAAAGTCTCAAAGTATCAAGCAAAACCACAGAAGATATCAAGTCCAAACAACAACATGAGGGGTATTACATCCTCCCCCCCATGAATTTCACTTACTCCTGGAAGCCAGTAAACAGGTAAGGATAAGATTCCCTAATACGGGAGGCATCCCCCCATGTTGATGAAGTCTCATCATTGGGGTCCCACTGGACCCACACCTGCTCAATATCCCTGCCTCTGAAGGCGAGTCTCCTGTGCTGCAACACGACCACGGGCTCGAGAGCTAGCTGCTTGTCCTCGACCTGTAGAGAATTCCAATCAAGTATGTGAGTAACATCGGGATAATATGGTCTAAGGACTGAAACATGAAAAACATCACGAATCCGCGATAGACTGGGTGGCAAGGCCAGGTAGTAGGCAACATGACCATCTTTCTAACACATCAAACGGCCCTACGAACCAGGGCGCAAGCTTAGAACCCTTTCCATAACGAATAGGGCTCTTCCGTGGATGTACTAAAAAAAACACTCGATCTCCAATTGCAAACTGCCGATCAACTCTGTGTGCATTAGCATACTTTTTTTGTCTATCTTGAGTTACTACAAGATGCTCTCAGATGCAAGCTACTTGCTACTCCATATCTTGAAGCATTTCGGGTCCAAGAAGAACCTTGTCCTCTAATGGATCCCAGCTCAAAGGGGTACGACAAGGACGATTGTATAACACCTGAAATGGAGTCATGCCGATCAAACTATGGTAACCATTGTTGTAGGCAAACTCGACCAAGTGCAGATAATCTTCCCAACGTGATTGTTGGTCCATGACATACATGCAGAGTATATCTTCAAGCACCCGATTGACTTTCTTAGTCTGACCATCTATCTCAGGATGGTGGGAAAAACTAAAGTTCAATTGAGTCCCTAAGGACCACTGTAAAGATTTCCATAGCGCAGATGTGAATATCAGGTCTCTGTCATAAATGATTCTTCGCAGTATCCCATGCAAACGAACAATGTCCTCCATGAACACCTTGGCTACCGAAGAAGTAGTATAAGAAGATCGGATAGGAGAGAAATGGGCTACCTTGGTCAATCTATCAACAGTAACCATGATAGCGTCGTGCTGCCTGGAAGACATAGGCAAGCTGACAATGAAATCCATAGAGATAATGTCCCACTTCCATTCTGGAACAAGATGAGGCTGCAACAAACCTGCCGGATGATGATGCTCAACCTTAACCCTCTGACATTCTAGACATATAGCCACAAAATTAGCGATATCATGCTTCATTCCTGCCCAAAAGTATAGCGATCGAAGATCCACATACATTTTCTTAACTCTGGGGTGCGCCGCATAAGGTGCTCGATGGCCTTCAGTCAAGATTAGGGTGCAAAGACCCTCTACAGGAGGTACATACATCTGACCTATGTAGCACAAAGCACCATCCGTATCCAGTGAGTAGCCAACAATTTTTCCTTCTAGAGCTTTGCCTGACTCGATTTCATATTTCACCTCTTGATACCAATTGTCTGAGGAAAGAGCTATGAGGATCTGACTCCTCACACTACAGGATTTGACACCATTTTCCAACGGTCGTTCGTCGGTCGTTCGACAAATCTCTGTCGGAAGAGCGACGCAATGGCCAAAAATTTTCCGTCGCTGTTTTTTCGTCGCAAGGACGACGAAAAAGTAAACGTCGAAATAACGGCGAAGAATCGTCGGTCGGCAGGATCGCGACATACGTCGGGATTTTGTCAGAATATCGACGAAAACTTTGTTTATCCAACGACGAACTGCACCAGAAGTTCGTCGTCGGCTCGACGAAACGGGCAAATATTTAGCGTGGAAACATGGAAATTTCGTCGAAATAGCGACGAAATACAAAATTAGTAGCGTCGAAAGAACACCAAAAGTTCGTCGAATATGCGACGAAATAGGCAAGTAG
>VDFB02379711.1:147036807-147097676 GCA_007258455.2 Sequoia sempervirens | reverse complement strand
CACATCAAATTTTACAAGCACCCGACGAACATCGAATTTTACATATTTTGTCGGACAGTTTCGTTGTATTTTGCAGTCAAATGTATTAGTGTCAAATCTACTCCAAGAGTTAATGCAGCTAACTCATGCCTTCACCGGCTTAGAGCATCTTCCACCACATTCTCTTTGCCCTGGATATACTTTACTTCAAAATCATATTCACACAAGAATTCCATCCACCTCTTATGTCTTGCATTCAGGTTCGGCTGCGTGAAGATGTATTGCAGACTACGATGATCTGTATGCAACTCGAATCGATGCCCTAAAAGGAAGTACCTCCATCTTACCAAAGCATGTACAACTATGGCCAACTCAAGGTTATGTGTGGGGTAGTTTAGTTCATGATCCTTAAGTTTTTGTGATTCATACACAATCACTCGCCCTTCTTGCATCAAAACAACCCCTAAGCCTTCCAAAGAAGCATCTGTACATACAACAAAATCTCCCGTAGGATCCGGTACTGCCAAAATTGGTGCACTAGTCAGCTTTTCCTTAAGAGTTTGGAATGCTAACTGACATTGATCTACCCAAAGAAATTTCTTTCCCTTCCTCTGGAGAGAGGTGATAGGATGGGAAATCCTTGAAAAGCCTTGGACGAACTGCCGATAATAGCCTGCTAGTCCCATGAAACTGTGAGTTTCTAAGACATTTGTGGGTGCAGACCAATCCACAATGGCCTGAATCTTTGCAGGATCAACTAAAACTCCCTTGCCAGAAATCACATGGCCCAAATATTGAACTTCAGTCTTATAGAAGTCACACTTTTCCAGGTTGGCAAACAACTGATTTTCCCTTAAGCACTGCAACACTTGTTTTAGATGTTCCTCATGTTCTTCCATAGACCTGGAATAAATCAGAATATCGTCGAGAAACAAAAGGATGAATCTATCCAAGTACGTTTGGAAAACTCCATTCATTAAGCTCATGAAGACTAAAGGTGCATTTGTTAACCCAAACGACATCACAGTGAACTCGTAATGTCCGTATCGAGTGCGAAATGTTGTTTTATGAATATCTGCAACCGCAATCCGCAACTGATGATATCCCGATTTGAGATCAATCTTAGAAAATACCTTTGCCCCTTTTATCTAATCAAAAAGATCATCAATTCTAGGCAAGGGATATCGGTTCTTCACCGTTACTTTGTTCAACTGCCTGTAATCAATACACAAGCGGAGAGAACCATCCTTCTTCTTTACAAAAATTACGAGTGCTCCCCAAGGGGAAACACTTGGGCAGATAAAACCCTTAGCCAACAACTCCTCCAATTGCAAACAGAGTTCTTGAAGTTCCTGTGTTGTCATCCGATATGGAGCTCGAGATATTGGCTCAGCTCTAGGTACTAGATCAATCCTGAAATCTATATCCCGTTTTGGCGGAATTCCAAGTATCTCACCCAGAAAAACATCTAAAAACTCCTTAAGGAGAGGGTAATCATCCAATGACACCCCTCGACTATCCTCTGACTCCAGATCACTCATTGATACTGCAAAAAGCTGACAAACCTGTCGAAAATACCTTTTTAATTGCATGGTAGAGATCATTCACAATGAAATGGGCCTTTGAATACCCATGATCTCCACCTCCTTATTGGAATCATCAATGCACCGCGCTGCTTTACAATGATAGTCTATCATGGCATGGTGTGCACTCAACCAACCTATTCCCAAGACGACATCATATGAACCAAGTGGTAGGATTCAGAGGTCCACCTTAGTTGTCAATGCCCCTATATCTAGACCGCAACCCTACACAAACTTCTCTACAACAACCTTTGACCCAGAGGCCAATTCAACCTACCATTTTATGACTTGACTAGTTGCCACCAATCTAGATTGCTCAACTACTAAAGGAGATATAAAAGAATCAGATGCACCAGAATCAAAGAGTATAGAAATACTAGTGTTATGCAACACACCTGTTGTTTCAACGACGGTGCTCTAGTGGTCTGCCTGCCGATTATCCACTGTCGCGAAGACACGATGAGCTCTCCTTGCATCGCCCATTGTCAACTCCGACCCAACTGGTCTCTAATTAAATCCTGAGGTACTCTTTTGTGGACACAATCTAGCGATATGCCCTTGCTGACCACATGAGTAGCAACTAGTACCTCGGCCAAATCCTCTACCCCCGGATGGAGAATTTGACTGCTGAAAGCTTCCTTGACTCGGCGCTAACTAAAAACTTGGTGCGGTTTGATCAAAAGGCTCCTGATGAGCTTGGTTTCGATTCCGATCCCTTTGAAACTGAGAATTGTCACCTTGCTAAGATGGAGAGTTTTTATGCTTCGGTTGTGACTGCTGCTACTGACCCCCTTTAGAGGGTGCATACCGGTTCCTAGAAGATCTTGCAACCTGTGTCTGACCTCCGTGAGAGCCAAAGCCAGGTGTAGGCACACTGCCAATCTACACTCCAATGTGACCACCCAAGGCCATGGCCAAATTTTCTTCTACCAATCGAGCCTTTTCAACCGCAATTTCCATCGTCTTCATTTCGAAGACTTGCATGCCACCACTAATTCGAGCTTTTAAGCCCCGAACAAAATGCTGCACTAATTGGTGTAATTAATATTTAATTACACTTTACATAAGTTTACTTAGGTAATTATTTAATTCCTAGGTTAATTAGTTGTGATCCTTATCTTGTTGAACTATCTTGTTGCTCAAGATAAGATTAGGGTTATGCATCTTTTCTTTTATAAAGCAAATCATATCTTGTAATTATTGAATTCTCGAATAATATTATGTTGCACATTCTTTTGCAACCTCTCTGCTTTTTCTGATTTTCTCTTCTATAGAAGGTCTTTTCAGTTTGCAAATCTGATCTTGGTTTCTAACATGGTATCAGAGCCTTGATTTGCAACCCCTTCTCAGATTTTTGAGAAAATCATTGCAGGGTTCGTTCGGGATTCCTCGAGGGTATCATGCCTTGAGTTCATCTATGAGGCATTTTGGATCAGATCGAGCTTCACCATTGGATTCAGAGCGCTGGAAAAAGTTAGGATTGACTTTTGTTTTGCAGATTTTGGCCATTGTTTTCCAGATCTGTGAGGGTTTGAAGTTCAGAGATTTTTTGCAAGATCTGGGGGTAGTCGATTTTTCAGAGCAGTTTGAGCAGAAACGGAGGTCACCATTGCGTTTGCAACAGGAAAAAACCCTAAGAACGCCCTTCGTTTCATCAATTTTGGTGCAGTTGGTCCGAAAGGAAAAAAAAAATTTCCTGGGGGGGCCGTACGACCTCCCCAGCATGCGTTACGAGGCACGAAAAATTAAAAAAATTAAAAAAAACACGTTTTCCGTGTTTTGTGTCGACGCCTGAAGTATTGAGGAAACGCGCCACCGCCATGCCACCCCGTGGCCACCAAATCTCTGTCAGCCGAGCTCGGCCCCTGCAGGCTTCCTTGCCCGGGCTGCCGGTCACATTGGTGACCTTGCGCCCTGCGCCCAGCCCCCGCGGGCTACTTATGCAGACCGTCGGTCACATGTGGGACCGGGCGCTATGCACCCAACCCCCGACCGGCTACTTCCAGCACCTACAAGTCGTATGAGCGACCATTGGCTCCACCCCAACCCAAAATCCGCCAGCCCCTGGTCGCGCACAAGACCAGGGGCTAATATTTTTTAGCCCCCTGGGCGCCCTACAGCTCTTATTGGGCATTCTGGAGCTGTTTTCACCAAATTAGGCATATTTTTTGCATACGATCTCCATTTTTTTCAAACGAGATACCGTTGGAAAGCTGATTCCGACACCGATCTAGTGGTGCAAGTGTTCTTACTAGATTATGCTCTAGATTTATTTTTCAGGCCTTTGAACTCAGATGTTGTTGTTTTCACTTTGGAGGGCATATCTTTTGACTCTTGATCCATTTTTTGTCATTCTTGCAGCATTGGAAAGCTGATTCAATCCTCTACATAGATCTGAGGTATTTTTTTATTTTTTGTTTATGCATGTTTAGGATTCTCTCTTTTTACAATTGTTGGGTTATTGTAATAAATGAACTGAGATAAAATTCCATTCAGGGGGGTTTCTTGCATAATAAATCTGATTAGAGTGTAGTTTTCATTTTGATCTCCATATTCATGATCTTGATTTGTTGGCAACTCGTATGGGTTATCTGGCTACCTAGTTTCTTTTGGCCACATTTTTGCTATAGTTTGACACATATCAGATTCATCAGTTCACACTTCAGTTGAGAGATTATGTTTCTTGATCCTCATTGGTTCAGATCCTTCTCAGTTTGAGGGCCATGTTTTTATAGTTAATGTTCTAAAATATTTTTTGGTACTCCTTCCCATGGAAGAGTTTCAGTCACAGTTTGGCATTAGCATCGAGATACACGGTTTCCAGAATCTGTCATCATCTCATCTACTATTTCTTCACAGATTCCAAGGTTGTTCCAGTTTGTGATTTTTCTAGTGTTCCGTGGCATCGGGTCTATTGTCACATTATCATGATTCCGGTTTTGGTTTCAGTTGTAGACAGAAGTATCTTTCCTTGCTTGTCAGATTGCAGTTTTAGTGTTACTCCATAGTTCTTCTAGTGCTTCTCTGCAACAGTCATCTCATTATGGGGGGGGTTTGTCCCACTGGGTTTTCCTTCTCTACCTCATCATTGCATTTGTAAACGAGTACCTGATCAGGCCTTGTTTCCGGGACTCATAATAATTTTGCTTCTCCCTAAGTTGCACTTATGGGAAGGTGTTGGTGTAATTAATATTTAATTACACTTTACATAATTTTACTTAGGTAATTATTTAATTCCTAGGTTAATTAGTTGTGATCCTTATCTTGTTGAGCTATCTTGTTGCTCAAGATAAGATTAGGGTTATGCATCTTTGCTTTTATAAAGAAAATCATATCTTGTAATTATTGAATTCTCGAATAATATTATGTTGGACATTCTTTTGCAACCTCTCTGCTTTTTCTGATTTTCTCTTATGTGGAAGGTCTTTTCAGTTTGCAAATCTGATCTTGGTTTCTAACAATCCCTTCATCATGGTTGATCCCTGCATACTGCTTCAATTCATAGAATCGCTGCTCATATTGTTCAACAAACATCGACATCTGCTTAAGGTCATGAAACTCATCTGCCTTGCGTTGCCTCCAATGATCTGAAAGGAAGTGAGCCCTGAACCTTTCCAGAAATAGCTCCCATGTGACTATGTTGATATCCAGATGTAACTTTTTCTCTTCCAGCCGCCACCAAATGGATGCGAAGCCTCACAGATGCATGACTGTACACCGAGCTTTGGTATTGCTACCATAGGAGTGCATTGGGAAGCATCGATCCAAATCAATTAACCATGTTTATGCTTCCAAACCTCCTCCAGAACCATCGAATGTAGGCGGGTGTGCTCTCATCAAGTCTCTCATGTGACCAGCTAGCACTGCATCCTGATCTGTCGTTATTTCCCTCCACCTTGGCTAACTTTCCCTTTCTCTCTCGACCCGCTGCTCCTCTTGCCTGGGTCCCAACCGATCAAGAATCTCCCCCAGAAGGTGTTGCAACTGTCCATCTAAACCAGGTTGTTCCAGGTTTTGACAACCGCCCGACGGATTGTTTTGAGGACTCTGTCATTCCTCATTCTCTGAACCGTGGGAACTTGGAGCTGAAGGACTTTTCTGGTTTGCTCTACGATCGGCACCACGGCCTATTCCTCGGCCATGTCCTCTACCTTGAGGCATATTTCTACACAGCAAGATAAAGGTACAAGTGAGCTTAAGAGTCAAACACAAAGGTTGTCTAATGGACAAAACTACATAGAGACCCCAGCATTTGCAACCTTGGATCTGATACCAAGTTGTAACACCCATCGTGCAAACCCCAAAGGACAACAACTATGCACACATTTTTTTTTAAATAATACAAAGTAAACATATAAAGAACCGTTATACATTATTACATTACACGATAACATCTTAAACATCTAAGTCCTTTGGGGCATGTGAGGTCACATCGCACAAAACTAACCCAATAAAAAAATTCATATAAACCTAAATAACTTAACTAACTTTACATCCATCATAATCATTAAAATAACCATTTGCAAGAGATAACATCCATACATTCATAAGCATAAATATAAATACATCACATGATACCAAACCATCATAAATCTCATAAATCATGAATGACTACAAGAGTGCATTTACATTACATCAAATTTTAAATACATTACATGTTCATATCCATGAGTTACATCAAAATCTCCCATACATGTGGGATAGATACATCACACAAAGAATATATGAAATACAAGATAAATATTTAGTACAAGCTCCATCTGAAGGATACTATGTAGAACGAATGTTCATGGGGAACCCAACGAGTGTGGAGCACGTTCCACCTGACCACGTGGGTTTTAGAAAAACCCACCCCCCTATGCTCAGAGGTGACAAGGAAGTGACCACGACCAAGGATACCAAAGAGACTAGACTCAAATAACAGTAACATAGTAGCAGTAACTCCAATGGCATAACATGAGAGAATATAGATCGTAAATGAACAGCAACCAAGAATCAGTCACAACACAACCAAGAATCAGTCACAACAACACATGACCATAAAACACATCATAAATAAATGAAAGGCAATAACCACTAACCAATTCTAGAGGCAAGTAAGAAAGCAAAGCATAAGGGCAACTAGTGGAGAGTGTCATCACATAGTCCTACATGGGTTATCCTAGCCCTTCCTCCTACATGAGGTGTCGACCCCCATCTATGGTTATCCTGGCCCTTCCTCCTACTTTAGGTGTCAGCCCAATAGGGTGACTCATGCGGAGCCGTTAACCTCTCATGAAGACGAGGTAACGACCTTGCCAACCACAGCCTTCTCAGTCTACCATTAGTCTGTGAAAGCCCTAATGGATAAACGAGGAATCCAAGATTATCTTATTATGTTATTACTACCCGTCCCCCTAAATTCTTTTATTAGGCTTTCACTTTTTAATCTAACTCTTACGTGGGTTATCCTGGCCCTTCCTCCTTTTGAGGCGTCAGCCCCCACAAAAATCCACTCTCCCTATAGACCCAAAACACAAAAAAAATCAAGGGTTGTACCATCATAAAACGAACATTAAAACTCAACAGAAAACTTGTGAGGCATTACCCATCTCGCTAAAAGCACATAATCAGAGTCTCAACAAAATCCCTTACAACCCTTTCAAAACAATGATACCAAACACTTGCCACATCAAGGGCACATAAGGAGAGAAATATCAACTATCAATTATCTCCAGCCTCTGGAAGCCTACAACATCCCTAAGCGGGTTCCTAAAACCAAACTGGGTTCCCACATCGAAAAAGCCAAAACAATAACATGACAATAAAGAAAAGTAACCAAATCAATTTTACAAGATTCTACAATGCAAGTTAACTCAACAGTATCCACACATGGGTATAACGAAACAAACTCAAAATACCACAATTTGTTTTATTGCATTTGCAATTATCCAATAAGATTTATTTCCCAATTTCAATGAAATAATTTGAAGATAACATTTTGATAATAATTCTGATATAAATACAATTTTGACTATTTCCATGAATAAATTATAGTCATATTTATAATTTCATAATCATAAGAGAAATCAATATATCTATATCTATATATAAATAAAACATATATATTAAAAAAACATTTTGTTTATTTTTATTTTTGTAATTTTGTTAAATAATAATTCTGGCCTCATTGATCTTTCTGGTATATAAATGTTCCAAAAAAAAACATATATTAATATAAATATAAATATATATATTTATATATTATAAAATTAAATTAAATTTAAGTCCACCTATGCACAGACTATCAAGGTGCGCCGCAGATGCTGCCAATGGGGAAAGGGGAAGGGTACGGCCTAGCCGTGCCCCCCCTTCACCTTCATTACATTCACAAAAACTTCACTTTTTTTTTTTAAAAACAACGCCGACGGAAATAAACAAATCGGCCCCAAAATTAATTTGTACCCTGTAATATTTATATATAAAAAAATATAAGTATATGTAAATATATATATATATATATATGTATGTATATACTTTTGTGTGGATCTATATATATATATATATATATATTGACCACACAAAAAAAAAATTTATAGAACTTGGTAGATATATATTTTTCCATATATATATATATATTTAAATATATATATATATGCTTAAATATATATATATACTCTTAAATATGGGTATCCATTGATTTTAGAGAGGAAATAATTTTCCCATAACAAAATTATATAAAAAAAATCCATAACTTTTTAAGAGACTCGACAATAAATTTCTCCCAATTATTTGTTACCCAAAAGATTTCCCAAAACCCCAGAAGATTTTTCCTTTTTACAGAACAACATGATTGTCATTTCAAATTAAACAAACAATGAAAGATCAATAAAGGAACCTGGAGTCCTGTGCTTGCTAAGGAGTTGATGAAACTTTCCTTTGATTCGAACCAGTCTTTTCGAAGAGCTCCCTTTCCTTCTACAGAATGTCTCCACCAGATTCCTTGATCCAACTTTCAATCCATTTTCTATTCAGAAGAGCCTTTTCTCCAGAACAATGAAAGGGAAACTATTTTTACAGAGACCAAATAGAAGATGCAAATTTTTTCCAGAACTCAATAATCTTTTTGAAGCTTCTGTCAATTTTCCTATGAATGAAAACCTCTCATTTTTCCTATTAAATAAAAGATATCTTTTTTTTTGAAAACTTAAAAAAACAGGATGAATAGAAATCTTCTATTTCTTCACCAGCTTTTCAGCCAAAAATCTCAACATTCATTGGTCCTTTTATTCTTTTCTTTCTTTTTTCGACTTTTTTTCCATTCGAGCTACACTTTTTGTTTTTATTTCAATTTTGCTAATTTATACTTGCAGTTCACACAATTTAACTTATTTAATTATATTATTCCATTAATTATCTTCAACATGCTATTTTCATTAAATTATCTAAATACCAATTTAAATAATTTAATTTACACCTTTCAATTTATTTATCTTTAATAAATTACATGACTTTTAATTTAATACTTTTATATTATAATAAAAACTATTCCAATAACTATTATTAACATTTATTTTAATCATTTAATTATTTAAATTACATCATACTACACACCAACGTAAAATAAATAACATAAATACACTCACACAAAACAACTATTATAAAATGCCAAAAATGACAAGGGTCAAAGACGCACAATACCACTAAACATAAAACGGGTTGACAAACTTGGGATGGGGTGACTTCCTTGTCATCTCTGTTTCAACTTCATGCCCATTGGGTTAATTTGATGCTCGCCCTGTCCTACCGAAGCAAGTGGAATTGAGACTTTGTTCCTGCAATTCTTTCATACAAACAAGGTTGTGTACAACATGTATATATATATAATAAAAAACATTACACTGTGAGATGGAAACGCAGCGTAGCAGGGCACTCGCAAATGAGTGGTGCTACATTGTCCCCTCACCAAAACTATAATAATAATTACAACATCAAGTATAAAGTAACATTGCTAAACTAAACTGATCACATCATATCATCATAAAATGATTACTAATCCACTGCATCACAATATACTATTGAAATCAAATTAAACATCACCAAATCAAATGTAACCATAATGTCATATCATAATATCCATGTCATCAAATAAAGTAGCATAGTCATCAAGCAGTCTAAACTATCCAATCCACCAATCGAACCAATAAACAGTAACTATCAAAGTCTCAAAGTATCAAGAAAAACCACAGAAGATATCAAGTCCAAACAATAACATGAGGGGTATTACACAAAGACACTTAGAGACATTTTATTATATAACACATTTTTTCAAGTATATATTTAATTTAATATTTTTTTTAATAAAAGAGGGTAAATTTTTTATTAATCATTAGGAATAGTACAAAGTAACAATGCAGGAAGAAGCCCAAAAGGGCCAAGGACCAACAAATAAGAGATCAAGAAGTATTCATGCAACATCGCACATCCTCTGTAACTCAACCCTCCAAATCCTGGGCAAGGTTCCCCGGTAAATTGTCTCAGTCCTCCACCAACCACGTTTCATTCTTCTCAGAAGCCCATTTGGCCAACCCATCAGTCACCTTATTCCATTCTTGAGGGATATGAGAGAAGGTGATAAGAGTCTAGTAGATCTCCAATTCTGATAATCTGCCTAGCCACCAACGCCAACTACCAACTAGCATCATCAAACTGCCGTCTATTTATCAAGTCAACCACCACCTGAGAATCTAACTCACAGATAATCCTTTTCCATCCAAGGGCATATGCCCTCTTTAAAGCCAAAAGAATTGACCATGCCTCCATAAAATTATTAAAGTGATGCCCCCTATACTCCAAAAAGAAGAACACCACCACCCCAGAGCTATCTCTACCCACCCCACCAACACCAGCGTGCCTAGGATTCCCCCTATTAGACCCATCTATATTGATTTTCAAAACTCAAGTGGGAGGAAGCATCCAATGTCCCCCCTGAATACCTTCCCTCTAGAACACCTGCCTCACCCAATATTTTTCCTTCCAGTTCCACCAACAAAAATTCCCAGATTATGAATAACACTAGTATCTCTAGGATCCACCGGGATTGACAAGTCACATTTCACATACAAAGTCTCCTGCAAAGCCCCAAGAATACAGGCCCACACATGACCTACCAGCAACGTCTTATCCAGAAAGATCTTGTGGTTGCGCTCCAACCAAATATGCCAAATAATCAAACTGGGGTCAATAGACCACCCTGTGTGCAAATATGAAGTCTTCACCAAAATGGATCCCATGTTCTACCACAGCTCATCTAGAGAAGAGGGGTGTATGCATGGAAAATTTCAGGCCTGCCACCAAAAATTCCAAATATTCCTAGCAAAGGGGCCCTAAAAAAAGAGATGTGGAAAAATCTCAACATCTTTCATAAAAAGGAAGCATAATGATGGACCTTGGAAGCCTCGGTTATAGAGGTTGTCCCAATTCAAGCACCTACTATGCACCACCAGCCAAGAAAAGAAGTTGCATTTTGGCCAAGAGAAGTTATTCCAAATATTTTCCACCAAGGCACCTCCTCACTGCCTAATGCATGTCTACCCAAAACACGATATCTTGATGCAGCAGTGTACTTCCCTTTGGGTCCCAGACCCCAAGCCAACACATCCCTATCCGGAAGAGAGCAACAAACTCTATCATCCAAAATGGCAGCCAACTCCCTCCTATCCTCCAAGGATCCCCCCATGGGCCACTCCTGCATATCCTTCCAGTGGAAGACAATAGTTTGCCCCAAAGTTTGAGGGGCTTTAAAATCCATTACTCTACTCCAACTAGCCTAAACAAAAAATCCTACTCAAATACTCCAAGTGAGGATGTGAGGAGAGGATTGGTGGGAAACCATCCAACGAGTCATGCCAAAAAAGAGCATCAGAATCTCTGTTGCAAATCCAAAACAAGCCTTGTTTAACCAATGTGGGTCCCCTCTTGAGGGTATCCCATATCATAGAACCTTTTCCCAAAAGACTAAAGCAAGGGACCTCAATGCCATCCACTCCCCCTAGGTACTTGAAGTAAGGATCTAGGCCCAAAATTGATGTTGGTGTGTACACCATCTCCAGTATAGCTTAGCAGCCAAAGCTTTCCCATTCCAATCAGCCCTACGCAATCCCAACCCACCTTCCTGCTTTTGCCAACAAACAACTTCCCACTTAACTAGGCTCCACTTCCTCAAAAGAAGATTACCCGACCAAAGAAACTGCCTGCAGAGCCCCTCAAAGTCTTTGATAAAACTTGATGGAGCAGTCATCACAAAGCACCTGCATATAGGTAAGGCCTGTACCACTAACTTCAACAAAGTGACTCTACCAGTCATAGATAGCCATTGATAGGTCCAATGGAAAAATAGACCACATAATTTATCAATCACATCTTGCCAGAAACGCCAGGGGAGAGGGCGTACATCCAAAGGGATACCAAGATAGATAAAGGGAATTTTCCCAACCTGAAACCTTCAGATCCTAGCAATATGTTGTTGGATAAGCATGGGAGTATTAAAAAAAATACAAGACTTACTTTCATTTATGCTTTGACCAGATGCAGCCAAATAACAATCCAACATTTGTCAAAAAGCAACTGCCTCCGCCACCTTGGCAACACCCATCAAAGCCGAATCGTCCACAAACTGAAGATGGGTTTGTGGAGGTAAAGAGTTACTCCACTTTTAGCCTTGAATGAGCGCATTCATAATGCGAGACTTAATGAATCTCCCTAAACCTTCAACCATCAGGATGAACAAATAAGGGGATAAGGGATCCCCCTGCCGAAGACCTCTAGACACACCAAAAAAATCAGAGACCTCCCCATTTATGAGAACAAAAAATGAGGTCGTCGTCATACAACTCATGACCCAATCAATTCATTCCCTAATGAATCCAAAAGCACTAAGAATTTTGATTAGAAAGCCCCATTTAACTCTATCATACACCTTAGCCATGTCCAGCTTTATAAACATGGCCTTTTCCTTTGAAGAGGGCATAGAGTGAATAGTCTCAGCCACAATAACTACACCATCCAAAATCTACCTACCTGCAACGAATCCTCCTTGTTCCCCCGAGATCAACTTATCTAGCCATGGCTTCAGACACTCAACAATAAGGTTTGTAATGATTTTATAAACCACATTACATAGAGCAATAGGTTGAAAAAGGTCTAGAGAATCAGCACCCTCATGTTTTGGGATAAAAGCCAGAAACGTGGCATTCATGGCCCTCAACATTTGTTTATTCCGTAAAGACTCCTGCACAAATTCCAAAAGATCCAAGTTGATCACTTCCCAAAATTCTGGAAAAAGCTCTATTGGAAACCCATTTGGACCAAGAGCCTTCCCTTTTTTCAATTAAAACACCACCCCCTCCAACTCCTTATAATAAATAGGCTTAAGAAGAGAGGCATTCATATCCATAGTCACCAAAGGCAGAATACAAGCCAAGATAGAAGCTTCCTCCTCCCAAGCAAGCGATGTATCTTTAGAAATGAGCCCAGAGAAAAATCAAACTGCCTCACGAGAGATCTCCAAAGAGGAAGCAAGAACCGACCCCTCAAGAGAGCGAAGAGAAGAAATGATGTTACCCTGTCTTCAAGCCTTCACTGAATTATGAAAGGAGGTATTCCTATCCCCTTCCTAAAGCCAGTCAACATGAGCCTTCTGCTTCCAAAAAAATTCCTCACGAAGCTCCCATTCCTCTAGGTCTTTTGCCGCACGATCCTCTAGCCTACTAAAATCTGCATCAAGACCTTGATCCTGAATCTGCCTGGTAATAGAATCCAAGCGTTCCAGAGCAACCCTTTTCTTTTGGAACACATTGTGAAACTAATACTTATTCCAATGTTTTAATTTATACTTCACATATGGTAGCCTCTTCACAAAGGTGTACATAGTCGTACCAAAATTTGGTCGTCCTTCAATCCACCATTTGGAAACCATGCCAAGAAGACTCTCCTCCCTGAGCCACATAAGCTGAAATCTAAAGGTTTGCTTCCTAGAACCGCCAGCCAAACGTGAAGAAAATTTAATTGGACAATGATCCGATCCCCGCCAATCCAAATTTTTTGAGTTTGTCAACCACATGTCACCAACCCAAAAACTGGAAACAAGAAACCTGTCTAATCTTTCAAAAATGGCTTCATCTCCAAGCCTCCTATTATTCCAAGTGAACATACCATTTAAGGGTTTAATATCCACCAGTCGAAGCTCGGCCAAATTCTCCCTAAGAAGATCTGAGGAAGGTTTCAAGCAAGGCACACCCCCCCTTTTCTCCTCAAGAGAGACAATTGCATTGAAGTTTCTTGCCATAATCCAGGGAAGGAAGGGATCCAAAGATCTCAGAAAATTGATATGAGACCACAAGAGTGACTTTCCAGGGACATCTGTCAGAGCATAAATGTTGGAAAGAAAAACTTTCTCCCCTGTCTCAAAACTGATCGCAACAAGAGAGATGGAGAATCTATTGGAGAACCACCAAATAGCAGAGATTTGTCCAGGATCCCAAAGGTAAGAAAGACCTCCAGAGCTCCCCTGCACACCCACACACTGACACAAACCTTTATTCCAAATCCTAGGAGCTCTCTGTAGCATACTGTCCATAGATAGCTTTGTCTCCTGAAGGAAAACCAAATTTGGAGAATGAAAACAGACCAAATCCCAAATAGCCTTTTGTCTATGGATTCTATTCATACCCCTCACATTCCAAGAAAGCACAATCATCGCGGAGGTTGAGAGAAGTGGGTATCCAATGTCTTCACCGACCCAGATTCAACCAATGTATCACCTTCCAACTTAACTTTCTCCTGATCCTTCTTCCTACCCACCTTTTGGGACTTATCAGGAACACTCTTTTTCAAAGGCTTTTGATGCACACCCAGAATAGGAGAAGAAGAAAAATATTTACTCTTTCTAGAACCTCCAGAACCCAAACCTCTAGCTAGGAAAGCACCAACAACAGCAGAGACCAAAGTAGTACCAGTTCCTACACATGGATCTCCAATTCCAATATTAGGGGGGGAATCAAAGATTCCTTTGCTTCACCAGAAGCCTTTGTTTGACCAGGCACCAGAGAAGTAACAACCATAGGCTCAAGATCACGTTTAGTAGAAGGGGGTAAATTCCCATGCATGTCAAGAGGTATCCCCTCCTCGTGTACTAAATCATCTGGTGCATCAAACCTGTTAAACAACCCCTCCTCATGATGGTCTTGAAACGTCCTCTTTTGGCCTCGACCTTTATTTTGAGGCCTAACAAGCACAAACCCATATTTATCCAAAGCCACCCCTACATGGGCTCTTTACCTTTGTTTGATCCTAGATATGAAGGAGTCATCTCGTTCCTTGAGTTTCCCGCACTGGGAGCCCGCAGGCACCTCCTCTGAAGATGATCATACTCTCGACATAAATGACATCTAAACGACAGAGTTTCATAGTCTAGCGGTTGAGTCCAAGAGCTAGACCCAACTATCAAATCAATAGAATCAGGAAATGGCTAGCTCAAATCCATCTCTACACAAACCCGTGCATAGGAAAAGATCCTCTTCTCCAAAGTTTGTTGAGAAGGGCCAATTGGTTTTCCCAGTGACATGGCAATTGACTGCAGAATATCTCTGCTCTAACATTCAAGTGATAGCCAAGGAAGACGAACCCAAATCGGGACCTTGGACAATAATTCTTCCGCCGAATTAAAGCTTGCATGCCATGGTTTAATGAACAATCCAACCTGATTATAAAAGTATGACCCCCCTCAAACACCTTATTTTGATCTGAAATGCAAGAAAAGTCCACCAAGAAGAAATTATTTGATGCTAATAATACCTCAAAATCCCCCTCTAGGTTCCATGTCCTCTGGATCCAAGGATCAAGAAAGGGAAGAGAGACTCTCATCCCTAAAAACTTGCAAATTAAGACATGCTTGCTATAATAATCTAAATCCTCTATCATCACTTCTTGTTGAATCATCGCCACCAGACGTACTTGAGCCCTTTCCAAACATCCATTAATCTTGTGTATTTTAAATGCCTCGATCTTGGTCAAGCCCACACTAGGCAAGGATGGAACAAGGACCCCGTCACCAGCATCCATCATTGCATTGTCCCCTGGTTCCTCAACCATCCCACCATTTAGCGCCATGTGATCTCCACCCAACATCCCTTAACCCAGAACACCTACTTCCAAGACCAAACCCCTTTCAGCCCCAACACCCTGGTCATTCAGAAAACGAACAACCAAAATCACCTCCCCCACGTTCTACACACCAGCCTTTGTCCCAAGCAAACTGCACAGCCAAAGAGGGCTCAAGCACACACGTCGTAGCCACTAAACTCAAGAAAAAATTGTTCTAGGAAGAAAGAACCCCCTACGCACTAACCAGAGTTTGAGCCAATCCCACAACAACCCCAAATGAGCTGAGCACAAAGATAATAATGCAACGGATGAAAGACTGTGAAGGCACCAAAGAAAGGAGAATAACATTGAGAGAGTTGCAGACCCCTGAATGCTCAAAAAATCCCTCCCCAGGTAGTAAAAAATGCAAAGAAACCGATCCCATCCTCCAAACTTACATACACTACACCTGATCACCATGCAGCCCGGGCTAAGATGGTCGCGGGCGCACACAAAAAAATCAGAGAGCATGCCATCTCTTCCTCTTTTGAGAAGTTCCATTTAATTTAATATTATTAATTTGTATAAAATATAATATTTATTTTTCAATTGTTTAACAAGAATCCAAGGGGTTGAGCTTAATTATTTCAAACATTAAGTTCTCGACGTGGAGACCCAAGTTTAAATCTCGAAGGGTCATCTAGTATGGAATTCTAATTTGTGACTCTTGGTCTTTCATAGTTGACTTCTAATATAGAAATGGCTCCTAAATAAGTGGGTTTCTAAGTTGTGACTTTTAGTCTTCCATTGGTGGTATCTCATATGGCTGCTTGAAAGGAGCTAATATTACTCTCATGGTTGTGCTCGCAAGATCTTGTACTAGTGTCATGTTAATGCTCATGTGAGTAGAATATTTATAAATGATTAGTAATATATATTTTTTTACGTGCATAATTTTAAATATATTTTAACAAACATGTGGTAATTGAATTTTCTTTCTAGTTTCTCACCCTCTTTGTAAGCCTCCCCAAGAAGATTACCTACTCATATCATAAGAAGTGATGCTCCAAGGGTATATTTAAGGGTGAGGTCAAAGTAATAAGAAGACTATAGAAAAAAATTCCTATAGTTTTTTTTGTTTAAACTTCTTCTCACTCTTCTTCTTCTAGACTTCCCTTAGTGATTTGTCTTATCTTTCTTCATTTGTTGATCTATCATTTTTGGCTAAGCTAAATTCCCCATAAAGGACCTAGCGAAGTAAGTAGGGGTTATAGTTAAATATCAAAGCTTTAAATAGACCAAGACCTTTCAATACCTTGTCTCTTAGTACCACTCAATCTATTGGGTGGTTTGGTATACCGGCTAAAGATATAGGTATGTCAAAAGGTGAGAGAGATAAGTCAGAGTAATAAGGGACATTTTTGGGAGACACAAGGATAAAAATTGGTAGTGTGTGGTTTTTAAGGATTCTAAAATATAAGTCTCTCAATTTCTAGGGTTTGAGGTTTCTATAAATAGAGTAGGTACATAATTGAGTTTCTAATTTAGGGTTTAGAGTTTCAAGTTTTTTAGATTTTAAATTAGAGGTTTAGAGTTTGAGGTTTATTATTTTAATATAGGGTATACATGAAAGTTCAATTTAATAGATTACGTTTCCACATAAGTATATTTTATATAGAAGCTTTTTGTAGGATTCAACATATTTTTCATAGCTCATCTAAGTTTTTTTTTGAAGTTGTATCTCTCTTGGAGAATATTTCTAACCCCTAACTAGTTTGGTTGTCTTCACCTCCATGTCATATTCTTGGATCTTATTGATCCATTTACATCTTTTGTCTAATTTCTTGCACAAATATATCTCTAATAGTTGTATGTGGCACAAAGGCAATAATCTTGGCTCTTACTAAATAAGGTTTGAAATTATTCACCACCTTAACAAGAACATAGTCATGCTTCTCCATTATGTGGTAAACCTTCATCATTTTTCTATAGTACAACAACAACAACTATTTAAAATGAGGCAAAGAATAATAATTGAAAAGGCTTTGAAAAATTCAATCTCACCAACACTAGATCCTTTTTAAGTACATCTTTTATTTCTATAAAGGAATCATTTGATTCCTTGTTCCAGCTTGATGATTGTCCCTTTTTCAAAAAAATGAAATGGCTTTATCTTCTATACAAACCTTCTAACAAAACTTATCTTCCCAAATAATTATTGGACTATCTTAACTATTATGGGGTGAGGGATGAGGTTAGTAAATTTGACGTGTTCTAGATAAATCCTCACCCCCTCCTTAAACATAATATGCCAAAGAATCTTGCCTTCTTTCATGTGAAAAATATATTTCTCGAGATTCAAAGAAATCTCATACTCTAAACACCTCTAGAATACTAATTCCAATGCTTGATGTGATCATTTTGATCCTCAAAGTACTATATAGTTAGATCATCTTGGTAGACAACCATGACTTCTTTTATAAGGCTTGCAAAGGTGACATCCATAGCTCTTTGAAATGTGGCTCCAAAATTCTTCAACTCAAATGGCATAGAAACATAAAAAAAAGTTCTCCATGGTATGGTGAATTTTTTCTTATGCTACTTAGATTATTTTACCATGAATTGGTTGTAACCTAAGAAATTTTTCATCATAGACATCAACTCAAACCCCAATACCTATTGTAACAAATGGTCCATACTAGGAAATGGATGATTATCATTTAGGGAATTGATATTTAAATTTATAAAGTCCACACATAACCTAATATACCCATTATTCTATCTTAATTGAGTGAGGTGAGAGACCCACTCTAAATGTTTGATTGTTTTGATTATGTTGCCTTCTTTTATCTTCACCAATTCCTTCAGCATCTAAGGGGAAAAAGTGGGGTTGATGAGATGTTTCTTCTATCTTAAAGGGTTTTTTTAGGCTCTAGTGGAATGGTATGCTAAAACAAATCTTCCACGTAAGCCTTTAGCTCATCATAAGACCAAGTAAAGAAAATTTTATTATTTTTTAATAATGTAATCAACATTTTCTTGTTTGTTGGTTTTAATCTTTTACCAATGTAGATCATCTTAGGAGTTGATTCAATTCATAAGTTCACACCTTCTACATCATCTTCACTAATAGGCTTACTTCTTGTCTCATAACAATTGACACTATCAAATATTCCTTTTAAAGTGACAAGATTTCTTGGAATAGTACTTGTTTTGAGTTGAATAATTTCATTTTCAAAGAGAGTCTTCTTACCTTCTTCATCCTTTTCCACCATGGGCCAAAAATCCATGAGTTGACTTTCAAAATGACCAATGTAATTTAGGAACTCATAAATCTACTAGTCATCATTGAAGACTTGTCAATTGCAAATATTGTTTTGAATACTAGGTCTAGTAAGAATTTCAACACTATACCTGCATTAAGGGGAGGAAAAGAAAGCATCAAATATTAAAGATAATATAGCTTGAGAGAATCAACTATTGTATTATTATCTTTTTTAACCCATTTTGATGTTGAAATCATCAAACACCTCAATGGTATCCCATACAACATTTGTGTGCATTCTCATTATTTTCTCTTTTGTAGCATATGTGCCTCTAACTTGAGACATTACAAGTTCTAAATCACCATGCACTCAAAGTAATTTGATCCCATATTTGGAACCATATTCAAACCAAGCAACAAAGCTTCATATTCAGCCACATTATTAGTGCATTCAAATTTCAAATTAAATTTGAACTTATAATTTTTCCTTCAGGGGACACCAATACAAATCTTGATGCATCTCCTTCTCTTGAACACACACCATCAAAATTCATGTTCCAAATTCCATTATTTCCTAGATATTGATGTGGGGGGGTAAAATAGGGTCTACCTAATTTTCAAACTCATCATCACATTATTGAACAAAATAATCAAGTTCAATATCAAAGTAATAAATTTCATTCTTTGCTTCATCTATATTCTCCATAATATGTAACATCTTATTTTCTCTATGCAATTACACTTATTTCTTGTGTAACATGCTAGAGTAGCATAGGAAAAGTTCATCTAAATGCTACCACCAATTGAGGTTGTCACTTCATAGATATTAGCATACCCCATTTATTTGGACAATCAACTATGATTAGGTCAATAGACAATATTTTACTAGGGTATGCAACAAGCTACACATCAAATAATGGAGCAAGTGGGATCTTTGAGTAGGAGCGATCAAGGGGGTGGAGGTTTGAACATTTCCTTGGATGAGGATGACGATGTTGACGATGATCCTGATGGCACTTAGCTTATGGCGTCTCCTCTTTTGGCTATGGGAGATTGTGCTTTTTTTGCTAGACATGTGGTGTTGGGAGGGCCTGGCGCTATTTTGTGGTGGAGATTTGGAGTAGATGAAGTGGGGAGGTCCAGATTCTCTCTGGTGTCTTTGGGATTTGTTGCCTTTTGTTATGGTCCCCTTGTTTCTTGGTGTGAGGCTCTCTCTTCGGCCTCGGTTCTTCAATAGAACCTATGGAAAGTTGTTAGGGGGTTGGTGCCCCTTGTTTTGTTCAAAGGGTTGGAGCGGCGAAGAATGGACTATTCTGTTGTTGTTCTCCTTTTATCGACTTTGCTGCTTTTGGTGACCATGGAGAGGTTGATGGTGTGGTTTATTCCTCTCATTGGCTTGTGGTTTTCCTCTTTTCTACTACAGGGCCCTTTCTCTCTCTTGTTTATCCTTTTTTTGGGGTTTGTTGGTACAATTGAGGTTGCCTTCAGGTGGTGTTTTGGTTTGGCTTCAGGCATGTGTTTGTTTTGGGCTCCAATTTTCCCCTTTTGGTCTTTCATGCTAATGATTATGTGGGGTTTCTTATCCCTTTGGAAGATCTATGTTGTTGGGTCCTTTGTTGATTGGAGGGTTTTGTCCCTTTTGGGCCAGGTTTGGTTTCCCTTGTTCTTTGATGATCTTGTTGCTGGGGATGGATTTTGTGAGCTTGAAGAGGGTGGGGCTTTTGTTGATTTTAAGTTGAGGGATGATTTGATATTTTGGCTAAAGGCTCTTCTATTCTTGGGATTTATTCTGAGTGGTTTTGGCTTCATTTTTGGCTCCTTGTTGTTTTGTGGTGACAGGACTGTTGGCTTCTTTATTTTGAGGATCATGGGTATTATGTGGGCTAAGTTGTTTCATTTTCTTTTTCTTAAGGCTCAGATTTATTGGTTTTTTTCTCTGGAGGTTGAAGTGCATCCTCCCTCTTTCTTGGTTCAGTACCTTGCTTTTCCAAAGGTGGTTGTGACTGCCCTTCCTTCTAAATTTTTCCCTCTGAATCTATAGTTGGTGTCTTCTATGGAGGTGGAGACTACTCCTATTGAGGCAAAGCCCTTTTCTATTGAGGTGGAGGTGGGTGTTGTAGGTTTCATGGGGATTTCTCTCTTCTATTGGTTCCTATCGAGGTGGAGCATGTTTGGGAAGAAGAGTGATGGATTTGGAGGGTTGGGATCTCATTTATTTCTCTCCTATAGAGGGGAGCTCCCTCCTATTGAGGTGGAGTTGGGGTTGGTGATTTTTTTGGGTGTTCTCTAACTCCCCTATTGAGGTGGGGTTGTTGGATTTGCTGGAATTTTTATTTAGGAGTTTGATGGTGTTATACACCATTGTGTTGGTTATCTCTCTTGGCTCAAGGTGGTGTCATCTATGAGCGGCTAGTTTGTTGATGCTTGGTAGATGCAGGTGGATTCTTTGTGTATCTAAGGGTTTATGGACCTGGTTAAAACTAGTTTGTAAAGGGGTCTTGATCCCTTGCTTGTATGTTTGATGTAGCCTGTGTAGTCATTTTTTTCTTTTAGCGATTGTTGGGCTATGTGTTGTATCTTATTTATAGCATGCTTTTCTTTGATAGGGTTGTGAGTCCCTTCAAAACCATTTTGTACTAGGTTTCAAATCCCATCAAAACCTGTTTTACCCCTAATAAAAAACAAGCTACACATCAACATCATTTTTCATCGCAATTACATTGAATTCATAAGACTCTAGGGAAAACCACTATCCATAAGATTTTGAAACTTGCAACCCTATCTAGTTTATGACTTTTAAAGGAAATATTTTTTTAGATGTCATAGAATCTAGAATACAAATTATGCACCATCAAACCATTTACCAACAAAGATGATTCAAAGTGGTCAACTACCTATTTGTTACTTGTAAACACAATTCCCAAGTATACTCCAAGTGTCTCTTGAACAGTATTCTCATTTGTACTACCTTTGGGAACATCTATAGGTTTTGTTAGTTGGTTAAAAATAATAAGATCATTGATATAAATAAATCTCCTTTCTCTATGCTTAAATATCATCAACAACTCCTTAACAAGGACTTGAATTTTTAGCTAACTTGATGCTTAAGCCATGTTTATTGGATAATGTGTTGGAAAGGGAGTGGAAAATGGAACAATCACAACATTATTGTTAGAGATGAAAGGAATTACCTAATCACTAGTACAACTTATTTTTTGTTGATTGCTTCTCCAACTTTTTTAGCCACTTTATGTGTCACTTTTTTTGTTTTATTAACTTGCTTATGTTTAGCATTATTTCTAACAACCTTTAAATTTTCTACATTGTTGGTTGGTACATCAACAATTTCTTTCTTAGGAACATATTTATTTTGCAAGAATGCATAGATCTAGCATATGCATCTTCTTCATTGGCAGTGACTTCCCTCCATTTGTATTTGCACTTCACTCTTCATTATTATTGTTTTATTTTCTTTTATATAATTGTGTAGTTGTTTGTTCTTAAACAACGCCTCCATCTTGGCATGTGGCACCCAATTTCCTATTTCTTAGTTGGTAATCACTTTGCACTTGCAAGATAATTACTTTGTTGAGAGACTTGATATTTTCATTAGATGGTTTCACTCTCTTATACTATTGTCCCATTTATTCCTTGAGATGATTGAATTCTTTGTTTGGTAACTCAAATGGAACATGATTATTTTCATGATTGTAATGCTATTTTTCTCCAAATATAAAATAGGATTAGATTCAATTGATATATAAGAGCTAATTTATACATTAGAAGATTTATTAGTGTTATTATTTAAGTTTAAATATTATAAGGTGTACCTAAAAGTTAGATACAAAATGCTCATTTACCAATGTTTAACTAGCTTAAGACTTAAGCATATTAAGAACACCACCATATAAATGACATTCAACAATATGAATATGATTAATAAATAACAAATAACATCTTTAAATAATTTAATTAAATCAACTTCATCTTTTTTATAACTAAAAACTTTGAATAATAATAAGTTCAATACATATTTGATTCATAACAATTGGAAAGGTCATTCTCACCCTAGGAAAATGTCAGTGGTATTGGCTCTTACTATGGAACACTTTGAAGGACCTATGTAAAAATACAAACTATTCCTACTTTCACAAAAAGGTGTTCCTACTTGCACAAAGCCTTGGCGAGGATAATCTTTAGTGTGCTCTATACCCCAAGTTGGACACCCTTGTGTTCCCCTTATCCAATTCCCATAAGTCCACCAAACCATTTTATTCTTTCTTGAGTGATCTTCATGTCCCTTTCCAAGTCTCACATAATTTCTTTATATAAGCCTTAAGGGTTAGTTTTCAAACCATCACACCCTTTCACAAAGCGTACCTTAATTTATTATTTAAGAAATTCAATTATTACTCTCTTTTATAATATTTTTCATACATATTATTTATTAATCTCCATTTTAATGAAAGGATCATATTATCATTCATTATTCTATCTCCTTTTAATTATTTCATAACTAAACACTTCGAGAAAAAAGTTTCATCACATTTCTCCCCCTATAATTTAATTGTCGTCTTGAGTAGCTTATGTTGTATCTACATCAAATCTCACAAAAAAAATTAGTTAAATAAGTTTGGATGTAACACTATCAATATCATAATGTAGTGTAGAAAAAAGTATCCCTTTTTCACACCTAACTTGACAATAATTAATATTAAAAAAAGCTTAATTATGCCTTGATTTAGTGTTGTAATGTGTTTTACACATTCACATTAAGTTTAGGGCCCTTTTTAATGAATTGAACTTAATGGTGCCTTATTTTGGGTGTTGTAAAATGTTTCTTTACACTTTCACATTAATCTAGGGACTTATTAATTGATTAAGGTTGATTTTCCTTGATTGGCCCCTTTAATTCAAATCCAAGCCTAATTAATTGCAAATTCTAAGGGATAAAACTAGACATTTATTAATGACATTACACAACACTGAATTTTTCAAGGTGTGTGTCCTAGGTTAGTGACCTAGGACCCATTCGCCACTGGGTGAATGGGTCCTCACTAGGTCCTAGGACCTTATCTTGGAATAACATTTAACATCCCTCGAAGTGTGTCCTAGTGAAGTGTGCTAGGACCCATTCATCGCATGGCGAATGGTTCCTCACTTAACCCTAGGACCCCCCCTTGGAATATGTTTTTGGCGGTATTTTAATGATTTGAAATCCAAGATCTGATGTCGGCTTGTGATATTTGAATTTTGGGAATTAATCTTAAGTTATCTATAAATACAAGGTTATTTCACATAGTTTCATCTAAGAATCTAGAGAAAATTCTCATGAGATCAAGCATTCATATTCAAGAAGCAAGCAAGAGTGAAGTCATGGAGTAGCATTATAGTGTTTTTGCAAGTCTTCAAGCTCATTTTGTTGTCAAAGATTAAAAGAATTATTGAAGACGTGATGATAGATGCCTATGGAGAATCATGATGGATTCTAGGTTTTGGGAGAAGCACCATGAGATTCAGCCAAGCCTAATGACTTGTTTCATAAGTGATTCCATCTTCTATGATCATTCAATTTTCAACCTAAAGAGAGGTATAATTAGTTTTGTGACTTATTAAGGGGATTTGTGATCTCCTAAAGTAGGTATTTTGCATTTCTCATGTTCATTCTATGACCATATTCTAACACAATTGAGTAGGGTTTCTTTGCATCATTAGAGATCTTAATCTTTGACACACTTAAGGTTACGATTGCACACACATTTCATGTTTTAGATTTCCATTCATCATCAAGGTTTAATTACCAAACTTGGGGTTTGATTGAGGAAAATCCCTATCCACTAACAAGCATCAAATTTTTTTTTCCAGATTGTGACATATTCAGATTTGAAAGTGAGAATTTCAAGTACAACAAAGAATTGCAAGCCTGGAACTTTAAGATCAGATTAAGATTTTTCTGGTAGAGCCTATCAGGACCCATTCACCACCTAGCGAATGAGTCCATGTTAGGATTCCTAAGGCAACAGATTTTAAAGTTTACAAACTACAGTTCCAAATTCAGAGCCTCTCGAACAAGCCTACCAGGACCCATTTGCCACCTAGCGAATGAGTCCCTAATAGGGTTGTAGAAACAAGTTTTGACCAGGTGCACAACATTCCTTATTCTCAGTTTTTTCATAAAGGTCAGTATTTCCTTTTGTTTTTTGATTGATTTCTTCATTGCACTTTGTAGATTTAGGTTTAGAGTTGCTTTGCTAGTTTAAGTTCTTCTCCCCAAGGTGTGATCTGAATCACCACCCCGTCCTTGCATAAAGGAGAAGTTGCAAGATCCCAAATCTTGATTTGACTCACCTTTTAGGTTGATAGTTACTTCATGGTTTGAATGTCATTTCTTGAATGAAATAGTGGAGAAGAGGGTCATATTATTGTCCCCCTTTTTCCTATGTTTCATTTTGGTGAACCTGACCTTTTGAACATCCTAATTTCTAATTTAGAGTGCATTCAAACCCTAGATCTTAGTTTGCAATAGAATTGCATTACTTGCATTGAATTTAGGGTTTTTTTTTGCTTTAGTGAACATTTTATTTAGGGTAAACTTGCATGTTTGCATTGCTTATATTCACTAAAATTTTAAAAAAATATTGCATTAGATATAAGTTTGTTTTGCATTGAAATCATCATTCAATCATTTAAATTAATATTACACATTAAAAATCATTACCTTATTCATCATTCAACCTTAGTCAACATTTCATTTAGAGACTCAAAATCTAGAAAATATGTTATAGAATTGACTATTACAGACCTGAAACAACAAACACATAGGATCAACTCATAAAAACAAAAGCCAAATTTAGAAAATCCTAATTAGGGACCCATTTTCCATAGGGCGAATGAGTCCATGTACACTCCTGATTAGCCAAATTTCTGAGTGATTTATATTGTCTGATTTTAATTTTTGTTCTTGTTATCAAACCCTAATCTAGGACCCATTCTCCCTAGGGCAAATGAGTCCCTGTACAAATTCTAGCAACAAGAATTTTGAGTGATTTCCAGTTTCTGGCAATGTATTTTTTGTTTTTGTTGGTAGATTTGGGAAGTAGTCTTTTGAAACAATTTTTCTTTGCATTTAATTTGTTGATCATTTAGTTAGATTTTGCAACGTTGGGAAAATAATTTCTTGCATATTTCAGTTAAAAATAGTATTATATTTTTGAAAATTTCTCTCGGTTCCAACATTATTATATCATTAGATACGTTAATTTACATTTTACAATCATTAGAAAATAAAAAAATGACAAAAACATCAAACAAGACCCTTGGAGAAAGCATAGTTATTTGATTATGTCAAATCTCTTCTTCACAGTTAACCTATCCCTCAAGACCTTTAGTAGTGATGACTTTGACATGTTAGATGAAGCCCTCGAGGACTTCATCTCACATGGTTCCTTCACTAAGGCTTATCATGACAAACCAAAACACAAAGATGTTAACACAATCACACCACAACTTATCATTTACCCTCCTTTGCAAAATCCTCAAGTTCAAAACAAACCCATGCTTATCCTAGAACCACCTAAAAACAAGCCTACACTTGATGATAACAATGCTTCACAACAAACGGGTTACAATACCATTGCACACACATACAATACAAGGAACAATAGGAAACAACAAACGACTCATGTTTCATTACCTTTGTCTCAACCTATCTTGCCTAGCGCTCCTTGCTTACCCTCAAATAATGGAAAGGAATATAATATTGTTGAAAACTCAAGAATACACTTGCTAAGATATCCCCATGGGATCTTATTCAAGCTTCACCAAATTACCATAGTATGCTTCAAACAACCTTGCAACAAGTTATGGTTCCTCCTAATACAGATTCAAATGATGTGGCAACGTTAGTTCAAGGAATGAATGAGGTTAATTTAGATATATTTTTTTCACCAAAGAGAGTTACCCTCCTTGGAAGTTCAAAAATGACATGATGCATACATGATAATAGCCTATGTTAATTAAAGCGCGATAAAATGAACCCTTGTTGGCAATGGTTCTCCCCTTAATGTGTGTAGTGCGAGCCTTTTGGAAAAGATTTATATGGATAAGAGTGACATTGTCCCTGATTCTTTGTCTATCCATGGGTTTGATAACATAGGAAAACAACCACTTGGAGTCCTCACATTACTATTAAATTTGGAAAAGTAACATCAAAAACTCTGGTCCATTTATGCGTCATGATCTCTCTTACAATCTCCTCTTGAGAAGACCTTGGATTCATGAAATGAATGGAGTGTCGTCTACCCTTCACCATGTAATTAAATACGTTCATGACAATAAAGTTTACATGCTAAAAGCTGATCTTGAACCTAAAAGGTTTTTGATTGCTGAGAAAGAAGGATGAGATCCTTTGAAAGCACTGAAATCAACTACAAAAGTGGAAGTTATGAAGGAAGAACATGAGACGAAGATTGATGAAGTTACTAAGTTATTAGAAGATGATTGGGTTTCCTTAGATTTCACACCAAAATTCATGGGAGAATATGAAATTACAAAAAAAGAAACTAAAAAAACAAAAACAACCAATGGTAATGTCAACGAAGAATTTGGAAGAAAAATCACAAGCATCTACTTCATCTACTCTAGAAGAAAACACAATCTATACAACGAACTTTGATGAAATAGACTACCAACAATCGCCAAACCCGAAAGAGATGGAGAGACTTTATGGAAGAGGTTATGAGCTCATAAAAAAAAAATGGTTATAATGGAAAAGGATGTGGAATTAAAGAACAAGGCATTCGTATTCCTATAGAGCCTAACACAAAAGAAACAAAAAGTAGTTTGGGGTATTGTCCTTCTAAGATAATGCAAGCAATGAAAATACCATCACTCAACATCAACATCGTCATGTGTAACTCCACTAAAATAACTCACTTTGAAGCATCCTGAATTGATTGATACAACTTGTGAAGAATCATTGGAATACTTTGAAGATGATGAAGCTTTGAAATAAATTTTAGGAGTTTATGATAATTCAATTACTCCTAAAAGTAAACAGGTCACATGTGCTATGGTTAGTGCTTAACAAGTGGATGAAGAGAAGAAAAGTAATGAGAGTGATAAGGACAAAGAAGAATATAATCCTAGAATTCTGAAACAAAATGCACTTCCTTTGGGTGATACAATCAACATGCTGATGGATACAACTAACGAGGAAAGAGCAATTCAAATAAGAAAGTTCCTTGATGAAGATGAACAAGAATATCATGTAGCTTTACTTCATGAATTTCATGAACTCTTTTCTTGGACTTATTCGGACATTGTCTGGTATCAATGCTAAGATAGTGACACACAACATAGTCCTTGAAGAAGATGCTAAACCGGTGAGATAGAAGATACGAAAGATGAATCCTAATAGCTTTATTGGTTAGGGTTGAGATTGAGAAACTCTTTGAAGTTGGTTTTATTTGACCTATTGATTATTCTCCTTGGATCTAAAGCATTGTTGTAGTCGCCAAACCTGATAATTGTATTAGGATGTGTACGGACTTTCGTGATTTGAATAAAGCATCTTTAAAAGATTATTTTCCCTTCCTAATATTGACATGATAGTAGATTCGACTATGGGACATGCTTTGTTGTCATTCATGGATGGATTTTCTGGATATAATCAAATCTTTAGCAACCCTCAAGATCAATACAAGACAACTTTTACTATAGTTTGGGGAACATTTTGTTGGGTAGTTATTCCTTTTGGATTAAAGAACATAGGCGTAACATATCAAAGAGCTATGAAACTGATATTTCATGATTACATACATAAGATTTGGGAAGATTATATTGATGATATTCTAGCCAAATCTTTAACTAGACAAGATAATGTGAGTATCCTTTGAAAAATCTTTGAAAGAATGTAGAAATATAACATGAGATTAAACTCAAAAAAGTGTTTCTTTGGAAAACATAGTGGAATTTTTTTAGGTTTTATAGTATCTCACAGAGGCATTGAGGTGGAAATGAAGAAAATTGATGCTATCATTAACATGCCACCTCCTAAAAGTATTTCTCAATTGCATACTTTGCAAGGAAGAATTCAAGCTATCCGTTGTTTTGTAGCATCCTTAGCAGGTTGAACATCACCCTTTACATAACTCCTTAAGAAAGAGGTTCAATTTAATTGGAATGAGGATTGTCAATAGGCCTTTGAGAGTTTGAAATATTATCTTGCTACTCTGCCTATTTTACAACCTGTCATGCAAGATAAATTGTTTATCCTTTACACAACAACATCAGCCCATGCTCTTGCATCATTGTTGCCTCAAAAAGATGATAGTGGTAGAGAACATCCTGTTTCTTACATTAGTCGAACCCTAATTGATTATGATACATGATATACAATGATAAAAAAATAATGTTTGGATCTCATATTCACTACTAGTAAATTGAGACATTACTTATTAAATGTTAAAATCCATGTGATGACGAAATTCAATCCTTTAAAACACCATTTTGCTAAAACAAACTTATCAGGATGCTTATCTAAGTGAGTTATGTTGTTAACTGAGTTTGATCTTAAATTTGTCTCTCAAAAGGAAATCAAAGGACAGGCCTTGACCAACCAACTAGTTGATGCTTCCTCTCCTCTAGCGCTACCTAATATAGAATCATTTCGTGATGAGAATGTGTTGACTATTGAAAAATAAAAAGAAACACGAGAATTATACTTTGACGATTATAAGTGTTGAACTAGCTCCAGGGCAAGGATTATATTAATCCTTCCTTCAGGTAAGCCTATTCCCTTATCTTTTCGTTTAAACTTCCTATGTACAAGTAACATTGTAGAGTATGAAGCCTTAATAGTTGGTATATGTGTAGCGCTAGCATTAGATGTCAAACACATTTCTATATTTGGTGATTTCCTTGTTGGATATTATTGATATTTGGTTTTCATTGATGTCAACACTATTGGCATTAATGTCTTTAACGTTGTATATGTCGAGGATATTGAGAAAATTGTAATACAATAAGTTGTTTGTTGTTAGTGATGCAGTGAAGTTCAGTATGGTGGCTAGCTTAATCTATTGATGATAAGAGGTTGTGGATTAAAGGGTTTGTTGACAAGTATATTTGGTTTATCCACATGAAGTTTTAGAGGTTTGCATGAAGATTTGATTGAGTTATGAGTATCTGTGTTCTGACAGTTGTTCTATTGCTTTAGTTGGTGTTCTTGAAAGAAGATGAGTGATTCTAGTAATTTGATTTGCCGCAGATGCTTCTGTGGTGATTCATGATGCTTGTGGATGTTTCTTATCGTGCTCTATCTATGTTGTTGGTCTGCATTGATCGTTGTGTTCACGATTGGTGATTTTCTTTTTTGAGTTCGTGTTTTTCATGATCATGGCCGACAAGGTGATTGTAGCGTGTTGCGGATCTTTAAGGCATAATTTTTGAAGATGTTTCATATTTGAGGATGTTGTTTTGGGTCCTTACTATGTTTTGGCTGACATTGTTTTTTGCGCATTGATAATTGTTTATTGATTTGGGCCAACAGTTTGTACATATTTTATATTTTGTTGGGCTGACATATAGTTGATGTTCTCCTTAGTTGCGGATATATATGATTGATTTTTTATACCATTTGAAGACAATGGTGTGTGATGTATGTTGAGTGTTGTGTGTGAATAATGTTTTGATATTTTGAAGGCAGAAGTAAAGTGTGAAGAAGAGTGAGCAGAATAAAGTGTTTATGTGCTTAACCGAAACTATAATCAGGCATTAGAAGATGCTATTTTCTCAGTTCAAAATCTTCTGGATGTAATCTGAATGTGATTGTAAGACAATGAGTCTTCTTTTGGGTAGTAAGCCTTTTGTGTTTGAGCAGTGAGCTCTAGGCAATGTGCCTAAATGCATGTGCATTCCCCATTTATAATTCTTTTATACTTTTAATAGAATATAATCTTGTGGATTAACCTCTACCGTAGTTTTTCCCCTAACAGGGTTTCCACGTAAAAAATCTTGGTGTTATGTTTGTTTTTGATGTGGTGATTTTTTATGCTTTCATGTTTATATATCAAATCTAAGAATAAGTTTAATTTGTATAATTTATATGACAACTGATTCACCCCCCTCTCAGTTTTCTGCCCTTGTATTGCCAACAATTGGTATCAGAGTAGGTTCCTCAGAAGAAGTTTAATAGCTTGAGGTGATCTGGGATGGCGACATATAAGAAGGATAGTTTGAGATTTGATGGAACTAATTACTCTCTGTGGAAAACTCGAATGGAGTGTCATCTGAGATGCATTGGTGAACCTTACTAGACAATTACAAAGAATATGTATATCATCCTACAGAATGGTCCTTCTATTGCAAGTGAGATTAAGGAAGCCGAGTACAATATCAGGGCTAAGGAAGCATTGTTGAGTGCTCTAACTGATTCTGAGATGAAAAATGTAATGGAGCTAAACACTGCTGATGAGATCTGGAAAAAGTTAGAAACTTTGTATGAAGGTGATACCCATGTGAAGATTGCTAAGCTACAAAGCCTGAAAGGGAAATATGAAATGTTGAGAATGGGTGAAGATGAGAACATACTTCTTTTATGCAGAGAGTGAATGAACTTGTGTGTAGTATCAGATGTGCTGTTGGAACATTGGAAGAATAAAAAATTGTTGCTAAAGTGCTCAGATCCTTTCCTGCTGCATACAAACACAAAGCTACTGCTATTGAGGAGATATGGACTCTAAGAAATGTAACTAAAGACATGTTGATTGGTAAGCTTACTGCTTTTGAGTTAAGTGAGTTTGGTGAATCTCTTCCTAAGATAGAATCTGTATTCAAAGCTACTATCTTCGGAAAAGATAAGCAAAGATATGATCTGGGAGAAAGTTCTAGAAAAATGTCCAAGTATGAGTACGAAATGAGAGAGATTGAAGAAGAAGAGAGAAAACTAGATGAGCTTGAAGCACTTATTGTCAAGAGGGTAGCCAGAGGAGAAGGTAAGTATAAAGGTAAATTTCCTCTTAAATGTTTTTCTTGCAATAAGATAGGTCATTTTTCCTCAAGGTGTCCAGAAAGAGTTCTTAAGCCAAGACCTAACAAGCCTAGATTCCAAAGAAAGTGTTATTATGTTGCTAATGAAGGTGTGACAGATGATGAATCTGATAAAGGGAATTTAAGTGAGGATGAATGGGTGTTTATTGCTATCAAGTAAAATGATCCAATATCTATTGAATCTACTAGTTGCACAAATGTGGAGAAAGCTCTAGTTGCCCGAGTTGAAGAAAAAGATGAATGGGTGATTGACAGTGGATGCTCTCATTACATGACAAGTGATAAAAGTAAATTTGTGAGCTTGGAAAATTATTATGGTGGTGTTGTAAGATTTGGTGATGACAAAGCTTGTGTAATTTGTGGTAGAGGATCCATTTCTCTTGATCGTAAGCATAATACTAATGATGTTCTATATGTGGAAGTTTTCAATCATAATCTCTTAAGTGTTGGACATATGGTTGACAAGGGATACAATCTTCAATTCAAGAATGGAAAGTGTAGAATATTGGGGAGTTCTGGAAATGTGATTGCATCTGGTACAAAAACAAAAGGTAATATATTTCACCTAAGTGCTACTGGTAAAAGTTGTCTAATTGCTCAAGTTGATGAAATTTGGTTGTGGCATAGGAGACTGTGTCATGTAAAATTTGATAATATTATCAAGATAAGTTCTACTTAGGCAGTGAGAGATCTTCCTAAGTTGATAAAACCTACTAATACTATATGCAAGGAATGTCAGTTAGGGAAGCAAACTAGAGTTTCATTCTAGAGAAAACATGATTGTTTAAATGAAGTGTTGGAGCTTGTGCATACTGACTTGTGTGGTCCTTCTAGAGTCAGAAGTTTACAAGGAGACAATTATTTCATGTAACTTATTGATGATTATTCTAGATTGATGTGAGTTACTTTCTTAAGGGAAAAATCTGAAGCTCTAGAGAAATTCAAGATTTTTAAGACTATGGTTGAGATAGAGACAAGTTTGAAGATTAAATGTCTAAGATTAGATAGAGGTGGTGAATTCACTTCCGGTGAATTTAATTCTTTTTGTGAAGAACATGGAATAAAGAGACAATTATCTACCCCGCGGACCCCTCAACAAAATGGAGTTGTGGAAAGGAAGAACGGGACAATTCAAGAAGCTGCTAGAACCATGATGTTGGAAGGAAATGTTCTGCATATCTACTAGAGTTGTGAGTACTATCATTTACACTCTCAACCGAGTACATGTCAAAGGTGATACCGGTAAGAATCCTTATGAGCTATGGTGTGGTCATAAGCCTACTATTAGATACTTCAAAATATTTGGGAGTAAATGCTATAACAAAAGAGATGAAGATATAGGAAATTTTGATGCTAGAAGTGATGAAGGAATCTTTCTTGGTTATTCTACTAAAAGTAAAGCCTATCGGTGCTACAATAAGAGATTGAGGAATGTAATTGAAAGTGCTAATGTCAAGGTTGATGAAGAAATAGTTAGACCATCCAGGACCTGTGGATATGATTCAGACGGTCAAAATGACAGTTCAAATAAAGGAAAGAAAGTTCATACTCCAAATCAAGTTCAGATCATTCTAGTGAATTAGGAAAATCAAGAGGAAGGAACTAGTGAAAATGCAGAAGTGAGATCACAAGAGCTTGAAGTTCAAGAATACCCTAAGACTCCAAGGTATGTAAGACTAAATCATTTAGAAGATTATATTATTGGTGATAAGAACAAAGATGTCCAAACTAGGAGAATAATTGCAGAAGAATATTGTTTGATCTCAAAGACTGAGCCTAATAGTGTCAATGAAGCATACAAAGATGAAGATTGGGAGGAAGCAATGAAAGAAGAACTACTGCAAATTGAGAAGAATGATACAAGGATTCTTGTTCCTAGACCTAAGGACAAAAATGTAATTGGAACTAAATGGGTCTTTCAGAACAAACTGAATGCGCAAGGTGAAGTTGTTAGAAACAAATCAAGACTGGTGTGTAAAGGATATTCTCAGATGGAAGGAATTGAATTTGAAGAAACTTTTGCTCCTGTTGCTAGGATTGAAGCTATGAGACTATTTCTTGCTTATGTTGCTTACAAAAACTTCAAGGTTTATTAGATGGATGTCAAGTCAGCATTTCTAAATGGTGAACTAGAAGAAGTTTATATTGAGCAATCTGATGGATTTCAATTGATTGATCAGGGAGATATGGTTTTTCGGTTGAAGAAAGCATTGTATGGACTTAAGCAACCCCAAGAGCATGGTATGCCATATTGGACAAGTATTTGTTGAAGCTTGGATTTAATAAAGGTATTGTTAGTAATTTTTATTTCAAGATTGATCATGATAAAGATTTGATTGTTGAAGTCTTTGTTGATGATATCATTTTTAGAGGAGATGATATTTTGTGCATGAAGTTTGATGATGAGATGCAGAGTGAGTTTGATATGTCTATGATTGGAGAAATGAAATTCTTTTTGGGATTTCAAATTACTCAACTAGATAGAGGGATCTTTATATCTCAGTCCAAGTATGTGAAAGAATTGCTAAAGAAGTTTGGTATGGAAGATTCAAAACCATTTGGTACACCTATGGTGACTGGATGTAAGTTAACACAAGATGATGATTCTCCTAAAACAAATCAAACTAGATAAAAATCCATGATTGGTGGATTGCTCTATTTGACTCAAACTAGAGCTGATATCATGAATGTTGTATGCATTGTTGCAAGATTTCAAGCTGATCCTAAGGAATCTCATGTGACAGCTGTGAAGAGGATTTTCAGGTACTTGAATGGGACAGTTGATTTTGGCCTATGGTATCCTAAAGAAGATGACCTTACTTTGAGTGCTTTTAATGATGTTGATTGGGTAGGAGATGTGAATGACAAAAAGAGTACTAGTGATGGTGCATTTTTCTTGGGAAAGAAGTTGATTTCATGGTTAAGAAGCGGAATGCCATTTCTTTATCTACTACAGAGGCAAAATACATTGTTGCTACTAACAATTGTACTCAAGTATTGTGGATGAAGCAGATGTTGAAAGATATAAGAGTTGCGTATGATGAACCTATTGCTATATTTTGTGATAATTCAATGTAATTAGCATTTCCAAGAATCCGGTGTTGCATTCAAAAACCAAGCATATATCTATCAAGTTTCACTTTTTGAGAGAGAAGGTGAGTGAAAAGGAAGTCAAATTGGACTATGTGCCCACTAAGGAATAGATTGCAAATATCTTTACCAAGCCCTTGCCTAAGGATACTTTGGAGTATCTCAGAGGGAAGCTAGGGGTGATTACCCCTCCTAATCATAATTAAGATGCATTGACTTGCATCAGTCTGTGCATTTCATAGTCATATCTTGTGATCTGGATTGATGTTGTGGTGGCTGCTACTTAGGGGGAGTAGTTAGATGTTTAGAAATGTCGTTCAGAGCTTGTGTGGAGAAAGATAATTTGTATCTTTTTCATTGATGTCAAAGCGGAGAAGAGTCATGTGAAAATTTGTGAAAGAGTCAAGGAGAAAAGAGTCAAAATTTAAGGGGGAGAAAGTGCTAAGAGAAAGTTGTGTTGATGGTGTTTTTCACATCATGTGTTGCCATCAATGCCAAAGGGGGAGATTGTTGGATATTGATGATATGTGGTTGTCATTGATGTCATCACTATTGGAATTAATGTCTTTAAGGTTGTGTATGTCAAGGATATTGAGAAAATTGTAATAAAATTAGTTGCAGGTTGTCAGTGATGCAATGAAGTTCAATATGGTGGCTAGCTCAGTATATTGATGATAAGATATTGTGGATTAAAGGTTTTTTTGAAAAGTATATCTAGTTTATCCACATGAAGTTTTAGAGGTTCACATGAATATTTGATTGAGTTATGAGTATATGTGTTCTGATAGTTGTTTTGTTGCTTTAGTTGGTGTTCCTGAAAGAAGATGATGTGATTCTAGTAATTTGATTTGTTGAAGATACTTTTGTGGTGATTCATGATGCTTGCGGATGTTGCTAGATCATGCTCTATCTATGTTGTTGGTCTGCATTGATCATTGTGTTTGTGATTGGTGATTTTCTTTTGTGAGTTCATATTTTTTATGATCATGGTTGATAGGGTGATTGTCCTGTGTTGCGGATCTTCGAGGCATAATTTTTGAAGGTGTTTCGTATTTGAGGATGTTGTTTTGGGTCCTTACTATGTTTTGGTTGGCATTGTTTGGTGCGCATTGATAATTGTTTATTGATTTGGGCCAACAGTTTGTACACATTTTATATATTGTTGGGTTGACATATAGTTGATGTTATCCTTAGTTGTGGATATATATGATCGATTGTTTATACCATTTGAAGGAAATAGTGTGTGATGTATGATGTGTGTTGTGTGCGAACAATGTTCTAATATTTTGAAGGCAGGAGTAAAGTGTGAAGAAGAGTGAGTAGAAGAAAGTGTTTATGTGCTTAACCGAAACTATAATCAGACATTAGATGTTATTTTCTCAGTTCAAAATCTTTTGGATGTAATCCAAATGTGACTATAAGACAATGAGTCTTCTTTTGGGAGGTAAGCCTTTTGTATTTGAGCAGTGAGCTCTAGGCAGTGTGCCTAACTGCATGTGCATTCCCCATTTATAATTCTTTTATACTTTTAATAGAGTATAATCTTGTGGATTAACCTCCACCGTGGTTTTTCCCCTAACAAGGTTTCCATGTAAAAAAATCTTGGTGTTATGTGTGTTTTTGATGTGGTGATTGTTTATGCTTTCATGTTTATATATCATATCTAAGAATAAGTTTAATTTGTATAATTTTTGTGACAACTGATTCACCCCCCCTCTCAGTTGTCTACCCTTGTGTTGCCAACATGCCTCCTAGTTATTAAACAAATAAATGGTTCATATCAAGCAAAGTGTGATAAAATCATTCGATATAAGGACCTCACGATGACATTATTAGATAAATTTGAATCATACAAGATCGAAAACATACCGCAAAAGGATAATCGACATGCAGATGCAATGGAAAGCACTGCTTCCCTTGTATCTCCTGAAGATCATTTTGTTGATTTCACAATTATAGTTTAAATGATCCCTAAACTATCGATAGATGATAAAAGTAAAGAAGTGTTATTAACCACTACTAAAAACTATAGGGAATGGTACACAATGATATTCAACTATTTAAAATATGGTACCTTTCTTGAGCCTACAACTAAGAACACTCCAGCTCATCTTCGAAAACTTGCATCTAAGTATATAATCCTCATAGACGTTTTATATAGAAGATCATTTAATGGTATTTTACTTAGATGTCTTAAACAATCTGAAATGCCTATAGCACTTGAAGAAGCTCATGTAGGCGCTTATGGGGGACATTTTGGAGGAAGATCGTTAGTTTAAAAATTGGTTCGTAGAGGATATTATTAGAGACACGTGGAATAAGACTATTTTCCGTAAGTGAAGAAATGCCATAAATGTCAAGAACACAACTTTATTCATGCTCTTTCTTCTGAGCTTTGTGCCCAAGTTCCTATTTGGCCATTCTTTGTTTGGGGTTTGGATCTTATTGGAAAGATATCACCACCCTCTTCCACTGGACATACATCTATCATTACTGCAACTGACTATTTTATAAAATGGGTAGAAGGTATCCCTCTTTATTCCACGACAACTGATGCAATATGTCATTTCATATGAGAAAATATTATTGCTTGCTTTGGTCTCTTCCACATTGATTTCAGATAATGGAACTCTGTTTAAGAACAATGACATGAAGAAATTCTTGGAAATATTTATATTCAACATCGCTTATCGACGCCATATTACCCACAATCAAACGGACAAGCAGAATCAACTAATAAGACTCTTGAACAAATTTTGTGAAAAAAAGTAAGTAAACATAACAAAGATTGGCATACTCAACTAACCTATGCACTGTGGGCTTTCCCTACAAGTGTTAGAACATCTACCAGAAACACTCCCTATAACCTTGTTTATGGTGTTGAAGTGATAATGCCCTTAGAGTTAGAAATTCATTCATTGCAAATTGCTCTTAAAGGGCTTATCGATGATACTACTTATAAAGAGCAATGGTTGCATCAACTTGAAATGCTTGATGAACAATGTATCAACACTCTTGAGCATCTTCAAGCTTATTCCAAAAAAATGCAACATGGTTATAATGATAATGTCATCCCTCTCACATTTAGTAAAGGTGACTTGGTGTTATATCAAAATTAGAGAAATGTCAATGCTCTCTCACACGAAAAAGGAAAATTCAGCCCTAACTGGTTAGGACCTTATTTCATCAAAGACAACTATGGGTTCAAAGCCTACACATTAACTGAAATGGATGGTACACCCTTAAAAGAACCTATCAATGCCACACATTTGTGTCGATATTATGTGTAATAGATCCTCTCTTTTGAATAGTGTGTTAAAGCAGTGTTGTTAGATTAGGTAGATGGTGTTCTATTTTATCTCGCATTGCTTCATTCCTTGGCAATATAGTGTGTCTTAGAGTCTAAAGTGATTGTTCAATCATTTTGAATTATTACTTTAGTTGTCATACTATTCAAAAGAAAATCTTGTGTGTTGTGTTAATTTATATCCTTAGATGCATTTAGATCATAGGTGCATTTAAGTTAACATAGAATACTTAAACATAATTTAGCATCTAACATAAACTAAAAAGTTTTAATTAGATCACATAAACATTAAATCATGGATATATTTAGTAGACATTCTTGCAAAGGATATTTAATAAATCACATTGACATTTAATTCAACATAAGATCATAAAAGAGTAAATGCTCATATATCATATATATCATCAAAATTTTAAGTACACATATCAATGAATACAATGCTAATAGGGCATGTGACTACTAGACCCCTCAACGCCTGGTGCTGCCCTCCATCATGAGACGATGGACTGTGATGGTTTCTTGCTCATAGACCTTATAGATAGTCGTAGACCCCACACCTCTCCTCTCATATCTGCCTCTTGTATGATTTCCTTGACACACTCCTACTCTATGCAATCTCTCTCTGCCTATAGTCTAGCCATATCTCTCTCCAACCTTGAGATTTCCACTTAGAGAGTGGAATATATCCTGCTATTTGATGGACCTCGGGAGGTTTAGAGCTCATCCAATGTTGACTGTAGTGTAGAAAGTTGTATAATAGCTAGGTCAACATGTCTAGTCATGCTATCATATATTGTCCTCAATATAGAAAAATTCTCGAAGAGATCTCATGTTGCCCCGCAGAAGGTGGGGGCACATATTTTGAGGGTAGATCATCCTCCATGTGTAGTGCAAGCATCATCTTTGTAGTAACACATTGATAGAGCTCACACCACTCTCACGTGGACCCTGCAAGATGGAAAACATAAAAGATATCACTACACATCATATATATATAATTCATATACATAAAGTTAAAGAGTGTAATGAAAACATAAATATCAAATCATCGCTTGGATCTCTAGTTCGTCAATTGGGGTTTAACCATTAAATGGTGGTCCCTTTTGTGTGGGAGGTGTGGATGGCTTGCTACTACTTGCCTCCGCACACTCATGATTGCGGATCTCTAATCTAGATACAACATGTGATCTTGTGACTCTGCTAGGGGGTGTGTCTCTCCTATCGAGGGCAACGGGATCCTCCTCTATCTCATCAACATCCTCACTCATAGATTGGGACTCCTCATCCTCATCCTCCTCATCCTCTTCCTCATCTGAGCCTAGAAATATGTCAAGCATGGTGTCATCATCATCTATATCTCCATCTACCTGCTCATCTTCCATATCCTCTTTGCAACCTAAAAGAGGTTTGACATGGCCTATAGGTAGTGAATGGGAAAGACAAGAGTTGATTGTGCTACAACCCACCACTCATCGTAGGCCCGATTAGTGCCTACATCATCAGCCTCGAAGACTGGGGGTGTGTTTTGTTCCTCGTCCTCTGAACCACTATTGTATGCATCCTCAATAGTAATATGATGACTGTCCCCAGGTCTAGGAGTGCTTTGTGCTAATTGTAGATATCTTAGTCGGGCCCGTGGTGGTACCCAAACATGTCCAAATTGACGCATGACACGATCATAGTAGAATGGTCTCACTATGTAATCATGTCTACCTATAAGAAATAGGTTTTGCTACTACTTAACGAGCTCATGTTTGTCATCTGTCCACTGGGGAATCCTCATATACGGTTTCCAGTAGATATCATCCTCATCTAGTCAATCAAACCTAATCTACCAGTGTAGTAAATCGTCGTCCTTCCATGCTCACCTCAACGCATAATTGAAGGCTTGTGGGTAACCCATGGCTACTATGGTTAGAAATCCGATCAGCCTGGTACATGTGATGTGCTTGAAGCACCATACCTGCAAGAGTGTACAATGTACAATGTTTTCCAGGTCTGGTATAAAAATCATCCCAAATCATAGTATAGATGCACAAGCATACTACAACCCCACACATAAACGGTCATGTGCTCCTCCATCTCCCTAATAATATTTACAAGTCCACCATCTAAGTGTGCTCCTCAACTATCTGGTACCAGTGTGAGTGTTATGGTAGTGATCAAAATCCACTGCAGAAGTGGTGTCTACAAATGTAGAATCCATCTAAGCTCAATGTGCAGACCGATGCTCAATCATCAGATAGGCCACTATAGAAAATATAGAATATCATCTCACATCTTTCTGAAGGATCAATCATCTGCTAAGTGTATGACCTTGCCCCAGATAGAAATCTGCAGGATGCGATGTATGTCCCCTAGAGTAACAGTCATCTCACCCGTGGGAAGATGGAAGGTACATGTGTTAGTGTCCCATATCTCTACCAAGGCCATTAGCATGGCATCATGATACCTCATAGGTGGCATGAGGTATACCCAAAACAATCCTACATCCTATAGAAGGATAACCTCCTCCTTTGATAGTTGAGTGATAGACTCCCAAAGGAAATAAAATTGTCTCCCTCTAAGGTGTTTTCAAGATCGAGGAGGAATTTAAAATAGAAAAATGCACAAAATAAATCCTAAATTCATCAATTAAATAACATTAGAGTTTCTCTAAGATACTTTATAGCCAATGTGGACACTTATTCCATTTTTGGACGGGGGGTTTTGGACACTTTAGACAATTCAGGACACTTTACACTAGCAATGGATGCCTTGCGGCAAAGATGGGTGCCTTGTGCCAATCTTTTCTAGGGTCCTAAAATTAATCAAAATACATGAAAAAGTACAGTAAATGCATGAAAATGATTAAAAAGAGAAATTCCACTCACCATTTGTCAAAATGCACCTCTTGCCACCTCGTCGTGAACTACGTCCAATCTAGGGGGCTTGTAGGTCTAACAACTCGGCATCTTGGATCACTCTACACCAAGGTAATTTGCAAAAATGTAAATGTCAAATGAGTAGTAAAAAGTGTCATTTTCATTAGTATTTAGTAAACCCTAGTAAATAAAGCTTATTTCATGTTAAGGGCATTTTATTCAAATTAGCATAGTGGGGGCTAGAGGACTTCATTTTTTATGCCATTTGTTGTGTTGGATTCGTGATTTTTCTCTCATTCTCATCACATGTCTATCACAATGTATTATGGTACTTGGAAATACCCTATGATATGACTTAAGTAATTCGATGTGGTTTCATATTCACCCTAATTCCACCTCCATAAAGCAAGTGGAATTAGGGGGCATAAATCTACCCTCAAATTCAATTCTCTGTAGAATTTTGATAAGAGGATTTTGAGCAACTAACAAACCTATGTTGTAGGATGTGGTCCTTAACATTGTGGTTTGCAGGTAACTATAGTGGGGGCTTCATTCTCCCCAATGAATCCATATGAGTATCCTTTTTATAGAGTTTAATTCATTTAGCTTACATATGCATGTAGTATCATATGGTTGCTAAACTAGGGGCTAAATGTAGTGTCGAAAAAGTATCCCTTTTTCACACTTAATCTAGGAATAATTAATATTCAAACAAGCTTAATTATGCCTTGATTTAGTGTTGTAATGTGTTTTACACATTCACATTAAGTTTAGGGCCCTTTTTAATGAAACAAACTTAATGGTGCCTTAATTTGGGTGTTGCAAAGTGGTTCTTTACACTTTCACATTAATCTAGGGCTTTATTAATTAATTGAGGTTTTTATAAAAAGGGGTAAAAACTTTATTGAAAATCAGAAAAGAGCATTACAAAAATCAATGAGCCACAACCCCAGAATCCACAAGAAGCAGTAATACGAACAAGAAGTAACATCATCCTTTGCCATTACCATCCCCATCCTCGGAAAGGATCCCCTCCAATTCATGATGGAGCTCATGGGACACCTGCCTCCACTCATCAATCTTCCAACCATCTAAATGCTCTGAAGCCCACTTAGCCAAACAATTTTCTGCCCTATTCCACTCCCTCAGAATATGGAAAAAAGACACCATCTCCATCAAAGAACTAATCTGTAGAATCTATTGAACCATAATAGCCAACTTCCAACTAACATCAAACACCTTTCGTTCATTTAGAAAATTAATCAAAACTTGTGAATTAGATTCATAGATAACCTTGCACCACCCCAAAGCAAAAGCCTGCTCAATAGTGTAGAGGATCACAAAACCTTCCATTAGGTTGATGGTCTGCATCCCTTCATGAATAGAAAAGAAGAAAACTACAAAACCCAAAAAATCCCTACCAATCCCACCAATCCTAGCAGGCCCAGGATTTCCCCTTGAGGAACCATCAGTGTTGATCTTCAAAGTACCAGTCGGAGGGGGCATCCATCTGCCCACCCTTTGAACTTTTTTTTTCACCTGCCTACCTCTCCTAACACAAGCATAAGCCAAAGAAAACCCCTGAATCACTAGTCTATCCACCATCTCAGCATCCCCTTTCTCCAAAGGAAACACCACTTCAGACTTAGCAACCACCATCTCTTGAATCATACCCATAATTCTTTGCCAAACCTGTTGAATCAACATCTTTTCACCACAAAATATTTTACGATTTTTTTCCAACCAAATCTGCCATAGTATGAAGGTAGGCCCAACATACCACACATCCTACAAGAAAGAGGCCACAGAAGGAGGCCTACCCAAACTTCTCCAAAAATCCACTAGGGGGGAAGTATGAACACATGGGCTTTTCCAAACTCCCCACCAAAAATGCAAGAGTTGCAAATCAAAGGGACAATGAAAAAATAAGTGAGAAATCCTCCTCTCCAACCCCACACAAAACACAAACAAAAGGGCCCTAAAATCCTATCTTCCAAATATTATCCCACGTCAAGCATCTATTCCAAGCCAAATTCCAAATAAAGTATCTACACTTTGGCCAAAAGAACTTGTTCCACACATTCTTCCACCAAGGAACCTCCGCCTAGTCCAGCCTGTGAGACAACAACAGCTGATATCCAGAAGCAACAGTATAGACACCCTTAGGATTAGGAGACCAAGAAAGAACATCCCCATCCTAGAGGGAACTACAACATCTATTAGAAAGGATATTGTGCAGCTCCACACACTCCTCCATACCAACAACAGGCCATTCAACAAGACTCTTACATCTTGTCGCCACCAACTGACCATGAGAAGAAAAGGTCTTAAAGTCACTCACCCTAGACTAGCCAGCCTCAAGGAACCTTTGGCACAAAGCCAACAAATTAGGGAATTGAGAAACAATGGGAGGAAAACCATCTCAAGAATCAAACCAAAAATGAGCCTCTCTCCCCCTTTTGAAAATCCAAAATAAGCCATCCTTGATGAGCGCAACCCCTTTCTTGTTCATACCCCAAATCACCAAACCTTTCCCAACCAGGGGATAACGAGGGATATCCTACCTAGAGACCCTTGGGAAATACTTATAAGATAAAATCCTAGCCCAGATCTAATCCTACTCCACACACCAATGCTAATTCAATTTAGCATCCAATGCTACCCTAGACAAAGACAACTTCCTTAACCCAAGACCACCAAACTATTTCGAGCTACAAACAATGTCCTATATAACAAGGCTCCACTTAGAGGACAATAAACTACTAGCCCATAAAAACTGTCCTTCCAAATAATCTAGTTCCTTAACAAAACCCATCGAGACCACCTAAAACATACATCTGTAAATGGGGAGAGCCTGCACCATAGACTTGAGCAACTGAACATGACCCACAAAAGACAACCATCTATTGGTCCAATGATTAACTTTCACTTGAAATTTGTCCAGAATATTCAGCCAAGAGTCCATGGGTAGCTGTCCAATAGAGATAGGAATACCAAGATAGGTTAAAGGGAGGATCCCAATCTGAAATGTCAAGATATGAGCAATCCTCCATTGAATGGACCCTGGAGTATTGAAGAAAAATATGGAGGACTTGTCTTCATTAATCAATTGACTCAAGGTAGCAAGATAAACATCCAACACCTTGCACAAATTTGAGGCTTCCCTAATGGTAGCCATGCCCATCAAAGTCATGGCATCCACAAATTGTAGATGAGACTGCAAAGGTAAATCACCTCCCCACCTCCACCCCTGAATGAGTCCCATCTCAACATTCCTTCTCATCAAACATCTTAGGCCTTAAACAAGAAGAAGAAACAAGTAAGGAGAAGTGGGTCTCCGTGATGCAAGTCATGAGAGGCACCAAAAAGCTTAGAATGCTCACCATTAATTAGCATAGAGAAGGAAACTGAAGTAACACAACTCATAATCCATTGAATCCACTCATCCCAAAAACCAAAAGCCCCAATAACCTTCTGAAGGAAGGACCACTGAACTCTGTCATATGTCTTAGCCATATCCAATTTGATGAACATCGCCTTATATTTGGAGCTAGCCATAGAGTGAATGGTTTTAGTTGTAATAACAACCCCATCCAAAATTTTCCAACCCTCCACAAAACCACTCTGTTCCTCTGAAATCAGCATTTTCAACCACTTTTTCAACCTATCAACAATCAATTTAGAGAAAATTTTGTAAATCACATTGCAAAGAGATATAGGATGAAATTGACTTAACCTATCCTCCCCATCACACTTGGGGATGAGAGCAAGGAAGGTAGAATTCAAATCCCTAGACATCTGCTTATTCTTTTGAGACTCCTGAACAACCACCAATAAGTCCAATTGTATGATATCCCAAAACTCTTAAAAGAACTCAAGCAGGAAACCATCAGGACCTGGAGCATTTCCTTTCTTCATCTGGAATACAGTCCCCTCAAGTCTTCTAGTGTAATATCACCCATAAGATGCTCACTCATCTCCCTAGAAAACAAAGAAGGAATACAAGAAAGGACTTGAACTTCCTCATCAAAGCCCCCTTGCAAATCCTCCCTAAAGAAAGAAGCAAAATATTGCATGACTTCACTCTAGATTTCCTGGAAAGAGGAAAGATGCTCACCTCTGCCATTCACCAAAATAGAAATAGAATTGCCATGTCTCTTGGCTTTCATCGAATTGAAGAAGAAAGCAGTATTTTTATCTCCTTCTTGAAGCCACTCAATCTTGGCCTTTTGTTTCCAATATACTTCCTCCCTTAGCTCACATTCCTCCAGTGCTTTCATAGCTCTAATCTCATCCCAAAGCAGATCCTCGGTCACTCCCTCCTCCCTGATCAACCTCATAATACTATCCAACTCAGCTTGGGAATTAGCCTTAGCATGAAAAATGTTTCCAAAGCATTATCGATTCCAACGTTTAAGCTGATATTTGATAAATTGAAGCAGCTTAGAAAAAACATACATTGGCATACCATACGATGGTTTACCATACCTCCACCATTCAGCCACATAGTCATGCAGAGAGGGGTCACGCAACCACATAAGCTGAAACTTGAAAGGAGACCGAGGCACATAGGCTAAAGAAATAGCAAGCTTAATAGACCAATGACCTAAGCCCCTCCAATCCAAAATTTTAGAGCAAGAGGACCAAAAACCACCAACCTAGTAGCAGGAAACCAAAAAACATTCAAGTTGTTTTGCAATGCAATTATCCCCAGCTCTTTGATTGTTCCAAGTAAACCGGTTATTAATGGGATTGATATCAACAAGATTTAAAGCTGAGATGTTATCCTAAAGTAGAAACGTAGAGGGATCTAGCCTCACAATACCACCCCTCTTCTCAACCAACTCGGAAATAGCATTGAAATATCCAGCCAGAATCCATAGATGGTAAGGAACCATGCTACGGAAAAACCTGATATGGGACCACAAAAGTTTCTTACCCTAAATCTCAATAGGAGCATAAATATTAGAGAAGAGCATGGACTCCCTCATATCAAGACAAGAAGCAATCATAGAGATGGAAGACTTAAAGGACATCCACCAAAGAGGGCAGACCTTCTGAGGGTTCCATAAACAAGCCACTCCCCCAACAGACCCATGAGCTCTGATGCACTGGCACTCACCACTCCCCCACAATTTAGGCATTAAACCAAACATACACTCAACTGATAACTTAGTCTCATGTAGGAAAAGAACATCAAGAGATTGACTTCTAACCAAGTCATGAACAACTTTTTATCGAGGGCCACTGTCAAGCTCTTTACATTCTAGGATAGAATAATCATTTCAAGGGGCTCAAGAAATGAGAATCCAGAGTCTTGACCAACCCCAACTCCACCAAAGTTTCCCCTATTAATTTAATCTTTTCCAAATCCTTTTTTCTACCAAGCTTAGAAGATTTCTCTCCCACACCTTTTATTAGATCCTTCTGATGAAGACCCAAAAGAGAGGAAGGCTTGTTACTCTTCACCACATTCGTACCTGTATTCAATACCAAAGGAGAACCATCCCCACCAACCTTCTTCAAATCAACAAAAGGAACTGACCCCACCTAGACATCCATTTGAAGGTTAGTGTCCATTTGTAAAGCACTAGCATCCTACATATCTTGAGTAGCCTTAGAGAGAAGACCCACCTATCTTGCACCCAAAGGTCCCTGATCTAGATTCACCAAGCCCAGATTCACTTCCTCTTGGCTGAGATCATCTAACACCTCAAATCTGTTAAAAGTATCTTCATCCTACCTCTCCTTCAAGGCCCTCTTTTGACCCCTATTCCTATTTTGAGCCTTGACTAGGAAGAAACCATCTACACCAACCCCATTACGAGGGATAGGATCCTTCCCCTTTTCAACCCTTGGTGGGTTGTGAGGGGGTTGAGAAGACTGGGGATCCACAAGCCTAGATTTTGGGCATCTTCACTGCAAGTGACCATACTCATGACAAAGATGACATCAGAATGGGAGAGTCTCATATTCCAGCTACTGCACCCAAGAGTAAGAACCCACACACATATCCACAAAATCTGGAAAGGGTCTACTCAAATCAATTTCAACACAAATTTAGGCATAAGTCATCACCTTTTGTCTAGAGTTTGTTGCGAGGAACCAACTAGTTTTCCAAGTATCGAAGCTAACAAGTGCATAACATCATCCCAACAACATTCAAATGGAAATCGAGGAAGTCAAACCCATACCAAAACATGATTCAGAAGCTCCTGAGAAGGGTTGAAGCCCGCATGCCATGGTTTGATAAAAAATCCCACCTAGTTATGAAAATAGGGACCCCCCTCAGAAACCCTGTTACGATCAGCCATGCAATCAAAAGTGACCATGAAATAATTATTTTCCGACAATATAATGTCCATTTCACCCTCTGGCGACCAAGTTCGTTGGGCCCAAGACTCCAAAATTTGAAGGGAAACCCTCATCCCCAAAAATTTGTAATATAAGGAATGCTTTGAATAGTGCTCAATATCGTCTGCAATCATCTCAAGTGGTATCACCAACTCCGGTCTCTCCTTACAGCATTCAAGACATCCATTAATCTTTGTGATACGTGAACCAACCGACATGCCTACACCACTAGACTCCGGATCCGGAGAAAATAAGCTATTATTAATAACCTTTGTAGCTTGGGATGACGACTTCGAGCCAAACACGGAGCAAAAATCCATGTTTGGAGGAACCCTAGAAGTTTCACCCTGAGACATTGAAGAAAATGGGCCCAAGTTGGGCATGCAAGTCCCAACACCAACAGACAATAAAGGGGCTAACACCCCACCACCCACACTATCTACCAAATGCCCCACCACCCTTCATAGTTTACCACACAACACACTAACCCACAAAAAAACAAAGGAGAGTAGCTATGACCCCAACCCACACACCCAACTCCTCACCACCCACGCCCAAGCACACGTAGGCCACTAGCCACAAAGGGATCCCCAACAAATAATGCCTAGCACGCACCCACACCAAACCCTAGCCGACATCCAACACCACACCACCTGTAGCAGAGAGAGAAAGTCAATAGCCCAAATCAATCAAACACACCAAGAAGAAAAAATGCAACACAAAGAAAGGTTTTCCACTGATCTCAAACCCCCAAACACTATCAACTCGCCCATCCAAACATTGCATTCACCAGGAAAAGGAAAGAAGAGCTAGGGCACGATTTCCATAGCTCGACGCATAGAGCACCCGAGTGCCATCGATTAATTAATTGAGGTTAATTTTCCTTAATTGGCCCATTTAATTCAAATCCAAGCCTAATTAATTATAAATTCTGAGGGATAAAACCCAACATTGTTTAATGACATTACACAACACTTAATTTTACAAGGTGTGTCCTAGTTTAGTGACCTAAGACCCATTTTCCACTTGAAAAATGGGTCCTCACTAGGTCCTAGGACCTTATCTTGGCATAACATTTAACATCCCCCAAAGTGTGTCCTAGTTAAGTGTGCTAGGACCCATTCGCCACATGACGAATGGGTCCCCACTTAACCCTAGGAACCCCTTTTGGAAGATGTTTTTTGTGGTATTTTAATGATTTGAAATCCAAGATTTGATGTTGGCTTGTGATATTTGAATTTTGGGAATTAATCTTAAGTCATCTATAAATACAAGGTTATTTCACATAGTTTCATCTAAGAATCTAGAGAGAATTTTCATGAGATCGAGCATTCATATTCGAAGCAAGCAAGAGTGAAGTCTTGGAGCAGCATTATAGTGTTTTTGTAGGTCTTCAAGTTCATTTTGTTGTCAAAGATCAAGCATTATTGAAGAGTTGATGATAGATGCCTATGGAGAATCATGATGGATTCTAGGTTTTGGGAGAAACACCATGAGATTCAACCAAGCCTAATGACTTGTTTCCTAAGTGATTCTATCTTCTATGATCATTTTATTTTCAACCTAAAGAGAAGTATAATTAGTTTTGTGACTTATTAAGGGGATATGGGATCTCCTAAAGTAGGTCTTTTGCATTGTTCATGTTCATTCTAGGATCCTATTCTAACTCAATTGAGTAGGGTTTCTTTGCATCATTAGAGATCCTAATCTTAGACACACTTAAGGTTAGGATTGCACACACATTTCATGTTTTAGATTTCAATTCATCATCAAGGTTTAATTACTAAACTTGGGGTTTGACTAAGGAAAACCCCTATCCACCAACAAGTATCAATTTTATTTTTTGCAGATTATTGACATATCCAGATCCAAAAGCAAGAATTTCAAGTTATAGGAAAGAATTATAGGTTTGGAACTTCAAGATCAAATTTAGAGTTTTCTAGTAGAGCCTACCAGGACCCATTCACCATCTAGAAAATCAGTACCTGTTAGGGTTTCTAGGTCAGTAGATTTTTAAAATTTACAAACTACAATTCCAGATTCAAAGCCTCCTAGACAAGCCTACAAGGACCCATTTTCCACCTGGAAAACAAGTCCCTGATAGGGTTGCAAAAACAAGTTTTGACCAGGTGCACAACATTCCTTATTCTTAGTTTTTCTAGAAAGCTCATTGTTTCCTTTTGTTTTGTGATTGATTTATTCATTGTACTTTGTATATTTAGGTTTAGAGGTTTTTTGCTAGTTTAAGTTCTTCTCCCCAAGGTGTGATTTGACTCACCACCCCGTCCTTGCATAAAGGAGAAGTTGCAAGATCCCAAATCTTAATTTAACTCATCACCTTTTGGGTTGATAGTTACTTCATGGTTTGGATCTCATTTCTTGAATGAAATAGTGGAGAAGAGGGTCATATTATTGTCCCCCTTTTTCCTATGTTTCACATAGTAAATTTATTTCACTTTAATTTCATCTATAGTTTTATTTCACAAATTCTATATTTTTTTCAATAATCATTTCTAGAGTTTAGCTTTAATCGAAATTGTATCAAATAGAAATACTTTGCTATAGAGCTATGGATGCATTTTTATATAAAGCAAAACATGATTTTACAAGGAGCTAATGCAAGTTTATATATACTAAATATTTCATCTTGTAACTTTTATAATTTTCCCATTCATGTAACTCTTAGTATAAACAAATGTTTTATTCTTCTTCAATAAAAATTTAATAAAAAAATTGTCATATTATTACATAAACAATGATTAGTGAATGATATGCATACCATGTGCTATGAAATCACCTATTGCTAAAAACATACCTAGATGATAATCATACATTCTAAACTACATGAGTATCCTCTTTTCCTAAACAATTCAATGGAAACAAGTAGAAGTGCATGATTACCCTTAAATAAAGTATTATCATTTCACATAGTTGTTCAAATAATGTTTTGAGGCAAGTTTGAATCTAACAAGGATATAATGTGAATATGATGTTTATAACACCTAATCTAGTCAAAACATCTTTCAACCTAGATCACCTTGTCATAGACTCGTAGGTAATTAAAGACATTCAATATAACATCCTAAGGATGAAAAAAGAGTACATCATTTGGCATCTTAAGAAAAAGTTCTATGAACAATAAACTATGACCAACCATACTTCTAACATTTCTTTTGTTGAAGTAATTAAGGTATTTTAATTTTAATTTTAATTCAAGAATGATGATCTAATCTTCATTTTGCTTAGCTAACTAAGGTATTTTAATTTTAATTTTAATTCAATAATGATGATCTATTCAAACATAAATAAATAAATAAAAATTTAGAGGTTGTCTCTCCCCCTGTAAAGTTTGACATGTCCCCATGTTTATCCTAATTTAACATTCAATGCATTTAAATATATTACTTTCTAAAGATAAAGATGTAAAAATGATCTTGAGACTTGCGGGTTATGGGCCGGCAATGTAATTTAAAATAGACTTATGTAACAAATTTGGGTGCACTTTGATTTATATCAAATTTATTTAAAACATGTGTATGCCTAAAATTGATGCTCTTGATCTTTAATCATCAATATAAAGCCACTCTAATCAAGAGGATTAACTTAGGAGAAGAAGAGCCTTGGCTGAAATGCTACTCAAGATATTTTTTAATATCACTAGTTCTTACATGTTAGAAGATATTAAAGATAGAAGTGAACTAGGTCACACAAAATAGAGTTTCAATAGATCAATCTTGTAGATATCAAGGTAGATCCATGCATCACCAATGAAATGTCACTTTAAATTATAATTGCTCAAATCAAACATAAGCTTATTAAGAGTCATTATGCTAAAGACAATCATATTAAAGTTCACCTATTTCATTACAACAATAACTTATTGAGATAATTAAGAAGATTGTAATATATGACCTCATAAATAAATATCATAATGAACCCATATATCTTATGCAAAGGTGGGAGCTCATTAAGATAAAAAAAAACTAGTCAAAGTTTGTGTAGCTATCACCACTACAGTAAGTTACTTGTATCATGTGTTCACACTCCTCCACATTGTAATCATCCCTAACATTTCGAAGAGACATAAAACATTCATCAAGTCCCCCACGTAAATTTCCTTGCTAACATTCCAGTGCAATAATTACTTGAATTCTTGTATCCACATTACTTATAATCTTAAGCATATGAAATCTATCTATAGAACCCAATGACATAAAGACCTTGCCCAAATCTTTCCATTGATATTATACCACCCCTATTGATATCAAACATTTTTTTATCAAAAAACTTATGCTAATCTACATGGACAATTTGAGAAACAAAAAGCACAAGTCACATGTGTTGCAAAGACCCGTTAATGCAGATACAACTACCAGAGTTAATGAATCCATGGAAGGCGGTTAAACCATGTCACAAACCTGAGCGCTGCGCTGCACAGCACAAGAAAACCAAAGACACGCACCTTACAACATGTACAATTACTATATAAACTCTCAATATTATAATATCATAATTGAAAATGATATCAAACAAACTGTTGCAATAAATTCAACGAATTTATGGAAGTTGCAATAGATTCCATTAGCGAATTAATCATATAATACTAGATCGCGTATCATTTTCCTCCTTTTGTAAGCATGAGAGGATTACTTTTTCATCAGGTATAGTGACCAGTATTACTTAGAAAGATTATCCTGCCATTCTACGTTATATCAACAGAAGAGTAGTTGTGTAGTGTATAAAGCAATCAGAGAAAACAATAATAAATTCATTTTCATGGCATGGTGACTTGGCCAATGCAGAGTCAGACAACTTGTTTATTCATGGATATGCAGCACCAGTTAGTGGGAGATTTCACAATCAATACAAGATCTTGATGAGAATGAACTCTGGAACATCCAGGTTGTCATGATTTATTTATTTGGGTTCAACTTAAATCCCATGGGGACCGGCTAATCAGAGTCTACTTCCAAATAGGACATGCAGTGTATAAAGTTAAGTTTGAAACAGCAGCTTCTAATTAGAATAGAAAGTAGAACATGAAATAGTAAGTTGCTTCTAGATCTAAAGCTGACAGTTCATGCTCTGTTAAAAAAAAATCTATCTAATATTATCTTTTATTGTTTGAATGTATGTAGGGGAGAGGATTCAGTAGTTGTGCACCTTAATTTCGCATGTGGAAATTTCAAATCACTCGCAATTTTTTACAGCAGCTTACTTGGCAAGTCTCCTGCTTATAACTTTCTTTTCAGGGTCACATCATCAAATATGATGCCACATCAGCATGTTTTTTGTAAAAGTGAGACCAATACTTGTGCATTTACATCATGGATAGTTGAGCGCTGATGTGGCATCACATGATTGGTTGCTTTTTAGATCAAAAGAATACATTTTGTTTAATTATGGGTAGTCATGTCACAAGTGTTGGGCATTATATAAATAACTACTATCACAAGTACAACTATTGAAACATGCTCAACTATTGGGTCCTCTCCCCTAGAGAGACTCATTGGCATCTTAAAATCTTCCTAAGAAGGTTGTAGATATTTTTCCATAGACTCTCTTAGATTAGTCTATACATGTGTAGAAGGCAACAAAGGTTTAGATTAGTTAGTGAATTAAAATTTGTATTAAAGTTTTTAAAATCTATTGTTTTTAAATTGAAGGCCTTTTTTTTTATAGATATATAGTATACTCTTTGATGAGTTTTTTTTTTTAGTTATAAAAGACTAAAAAAGAAATATTCAATAGGATGATAGTTTTTGCTCATTACAGTCTGGATTTTTTAATGATGATTTTGAGTACAAGCTTGCTGCTGTTTCTTTTATCTTTGGAGATGAAAGTCTTATGGAGTGGAGATTATAAATAAAATCATGAATATTAATCTAGCTAGCTATAACAATCATTTCTTATATTGCAAATAAATATATCAAAGGTTCCAAAAGTTGCCCTTTAAAATCAAATGATCATCAGAATCATAAAAATGAAAGCATTTTTTGTTCAATATTGTCAAAGGGCATGATCACGTCATATCCCTTCACTTGTATTTTATGATGTAAATCAATACCAATCTCATAGATATGTTTTTTACAGTAATCCATTATTCAATATTACTTGTTTATCTTTGATACCAAAATCTAATGCTACTTTTTCTTTGAATACAAAATTGGATAGATTTAATATACAAGAGTTAATATTATATGGAAGCGGATTTATTAGTGTTATTATTTAAGTTTAAATATTATAAGGTATATCTATAAGTTAGATTAAAAATTATCATTTATCAATGTTAACTAGCTTAAGACTTAAGCATATTAAGAACACCATCATTAATATATAGAGTGGCATTCAACAGTATGAATATGATTTTAAAAGAACAAATAACATATTTAATGAATTTAATTAAATCAACTCCATCTCATTTATAACTAAAAATATCTTTGAACAATAATAAATTCACTACTTATTTGATTCATAGCATTTGGAAATGCCATTCTCACCCTAGGAAGATGTCAATAGTATTGTCTCTCACTATGGCATACTTTGGAGGACTTATATAAAAACAAAGTTTGTGCCTACTCACACAAAGCCTTAGCTAGAAAAATCCCAGGTGTACTTTATACCTTGAGTTGGACACTCTCATGTGTCCTTTCTCAAATGCCCAATGCCCCAAAAAACCACTTTATTCTTCCTTGAGTGATCTTTGTGTCCCTTTCCAAGTCTCATATAACTACTTTATATAAGTCTTAAGGGTTGGTTTTCAAACCATCACACCCTTTCACAAATATTACCTTAATTTAAATTATCTAAGAAATATAATTATTCCTCCCTTTTAAAATAGTTTTCATAAATATTTTTTATTAATATCCATTTTAACCAAAGGATCGTATTATCATTTATTTTTCTAACTCCTTTTAACACTTTCATAACTTTATTTTCAATTTGGGGAAAATTTTCATCAATGATCATATTGAAAGAATTTTTCACCCTCATATATGTCCAATTGATCGACATTGACATCTTCATAATTTACTTGGGTGTACCTTCATGTTCTTGGAATCCTTTCTCATCCTCAAGTGTTGTAGCAACAACACATTTTGGTTGATCATGAGATAAATAATTTATGTCACACCAAAACGAATCTTGTTGAAGATTCACATGATCCATCCTCAAGGGATCATGTGTCTCTCTTGGTATCCTTGGTTCATATTCCTTAGAACCACTTATTTATCATTTTCTTTGGGTCTTTTAGACCAATCATGATTTTAGGGTCTATTATGTAATCTTTGACCTTCATTTTAAAATGTGTGCTAGTATTGTTAGAAGGCATACCTTTCTCATTCTTTGCAATCTTATATGAGAGATGAGATAGGAGAATTTTCATTGGATTTCCCCCTGGATTTCTAAGATGTCGAGAGAGGGGAAAATTTGTGTCTATATTTTTTGTATACAATTTTTTGGATGCTTCTTTATTTCTTACATCAACATTTATCTCATTTTTATGCCTACCATAATCATGCTTAAGGGTTCTCCTAATAGTTATGATCATATTATCAACTAAATCATCTAAGGTATATTGGTCACAGTATTTTGATGCACCTCTTCTACTTGAAGTACCCACTTTTTAATACATTGAGAATTATTTAAAGATGGCATACCTAGATTCTTAGCTTTCCATTATTCATGTCATCTCTTTACATAAGGAGAAATCACATTAGGCATCTCTTGACCTTTGGATTGTTATTCTCTTTTCCATTTTTATTGACTTGATTTACAACTAAATTATGAGTCTATCCTTGAAAGAGTTACTACTCCTTAAATTAAAAGAAAATAACCTTTAGATCAGCAAGGTTCTACTTTTATATCAACCAAGAACCAATTTTCCTAGAAAATCTATAGTTACTAATTAATCTAGGTCTTTTAATTGAATCTATTTTTAGATCCCCCAACAACATTGTCAATTTGTTAGTGATTTGAGTTGTAAATCCCAAATCGCTAAGGATAGGCAGTCTCCCAAGTACCAAGAGTGTCAAACATGGAAGAGTACCACAAATCCTATGTTCATGTTGGACAACTTAGGACAGGTTTTCTAGGTGGGTAAGACCTTATTCACTTTTGGTTCTATAAGAACAAGGGGGGTTTCCCTAAGGTGTTGAAATGTATTATAAGGATTAAACAATTACCTTGCTAAAAACCATACCCACTACATAATGTATCCTTGTATCGATGTCACAGTATACCTATGCGTCAGTTTAGGTATGAAAGGCTATGCACCTTTATATAACACAACACAAATGGCTTATCATGTAGAGTTTGTTAAATATTGATAACAATCCATATTGTTGTTATGAACTCATACATGGAAGCATGACAAACTAATGTAACACAACTAAAAGGAAGTAACTATAATTGAATTATTTTAAATATGTTGGGTTGATGAGAAATGGAGTACATAGCATATTGGTACCAATATGAACAGGGCTACAGTGTCATTTTTGGTGTGAATAAATGTTTGGTACCTAGTTAATTCATTCACTAGGTAATTAGGGGACATATTCACATGTTAAGTTTACTTAGGATATAAGATTCTTCTAGAAGTCTTATCTAGAACTTATCTTATCTTTGCATCATTTCCTAGGTAGTTAGTTACTTGCCACATGTTATAGGATTAAGACACATGTCACAATTCTGTTGATTTGTATCACTCCTTGCCTAAATAAGCAAGGCTTCATATGTACTTTGCCATATTCAATTTGGCATTCTTGCATCCTTAATGATAGCATGATATTTTTTCCATTTCTCTCTTGTGGAAGTTATTTTTCTTTAAGGTGATTCTAAGGTGTTTGAGGAGTTCACCATAAACTCCTACATGGTATCAGAGCTTCAGTGTTGTAGACTTCTTCCCATATTTGAGGGACCAATCTTAGCATGAAAGTTTTGTTGGGTGCGATTTGGGGTCTTGAGAACCTCGCCATTGAATCCGAGGTGTTTGAGAAATTCAAGATAGGCTTTCATTTTGTCAAAATCTGGCATATTTTTTCAAATCTGTAAGGATTTCATGCAAGCCATTTTTATTGGAGCCATTTTCATTTTTGCTTCAAAAATACAACTTCTGCTCATTTATAAGAAAAACGATTTTTGGGTTTTGCAACCAGGGTCTAAATCTCATCTGGGTATCTACTAGATTTTTTAGATAGTGATCATATTTTACAAAAACAGCTATCAAATAGGCCCGCACAACTATTTTTCCTATAGGCAAAGTTTACGTTTTTTACCAAATCACATGTTCTGGTTTTTGGATTCAAAAACAATTTCTGGGTTTTGTTGGTAGCATCAAAATATTATCTAGGTATCCATTAGATTTTGCATGCAACAAGTAAATTTTCCATAAATCAAATCAGAAGGGTCGTGTCTGCATCGTCGGTTGGCACAATTTATCCCTTTTTTCAAAAATTCATAACTTGAGTGTACAGCGTATGTTTTTTGAAAATTTTATATTTTCGGAAAGCTTATTCCGTCCTCTACACAAATTTAAGGTCATTTTTCATTAGGTTTTCATTTTCTTTGTACTTCATTTCAGTTCCAAATCATTTGTCAATCAATTGTTGCTTCATAGATTCCAAAGTTGTGCTAGTTTGAGAGTTTTATAGTGTTCCTTGGCATCAGGTTTGTTGTTGCTTTATCATGATTCTGATTTGATTCCTTGAGTGACTCTATTATGGTTTCTAGCAAACATAAGTGTCTTTCCTTGCTTGCTGAATTAAGGATTCCACTGTTACTCCACAAGTGTGCTTCTAGTGCTTCTTTATAGTAAGTTATCTCATTATGGGGGGGTTGTATGATCTCTCTTATCATCCTTTGTGTGGATAGAGATTGATTGGATTTGTGATGGATATCATTATTGTATTTATCTCTCTTTTGTGGAGGAGTTTTGTCCCATTTAGTTTTCTCCTTTTCTTTGTTTGTGAGATATTTCTTTTACATTTGTACATGGGTACCTAAAATGGCCTAGTATTTGGGGGGTGTTGGTGTGAATAAATGTCTTGTACCTGGTTAATTCATTCACTAGGTAATTAGGGGACATATTCACATGTTAAGTTTACCTAGGATATAAGATTCTTCTAGAAGTCTTATCTAGAACTTATCTTATCTTTGCATCATTTCCTAGGTAGTTAGTTAGTTGTCACATGTTATAGGATTAAGACACGTGTCACAATCTTATTGCATTTTATCTCACTCTTTGCTTATATAAGCAAGGCTTCATATGTACTTTGTCATATTCAGTTTGACATTCTTGCATCCTTAATGATAGCATGATATTTCTGCCATTTCTCTCTTGTGGAAGTTATTTTGTCTTGCAAGTGATTCTAGGGTGTTTGAGGAGTTCACCATAAACTCCTACAGTCATGACTTCATTCAAATATGTAATGATTGAAATACCAATGTGAAACTTTAATGAAGATTTCACTAAGATTATATCTCTTCTAAATGCATAATCAAACTAGGTTCTACACATGCATTAAAAAAATAACTAAATTTGTAGAATATTAGAAGAGTATACTTATTAGTCCATAGACAAACATGAATACTTATTTTATTATTTGTGAAAAGACACCATGCAAAATCTTTGTAATGTTTTTATAGTCACCTGGCTACCCAACTGATCGTATATACATCAAAAAATGAACATAATGACAATGTATACACTTAAAAAAATTTGATTCCATACTTTAAACTTGTTCATAAAATATTATAATATATCCATTACACATTTAGACAAACCTGGATCATCAAAATACAAAATAAAGTATTTCCCTTCACTAGAATCTAAACCCTAGTTGTCTAAAAGTTTATTTTTCTCTATTCTTCTCCAAAATAATTTTCCCATCCTTTGAATAATAAAAAAATAATTTTTTATACCTCTATAATTTGCTCCAAATAGAAACATGCAATATTCCAAGACATCCTACAAATTTATGATCTCAACCATTGCAAGGGGTGTACATAACCTAACTACCACCATGATAATTTTTTCTCATCATAAATTCTCTATTGAGACCTATGAACATTAGGAATAGTGCATAAATCACTCTTTTCCCACTCGCCATGCCTTTAAAATTAGTAGTGTGAGTTTTCTTGTTCAAGGATAAAGAGAATGCCCACAAAAACCACTAGAACAATTACCTAGAGATGGTGTTTGAGATGTTGGGATCAACAGCAATAAATGTCGCATAGATTAAATTCTACATTCCTTCTTTGGATCCATTCAAATGTATAAGAATTATTCTTAGGGGTTTTATGATTAAGTCTGGTAGTTGCACTTGTCCAAATCATATCACTAATGAAGCTCAAGGTCATCCAAGAGGGCAGGTGGGAGCTAGAATGAGAAATGGAAAGATTTTTAGAATTTTAGAGGCTAGAGAAAATTCATATCACATGCCAATATTGGAGCATCAAGGAATCAAGGTTGACATAGAATTTGTGCCATAGGGGATGAGGAAAAGAGGAATAGCAACAAGGAAACTCCAACAAAGGAAAAGCTTTCAAGAAGTTAGGACTAGAAGAGATGGCATGAAGGGATAGGAAATCAATAAATTCTAGAAGACTTGAGGAATTTTGGAAAATATTTAAAGAAGGTTTCAAGATGTCAAACTTTCAAGAAAGGCATGACTGATATGACAAGTCTGACAATGATGGTGGGATTTGAATCTTTGAAAGGCCAACAATACCTAGAATTTTTTTGACAAAGAATAAGATAGAGTGTTAGGAATTTAGGGAGGGATGAAAGGACGTGCTTGAATAAGGATTGATCAAAATTATGGTGGGTAGATGATGCTAGCATGATGTCATCAGAATTGCTTATGTCAGCATGGTTGACAACGTCAATAGGCTAAGATTGATCAAAAAAGGTGGGGTGTGACTTTCAAGGATGACAAGTATGATAGGGGATGATGGGATGGAGAACTCTAAAACTCCAAAAAACTTAGCTAAAGAGAAATTTTTTAGCGAATCAAGGAAGGAGAAGGTGGTAGTTTGGGAAGAGGAACCTCGAAAGACCAAAAAATTAAACACACACAAATTTCACAAGGCTTGTAGGCAAGGTTTCAAGATCAATTGGAGAGGTCTGCAATGATAGATATCTTTGATACCCTGAAACTCTAGCAAGACATGAATATCAAGGGAAACAATGGACAAAGCCTAGAATTAGGCATTTTATGAGTCTTTTCACCATTTGACACTTAGGGAACCCATTCAAAGTTTCTCATATTAGTTATCAATAGAGGGTTCTCAACAAGGTCAAAGAGGAAACCTTTTGACAAGAGTGAATGATCCATAAAATGTCAAGGATATTACTCAACTATCTCTTTAATAATGGATTATAATTTCATCTAAGAGAGTAGACATTACTAAATTAAATAGAAAAAATAAACAAGGAAATAAAATAAAACTATCTCTTTAATAATGGATTATAATTTCATCTAAGAGAGTAGACATTACTAAATTAAATAGAAAAAAATAAATAAGGAAATGAAATAAAATAGAGAGCAACACAAAATATAAAATGCATATACTCTAGAGATACTCCATGTGGGTAAAAAATTAAATAAAGGTGACTAAACAATCACTTATCAATGCTTCAAATAGTAATTTTAATTGAATTTCAACCATTAAAATTAATATAGAGCCTCTAAATAACTAGGACATCTCTAAATAACCTCCACAAGCTCTCAACCCCACTCCCCCTACAAGTACTTGTGTGACAATCATAATGTTGCCCAAAATTTTACCTTATTCTCAAAAATTTTGGTTATGATAGTGTCTTATGAAAATTAGTTAGAAATAAGTCTTGGTGGAAAACAAATCCTAAAAATACAAAAATTTCCAAGTCTATTCCTCTCTTGTTGATATTTCTAAGTTTTTCCTAAAAACTTATCAGACTCTTTCATAGTTAACAAACTTTGCAAAATTGTGATAGATTCTTTTTGTTGATGATTTTACTAGTAAACTCTGCAAAAAATTGAAAATATTTTTTTGTTGGTGTTTCTATGAGTTTTAGAACTTATAGGTTTCTCAATAGATGGTCTTTCTTTCCTTTTTGCTAAGTTTCAAAGTTTTTGAAATTCCCAAAATGTCGAGAAGTTTTGTTTGAAAGTTTTGAAGTTCTTGGTTTTAGTTGGCTTGTGAGTTTATAAACTAATCAAAAGACTAAAAATGTTGGAGAATTTATGAAAAGATCCTTCATAAAGGTTTCAAAG
>VDFB02379711.1:146789154-147036707 GCA_007258455.2 Sequoia sempervirens | reverse complement strand
TGATTTTTCCGACCAGCAATCTGATTTTGAAGAAAGTGAAGTAGATAGAGCTCCAGAAGAATCTGGAGATGAGAAGGAGAGTGGTGGAGTCTTAGCTCAGCTTTCGAGCTTCCAAAGAAACGAATCATTCAAGGTTCGAGGGATGGTCAAAGGGCAGCGAATCATTGCCTTGATCGACACTGGAGCAACACATAACTTCATTGATGAAGTTGTGGTAGCAAAGAAGGGGCTGCAAACTGAGGAGTTTCAAGGTTTCAAGGTCATGGTTGCCGATGGTTTCCATATTACGTGCACAAAGAAAATCTCGAACATGACCATGCAATTGGGAAACTACGAAGTCAAGGATGACTTCTATGTAGTCCACATTGGAGATACTGATGCCGTCCTAGGCATTCAATGGCTGCGTTCTCTTGGGGAGATCTCCTTGAATCTGCAGACTATGGAGCTGAAGTTTCAATCTAATGGGAAGAAGATAGTGCTCAGAGGAATGTCTAATGGGGGCCCTCGGGTTGTGTCATTCAAAAGAATGGCAAGGCTGATCCGTCACGATCAAGCTGAGTGGGTTGCAGAGTGTATGATCCTCCCTGCTGGTCCGGGTGAGACTAAACAAGATCATCCTCCTGATATACAGTCTCTACTCACGAAGAAGAGCAAAGTCTTTGCAGATTTGCCTCCTGGACCACCACCTGAACGGGGGTCAGAACACATCATAGAGCTCAAGGAAGGGGCTAAACCGGTGATCAAACTCCATATCGGTATCCGAAGAGGCAAAAGGATGAAATCGAGAAGAATATTCGAGAACTTTTGGAGATGGGTTTCATACGCCCAAGCAAGAGCCCCTTTGCATCTGCAGTGGTTCTTGTGAAGAAGAAGGATGGTACCATGCGCATGTGCGTGGACTATCGTGCTTTGAACCAAAGCACCATCAAGAACAGATACCCCATTCCCAGAATAGATGAGCTCATTGATGAGCTGCATGGGGCCAAGTTCTTTTCGAAAATTGATCTGAGGTCGGGTTACCATCAGATACGAATGAGGGGATCAGATGTGGAAAAGACAGCTTTCAGATGTCACTATGGCCATTTTGAATTCTTAGTCATGCCATTTGGTTGACTAACGCCCGCTACCTTCGCCTTGCATGAACCGCGTCTTCTTAATCAGTTACTTAAGGTTTGTGGATATTTCCTTTTGATGATATTCCTCGATCTACAGCAGAAGAATTGCAGATCACCGGGCACTTGAGGAAGTGCCAGTACCGCAACCGTGTTTTGGTTCAAGAAAAGCTTCCAAATGTGGAATTTGGAATGGAGGAGTTATTGTTCTGCCACATAATTAGTGCTGAGGGAGTGAAGGTGGATCCGAAAAAGATCAAAGCAGTAGTTGATTGGCCACCTCCTGAGAGCTTGACTCAGTTGAAAGGTTTTCTGGGTCTTTGTGGTTTTTATCGGAGATTCGTAAAGGGGTATTCACAGAATGCTGCTCCTCTTACTGATCTCACCAAAAAGGGAGCCTTTGCTTGGTCAGAAAAGGCTCAAATTGTTTTTGATAAGTTCAAGAAGATCATGAGCTCGTGTCCAGTTTTGGCTATTCCGGATTTCTCCAAGCCATTCGAGCTGCAATGTGATGCATCGGGTGAAGGAGTGGGGGCTGTCCTGATGCAAGACAAACACCCTATCGTGTTTGAGAGCAGAAAATTATGGGGTGTTGAAAGGACATACTCAATCTATGACAAAGAAATGCTTGCCATTATGCATGCATTAGCCAAGTTCAGGCAGTACTTGGTAGGGAACAAGTTCGTGGTTAAGACGGACCACAATAGCCTCAAGCATTTCATGCACCAGAAAGACCTAAATGAGAGGCAACAGAAATGGGTGAGTAAGCTTCAAGCTTACGACTTTGACATTGAATATGTCAAAGGGAAATAATGTCGTGGCTGATGCTCTCTCCAGAAGGCCTCATCTTAGCTCATTGTGTGAGCTTACTGCAGATTGGAGAGACATGTTGCTTGCTGATTATGCCAAAAATCAGTTTGCAACCAGCATTCTGGAGGGTACTTTCCGTGATGAAAGGTACCAGGTGGTTGAGGGATTGATCCAATATAAGGGAAGGATCCTTCTGGTGGCTGATTCTAAGCTCAAGAAGAAGATTCTTTTGACTTTTCATGACATTCCAGTTGCTGGTCACCAAGGTTTTTTCAAGACCTATAGGCAGATCCGAGAAAGGTTTTCTTGGAAAGGATTGAAAGGAGAGGTCCAACGCTACATTCAGGAGTGTCCTATTTGTCAAGCGAATAAAAATGAGCATACATTACCAGCCGGTTTGCTGCAACCACTTCCTATTCCCAATCAAAAATGGGAAAGTATCTCGATGGACTTCATCACTGGGTTGCCCAAGGCCCAAGGGAAGGATTGTATTTATGTAGTGGTGGATAGGCTGACCAAATTTGCTCATTTCTTCGCCATTACCAGCACTTTTTCTGCAGCCCAAGTTGCAGATCTGTTTTTTCGAGAAGTGTTTAGGCTACATGGATTGCCAAAGAACATTGTGAGTGATAGGGGCAGAAAGTTCCTAAGTACGTTTTGGCAAGAAGTCTTCAGAATGAGTGGTACTGTGCTCACCCCAAGCACTAGTTACCATCCCCAAACAAATGGGCAAACAGAAGTGGTGAACAAGTGGTTGGAAGGCTACTTGAGAAATTATGTGTCAAAACAACAGAAAGCTTGGGTCAAGTGGCTGCATATAGGCGAGTACTGCTACAACTCTACTTTTCATATGTCAATTAAGATGTCTCCTTTCTTGGCACTTTATGGATATGAAGCACCTAGTTTTGCAGATTTGGTGTTTGGTGACAGCAAAGCACCCCTAGCCAAGGATTTGTTGCAGCATAGTCAAGACATAATGAGATCCTTGAAGGATAATTTGCAGATTGCACAAAATCAGCAGAAGTTGTATGCTGATCAGGCGTGTTGAGCGTTCTTTTGAGGTTGGGGATATGGTCTATCTTCGTTTACAACCTTATAGACAGTCTACTCTCAAGAAGAGTGGAGCTGAGAAGCTCAAACCTCGCTTCTATGGGCCATTTAGGGTCATCAGAAAAGTTGGGGCAGTAGCTTATGAATTAGAGCTACCTTCAGATAGCAAGTGCATAACGTCTTCCACGTGTCTCACCTCAAGAAGGCACTTGGACACAATGTGGTTGCTTCTTCACAGTTGCCACCGTTGGATGAAGAGGGACAGTTGGTTCTAGTTCCAGAGGAGATACTTGATGTCAGAGAACGTTCTTTGAGGAGAAGAACCATCAGAGAATAAAGTGGAAGAACCTGCCCATGGAGGATGCAACTTGGGAAAGTGATGAGATATTGCAGCATCCTAGTTTGCATTGCTTGAGGACAAGCAATCTTGGGGAGGGCGGATTGTAATGTCCCCTTCTCAAACCGATCGATCATGTGACCGTTCTTTTTCTGGAAACCGGCTAACCGGAAGGTGTAAAAGTTTCCTAATTTTGAGGAGGTCATTGCTCAGAGATGGTGGATTCAATGGCGGATTCTTTCTGGGTTTTCAGAGAGCTTCATAGTGGTATGTTCATCTTGGCATTCGGAGCACTTTCTGGAATTTACTATTTTAAGTAAATTCTATTTTTAGTAGCTTTCCAGTTGAGTTCAGCTCGGTTGACTTCCTGCTTCAGTTGGTCAGATGTTTTGCTCAGTATTGGCTTCAGGGCACATTCGGAAGGATAAGTTAAGTCATTTAATTAAAAAGTCACGTTTTAATTATTATATTTTAACGTTGACCCTTGGCCTAGATGTAATGACTTAATGATTGTTTTTAAAAAGTGGTCTTTGAGGGTGGCGCCCTCATTAAAAGATTATTTTAATTATTCCCAAAGTCAAAGCAAGGTTATGAAGGGCGCATTTATCAAAGTATGATATTTATTTAAAATACCAAATCTTAAGCCTTGAAGGAAAAGTACGCCCATCCTTGAGGAGATTGGGTTTTGACCTAAAAGTGGATTTTAGGGTTTTGAGAAGTCAACTGGAGAATTATAAAAAGGAGTCTTGGAGCATCATTTCACATCTTTGGTCTACTATACTATTATGCTGCCGGATTGGCTCTGGATTTGCTTCGAGGAATGAAGGCCTCCTAGCTTGGGCATCGCTTCGTGTTTGCAAGACAACATCTAGTGGTGAATTTAGTTTAGTTTTGAGGGGTCATTGAATATTGTGCATTATAATCTGCATTTTGAATCTTAGATTTTTGTTTCTACATATTAGCCATGTTCTAGAATTGCATGTTTACTACAGCAGATCCGCCTTTTTATTTGTAATTCAAAAAAGACAAAAAATTAGGTTGTGGGTATTGTCTCATTATTCCCGTATTGGCCAAGCGCCCATGTTTGCAAGTTTTGAGATTTTATAGTGAAGAACTTGATTTTTAAAAGGGAATCGCCCCTGTCAACTGGGCCGTACCTTTCTACTGTATTGGAGTTCGTGCCAATAAATAAAGTCTGCATGTTAGTCTGGTTTCTTGTTCCTAGTTTCAGCACCTCCTTCATCCTTGTGCTCTGCATTCAGTGTTAGGTTAATTGAGTGAGTTTTGAGAGAGATCCGAGTTTTTCAAGAAACATCTATGTGCTGGTTCTATGATGAAAATACAGGTCTGTCACACAGATTGAAGAAATCTGCATCTTGTTCTTGGACGGGTGTGAAAGGATCTTAAAGTCTTTGCGGATATTTCATCGTGGATGGTCAAGCTTGAAACAAGGTTGGATCTGTTAATTAATATCTTCATTTTCAGTTTCATTTCTCAACAAAAGAACTTATTAATATTATTGCAAACTTCTCATATGCTGATTTGTAATTGATAGCAAGTTATCATCTTTCAAATTGTATGCTGGCAGTAGTACTTACAGCCTTTAGATTCTTGCTTATCAGATTGTAGTGTTCTTTCTTTCAGCATTTGATATTGTATGTAACCCATCTCCGCCCTATGGTCGCTACTTACCCACTCTGGGTCAGCAAGCACATTCTGGGTGTTGAGTGTTTCAACTTTCAGTAGTTCCTTTCAAGCTTTGCTTTCTGTATTCACTCCGTCATATGGTCGCCCCTCACTCCACATTGGATTGGGTAGCACATACTTGACGTTGAGTTCCTTTCTGTATTTAGAGTAGAAGATCCTCTGACCAATGCTCGCCATCATCGGCGCCATTCTGGTTAGAGTTGCTTTCTTGCACGTTTTGGTTTATCCATCTAACCTTAACGGGTGCACTGCTTTGTCATTTGTAATCTGTTTAATTGAAAAAACCAAAAAAAAATTGGCTCGGAATATTTCATCCCCATCTTCACCAACCATTCGATGGTTCTTTTTGCTCATCAACTGGTGAATTGAAGAGATATTTTGAACAAATCATGGTTTAATGTTGGGTTGGAGTTTCTTGAGAGGATGTTTCCAGCCTTGGGCATGAGCAGTTGTGCTATTATGGAAGTTGATTTTTCGTGTTGCAACAGCTGTTCAATTACTTGCACGCTGACTTTCCTAAAATCAGACTTTAAGTGGTTTATTTCATATTTCATGGGCAGCTGGTACACTCATTTTTTCTTTTCACAATCTTTTATCAATGATGATTTTTTCCTTCAAAAGTGGGTAATGGTGTTTCATAGTGATTTGGATCAGCATTGGATGGTGTTCAAGTTATTTTCTGGTGGCTATCTTTGTACAATCTCTTGCACTAATGTTTGGGGCAGCAAACTTTTGCTTGATTTGGTTCAACTTTTTGACACTTTGGTGGAGAGATTAGTGGAAGTTTTCAGAAATTTTCTTGAATATGTCAGAAGTACTCAAAGGAGGCATTATACATCCTTGTGGAGTTTTGAGGATGTGGCTGCTATGACTTTGCAAAGACTTGTTTTTCCCTTTGCAATTAGCTATGATGGAGACACACTTCTTGTTGTGACTCGGTTTGTTGCTTTGAGAAGTTATGCTGATAAGAACATTTTTGAGTTGATTAGATTATTCTTTTTGGTTCGCAAAATGGTGATTGACATTGACATTATAGATGTTAATTCCTCAAACTTTATTGGGCATGAAATGCTGTTGGATTTTGATTCCATTCCTTCCATGTTTTTCAGTTTGAATTTTAGGCATGTTATCTCTTTGATGTTGCAGGGATTGTTTGTGCAATTTTGGTGCAATGATTTCATTTGTATGATCAGAGTAGAGCAGCATCAGCATGGTGGGGTTTTTCAGAGATGAATATGGGACCCCGGGATCCTATATGTTTGGTGGGATCAATTTGAAGTGTTGTGCCATTGCTTGAGGACAAGCAATTTTGGGAAGGGTGGACTGTAATGTCCCCATTTTGGCCATACGCTCTTCTAAGACTGATAGCCTATTTCTGAAAATCTGTAGGCTAATCAGAAGTGCAAATTAGGGTTTCCTTTGGAGGTTTTTGGCATTTCTCTAAATTTACTATTTTTAGTAAGTTCAAATTTTGGCAGTGATCCAGTTGGCGGCACTTCAGTGAGTTTCTATTTCAGATGGAGCAGTTGTGCAATTTTGGTTTTGGCTTTTAAGAGCATTAATTGAAGAAATATTTTATTCCAAGGCATTAATGTAATGTTTTAAAGTGGACCCCTTGGCCTAATGCATTAACTTGAAGTTGTTTTAAAAGGTGGTCATGAAGGGGGACACCACATGAAGGAAATATTTAATATTTCCTAATGTTATTTTATGCCTTGAAGTTGGACGCCTTATTGAGGGAATAAAGTGTCTTCAAATTTAAATTATTTCAAAAAGGAGTTTAAGCATCGCATTTCTTGGAGGGGGTTATGGAATTTGAAAAGTCACCTCTTCTCATCTATTGTTTATGCTATCATCATGCTGTCGAAATGACTTCATAGATTTGGCTTCGAGGAATGCATACCTCCTAGCGTAGAACCAATTTTGTGTTTGAAAGATAACACCTAGTTGGGAATATTGCTGCTTCTCATCCAAACTAGCAGATTGGGCTTCATTGATAAAGAATTTTGGTGATATTTCAGTTTGTAATTTGCTGTTTTGTTATTGCTGAAAATAGATTTTCAATTGCACATCATTAAGAGAAATTTATTTCATTCTGGGTATCGATGAAATCACTTACTATGCTGAAGGTGATCCTCTTTGTAGAATTTCAGAATTTATTGTGCAGTCTCCAATTTTTGGTTGATAGTCGACCTTTACTTTCTTGGGATTCGTGTTGATTCCCTTGCAGGTCTTTGTTGCAATTTATTTCTTGGAGATTGGTCGCCATTCTTCCAAAATTCAGTTGCAATTTGTTTCAAATCATTCAGAGGTGGTTTGTGGAATTGGCGAGCATTTTGGTATGTGTTGGTTTGCTGGTTATAAGGGTTTTCAAATTGCTGGTTTAATATCAGATTTATATCAGTTCTGATTTTGGTTTGTAATTTCAATATTTGAGAGATTATAAGTGTGGGAGATCATCTTCTTTCATTTGGCTTTGAAGATATTGTAATAATATTTATAAAATTGCAGTTGTTTTCATTGTAAGACTGTAAATAGTAGTAGTATTCCAGTCCTTTAATTAGCTGCAAATTTTGTATTTCATCTCTCATATTTGTAACCCCTAGATGGTTTACTACCAATTTGGATAAAGAACAAATTGTAGAAACCCTAGTTTCCCCTATTCTCCGAATCTGACTGTCTTTCTGATCTTTTTGAATGTTTTTGGTTTTTTGCTTGTTTTTGTGTTTTTGATGCAATAAATGAAAAGGTACGATTTTGCAAATAATTGAAATAAATTCAATAAAAATTAAATAACTCTAATATTGATGGAAATAGAGTGCCAATATATTTATTCTGATCTTTTGAAAGGGTTACAATAATACCCAGATGCATGCAAACAAGAAAACAGTGAAATAATATAGAGAACCTGGCAAAGCTGGCTGCAATAAATGACTGCTGTAACTGGTACGGCTGAGGTAATAGATGGTTTCCTCCCTCTGTCTGGGGCTCTGAATATGATCTCCAAATCTAGGTGCCTCCAGAGTTGCTAAGATATGACCTTAAGACAAGGCGTTTTCTCCAATACCAAGGACGGCTCCCTCTTTGATGGTACGGCCAGAAATCAGAATGGTACGGCTTGGTACAAGTACGGCTCAGGCAGAAACAGCAATTAATAAATATACGCCTCTTTCACAATCCTCCAGATCTCCAGAATATGGACGCCTCAATAGATGAATGCCTTCTAAATGAATGAACTCTCTGTAACTCCGTAAAATGATAACCTCTGAAGCTCTGTGATTCCTCCTGTATGAAGAAACCTCTGCTGCAATAAATCAAGTGGTATTCCACACCCTCTGAATTGCTTCCAGTGGAGATGGCTCGTTCCCCAAGGAATTCGAACTTGAAACCCTAAAGTCTCTTGCTCAGATCAATTTGATCAGTTCTCAATATCAATAATCTCATAATGGCTCAAAACCCAAGGCAAATCCTCTAATATGCTGAAAAGTGCGATTTCCTTAAAAATAGGGTTTTATTAAAATATTGACTTTTAATTCTTTTATTATTTCAATAGTCTCAATCAAATATTTTAATATTATTTTAAATGTCCATTTGGCCCCTTCTGATGATGGCGCACCCTTCAAGAAGAATCACTTAAGTTATAATATAACATTATAACTTTATATTATAATCATTAAATAATTAATATTTAATCAATACAATTAAATATTAATATCTTCCTCGTTACTCATCCGATGACTGTCCCGTCTGAAGCTGACGAACACTGAAGTGATTTGAACGCTGCCAAAGCCATACTGCTAAAAATAGCAGGGGTCCCACGCTGCCGCCAGAACTGCTAAAAATAGCAATTCTGCAAAAAGTCTCCGATTGAGCCCAAACGAAAGACTACTGATCAAACTCTGCTAACTGAAGCTGAGCCAAGCTCCGAAGTGACCCTCTATCCAGTCTATCAGCCTACGAGGGTCGTGTGATAGGCCAATCCTGTACTCCGAGAGATGTCACTGAGAAGGGGACATGACACAAATCTAATCTCTCATTTATTACCCACTGAAAAGTGGAGAATTTCTGAATTCCCACCATTGAGTGGATGTCTACTACAGTGGATGAATTCTTTAATTTGTAATCTTTCCCCCCGCTGAATAAGTTGAAGTGTGGAAATCTCTCATGGCTGGTTCACCGCCTAGTTTCATTCAGTTGTAATTTCATTTTCAGTTATTGTACAATTTCCTTCGCCATATGCTATCACCTCGCCTCTTGAAGGATCTTGGTGAACATTCTTGGCGTTCAGTGTATTCAATTTGCTTACCATTTTGGAAAGCTAACACTAAACATTTGGTGTAGTGTTGGTTTGTGTTGTGAGAATTCACGGAAAAAATTGGTAGGCACATTTCAGAAATCTAGATCTAACCTTGAAAGTGTGTGCGTAAGGGATCATAGCCACTTTAAACTTGAATAGAAAATGTAAAGTGCACTCCACTAGGGTAATAGCCACTTAGACTAGTTATAAGATGCAAAGTACACATGTAAGGCATGTCTGCCACTTTAAATTTGGCTACAGCCCAAAAAGCATATGCTTTAGGAGACACTGTTACTTAACTTTGCATTAGAGAAAGTTTTTTTGGTTCTGATTTCCCAGGTGCACCCCTTAGTGGTATTTGTCATGGCCAATTGTCCCGAAGCACATGCTTTAAAGGACATTGCCAATGTTCCATCCCTTGGTCATTTTTAGCCTTGGCAAGGCATGCCCAAGAGATTACTTTGCCATTTTCTTTCACGTGGACAAATTTAACTGTTTTGGCAAAATAATGCCTTAGACCATGATTCCTAGACTTCACTTTCATTTATTGACTTGACAAAAGAATCAACACATCCCTAAAATGATGAAATTCACTAAAAATAAAAACAAGGGACAAAAGCACAACTGGACATTCAGGATCTTTTATGCATCAAATTGACAAATAAACTTGATGAAACATCCAAGGAGGACAACAGACCTAAAATAGATTGATATTGTCTGACCAAAATTCAAGACGAATCTATAGACTATGCCTTGGGTTAAGAAACTTGACCCAAAAGGTCAGGGTACATTAAACATTTAATGCAGTTTTTCAAAAACTTTGACAAAATGAAAAAAATTATGTAACATTGAAGTTTTGAGATTTCCAACATTCCAAATTTCCCTTCTATACCCTTTTTTAGGGTGAAAGTCAGATGCTCCAAATCACTGGAAAGGGATCTGGAAGATAGCTCCTGAACACCAGAAAAAATGGATATAACACAGTTGCTTCCAAAAATACAAAAAATATTACTAAATTGCAACTCCATTTACCATATTTTGGTAATTTGTGTATATCAATTCTTTCTTCCCTGGACTTTATTGCCACAAAACTTCTTGCAACATCCCCAAGTCTATGAGGAAAGTTGTTTATGAGTTTTGGCACAGTTCTTTTTGGCTTGCAACAATAAGAATGTTAATGGTATTCATTTAGAATTAACTTGGCCTTATCTCCCATCTATTATGCTATAAACTGTAATAATCTGTATATAATTAGCTTTTGCCTTTAACTGGTATGTTTAAGACTGAAATCTATTAGAAATATCTATGTTTTTCAATGCTTTGGAAATGCCTTTCGTGTCATTAAGAAACTAATAACAGACATAAGAAAGCTGAATCATCAAGTCTTCAACATTTCCAAATTCAAGATCTTTCATATTTGATAGGTTGAACTCATACTTATTTGAAATTTCCAATCATTTTTATTCAGATGCCTTTCCATATACTGATGCAACAAATGTTTTATGCGTTACTGAAAAATTCATTTTATTTAAAAAAAGTAAAAGACATGAGTGAAGTGAGTAAAACATATCAGAATAGAACTCTCCAAGGCTTACTTGAAAATAACTGGATTTGATGAAGACGTACGCTTCCAATCAACATCAACAGGTAGAGTTAGCAAGTAATCAGTGTTCAAGGCAGAGGTCAACTGTAAATCTTGGGTTGATAGTTGTTGAAATTCAGCATTCCGTAAAAGTTGCAAGAAGTTCCGCTGGAATCGTGTTCCACAAATAACTCTGCATGCAACATACTATTTTGTATGAGATAATATCAAAATAGGGACATGAATAGGTTGATTTTATTTTCTATGAAACAAAATCAATTGAAATTCGAGATGTTTATCAAAGCATGATATAATCATATATCCCGGCAATGATTAACTCAACTGCTCTAACTGACTTCCAATTCAGATTCTTATACCAAGAAACATGTCATGAATTACAATGAGTAAATTATTGGATTCTGATGATAGGTTTAAATCAGATAAATTGAGAATAAGCAGCTTGAAAGAGTTGTTAAAATGCTTTAAAAATCAAAAAAAAATCTTCTTTCGGATGGAAAAATTGTGTGTGACCTGAAGGAACACTGGTGGCCTAGTGTAGTACTCATACTGCTCTTGGATTGGGCATGAGCAGAAGCCCATACCTTCTCAAGCAAGTGTTATGTCTTAATTGCCATATGAATGTGTCAGCTGATAGGCTACAGTTGTCATATTTCATATTTAGTATTGTGCTTGTTGTCCAAATGTTGTAGTTCATTTTCAGAAGTTTTAAGGGGAAAAAATGCTCAGTTTTCTGTGAATCATTGCTGTCATTGTGTTTTTATTTGTGTGCAATGCGTAGCAAACTCCTTGCATATCTTCAGAAGTTTCAAGGGAAAAAAATCAGTTTTCTGTAAAATTTTGCTCATTGTGTTTTTATTTGTGTCCAATTTAGTTCACAGCACACTTCTGCTCCATCTAGGCCCAGACTCAAGTGGTACCTTTCTTTTCTTTTGCAGAGAGAATTACACAGAGAGATATCCTTTATATCCCCATTATTCAATTTATTAAATCTTGTTCTTTGATGCGATCTAAGAGGTGTTTCTTTAAAATATCTTAAACAGTATAAAGAAATCAGTTTTGGTGAGAACTAAGAGTCATATCATCAACTACATAACTGATGATATATAAAAACACCTAATCCAATTTTTCCTCTTCTTGATAATGGATCACTGGGTGTGATCCGAAAAGTCGACAGAAAAACATACACTGTTTAATCCAAAAGCTTGCATACAACTATATACATTCTTTCCCACTAACCTACTCAGGGGTCATCCCTTTAAAAAATCTTAAATAGTATAAAGAAATCAGTTTTGGTGAGAACTAGGAGTCATATCATCACCTATATTGTTACATCCCTTTTGTCTTGAACAAGATTATGGCAATAATGATATGGTCGTTATGTTAGTTGTGATTAACTACCTTTCATGAGAATGTGAAAATTGGGAAAATAATTTTTAATTTATTTGTTATAACTGCAATTATGAATGATTTCCTTATATATATATAAGTGAATGTGTTGATATGTTTTTATTTTAAAAATGATACAGAGAACGGTCTAACCCTATTTCTTTGTCAAGTGGATGCAAGATTGTCAACACCTCGAAGGAAAGGTAAATATCATCAAGGAGAGGTCGTAGTCTATAAAGAATCAAATTACCATCAAGTCACAAGTTGGTGTAAGGTGGCTACATTGAAGTCGTAACCTGGAGATATATCTCAATTAAATAATTTTAAAACAAGTCAACTTTAAATGAACATCATCATTCTCCTCTAGAAGTCATGTATTTAGCCTTAAGCGCACCTTGGGAGTTAGTAATGAATTAAAAATATTAAGCCGATGTTAATATCAATCTTTAAGTGGCGATGAATAATTGAGTCGAGGTAGCTCTTGCCGTGGGAGTGGTTGGATGGGGTAACTCCCCGCCACCCTTGCCACCTTTCTTTATTGAAACGCCCAAGAGAGAAGGCATGCGGACACATATCGGGGAGTCTTGTTCACCTTTGGGTAACCTTTTGGAAGGAATTCTTTATTCTCGCATTCACCTCATACTCACTCTTCTTTTCCTCTCATTCAGTCGGCATTCTGGTGTTGCAATTTCTATCTGACTTTCCATGGCCAAGCGCCATCTTCTTGCATTCATCATTGTTATTCAGATGTGAGAAAAAACATTCTATGTTGTTAAGAAAACCGTCACAGTCACTCTTCTTTGGATTGTGAAGGATCGAGTTATCTATAGCTTACGTCCTGTTCGTTGGGAGAAGATGCCAAAAGAATCCTCGAGCTATAGATTCACATCTCTAGGCACGTATTGTGTTTCTTTTAATTTGTTAAGTCTTTGGCATTGAAAAGTCCTTACATCATTCTTGTAATCAACATGCAATGGTTAGCATATTCGTTGAATTCACATCCTACTTGAAGTATAATGTTATCGAATCCATGCAAAATCTCAGTGTCTTGTCCGTCGAATAACTCTTTCCTTATTAGTTATGAACCTAACTTGTTTATCCAATCTTGCACTCGAAATGCTCTATATTTTCTTTCATCAATGTTGAAGTCGAAGTCTACACCATACTCTATTCTTAAGCCTCAAACCTGGTCGAATCATTAATCTCTATCCACGTTTTAAATAAATGGAACTTAAACTAACTATTGGATTCTTTCCAAAATCGTCAAAGGACTATCATTCTCTTCTCTTGTAAGTATAAATTGAGCTTATTACCTTTGATTGTAAAGGAACGAATTATGAGTCGAGTCAATGATTATATAAACTCAAATGCCAAATGTATTAATGCCGAGTAAGGGTGAGAGTGCTGATGGCACAAGAAACATGCCGTAATCATTAAATCCTTGGCCAAGGTTATGATGCTTTGAATAAGCAACAATCGGCCATCAAAAATCAGATATACCCCTAGTCAAAATGGTCTTTCTAGTTGGGAGAACCTATAGTGAGAGATCGACCAAGGTAGTATAGGTTCTTGACACCAGACTCAAATGGAAAGATGGTAATTTGTAAAATCCTTTATAGACTACCCTCGTGAAGGGTCGGGTTTCTTCAATTGAAGAAACGCGAGAGACCAGTAGGTCTTAGTTGGGCGGAAAAGCCCTTGATGATGTTTCTTTTTCCCTCAAAGAAAGAGTCTTGTTCAAGCATTCCAACAGGAATCCTTCAGACTGTACTTATTCATAACTCTCTCTTTCTCTCTACTTCAAATATATTTACTTTATAATGTTTATTTCACTGCTGTTTTAAATGCTCTTTTCATTTCGTAATTAATGAAAAAGTTAGTTCATAACCAACTGTAGTTTTCAGTTATATAAATTGTTATTGTTCCATTTCAATTGAATTTGAAAAAAAAAGGGAACTAGAAGTTAATTATTGAATGTTAGAGTAGTTAATGCTCAGATTATATATCTTTCTTGTTTGTTATTGCAAAGAAACTCTCGTAAGGAAAATTAGTTAGTTACACTTCAGCTAAAACTAGTAATTAGTTACCATTTTTAAACTGTACATTAGCTTGCATGTTACATATGGTATCAAAGCTACCAGGTTCGACACTAAACCTCGGGGCTCATCAAGCAAACATAGAAAACGAAAATCAATCATCAGTATTTTTCCAGGATGAGGATGCGAAAAACACCCCGAAAGAAGATCTGAGATCCCGTTTCCATCCAGTTGTGGAAAATCAAGCTTAGCTATGACTATTCCTGCTGCTCTTTTCCCTCGGATTCAGAAACAATGGATGAAGCTCTAAAGAGACTTCAGAGAGAAAGAAGAATTTGGACTACCTCTAGGAAGGAAAATGTTAAGTCATCTTTTCCTGCTGAAACAAACAAAACCAGTTCTGAGAACCTTTTGAATGATAAGACCGAACTGAAAACACCTAAAGAAGATCGTATTTCAACTCCCGGATACAAACTTATTCCATTTTTTGAGTTTAGTGATCAGGAGGAACCTATCACAGGCAGTGAAAATGATTCCTAATCATCTTTGTATTAGAATCTATCACAGAAGTGATGGTCATTTTGTAAACAATTTTGTATTGAATCTATCATAGGAAGTGATAGTCATTTTGTAAACAATTTTGTATTGAATCTATCACAAGGAGTGATAGTCATTTTTGTAATGAATCTATCATAGGAAGTGATAGTCATTTTGTAAACAATTTTGCATTAAATCTGTCACAGGAAGTGATATCAATTTTGTAAACTATTTTGCTTGACATCTTGTAGCAATTGACTTGAGTAACAAAAGTCAGAAAATATTTGATTGTTTATCTGCAATGGAAAACTTCTTTAACTTATGTTGAGCAAACTATGGAAAAAAATTAAAAACAAAGACTAATTAGAATTACCAACATCTCGAGGAACTTCATTGGAATGGATAATTCCGGAAATGGATTTAGAGGGGATCAGAATAATAACAATCCTATGGCAAAGCTAGATCAATTACTGAATCAGATGAATGAAAATCAGGCCCGACTAGTCAACCTAGAAAAGAAAGTAGAAGGGCAACCCGATATGAGAGATGGAAGGTCAGAAACCCAGAGTGACCAACACAAAGATAATTCTAAAACTTTGAGCTTGGGAAACAAGAGAAGTCGATTAGCCAATGAACTTGCTAAAGATATGAAATGATCAAACCCCCTAAGGTTGAGGGCTCCGCTTTAGGAGATGCTGCCAAGGCATGGTTGACTGAAATGGAGAAGTACTTTGAGCTAAGGGATTACTCTGATAATTCCAAGGCTGCTTGGGAAGCCTATCAATTGGCAGGAGAAGCCGCTACTTGGTGGGAAAATAAAAGGGCAGAAATGGGTCTTGTAGTAGCCAAAGTGACCTGGGATCAGTTTGTGAGAATTTCTCGTCAAAGATGGCTACCACAACTGTTTTACGATCAAAAGCTACTGGACTTTGAAAATATCAGGAAGGGACCCTTAATTGTTAATGAGTATTGGGAAAAGTATACCCGTCTGTTAAAATATGTTCTGCAATACCAGTAGGATGAAAATTTTTGTGTTCGGAAGTTCATATTGGGGTTGAACAACCACATAGGGGGTCCAGTGGATGTTTTGGCACTATGAAATATGGATGAAGCATATGAAAAAGTTGTTCGACAAGAGCAAAGGTTGAAAAAGGATGATTCCTTTTGGGATAAAAACCGCAGCAAAGTCAAATGGAACTAGTCGTCTCAGAATTTCAAAAAGGACTACAAGAACAATCAGTATGACTACAAGAAGGATAAGAAGGGCAATAATAGTACTAGGAAGGATGAAGCTAATTCAAACAAAGGGTCGGAAAAGAAGGGGCCACCAGGGGGATGTTTTACATGTGGAGGAGAGCATTACGCTAACCAATGCCCTACCAGGAATCAGAATCGACAGCAGCAACGTAAACCTTTACCACCTTAGTAGACAGCTTTCTAGCAATTATTCATGTAGTAGTAGATAATAAGCAGGAGGAATATCAAGTCATACCCATTGAGATTACAGGTATACTATATGAGAACCCAATAACCATTTTAATAGACATTGGAGCCACAATGTTTCATATCCCCTAAATTGCTTGGTAGATTTCCTAAAAGAACTGGGTTCGTGGCCAAATCATGGACGGTTGAATATGCTAATCAGAAGAGAGCTCGGGTAGAGCAGTGTTTGTTTGAAGCTAGAGTAGAACTTCTAGGCTTCACCACAGAAATTAACCTTTATGTGGCACCTCTGGGTCCCTATGATGTGATCATTAGAATGAATTGGTTAAGAGAGCATAGGGCCAAGGTTGATTGTTTTGCAAAGACAGTGGAGTGTGTGGATGACTTAGGAAAACCGGTGTTTATTCAAGGAGTACAACGAGAGGTTAAGGTATGGCAAATTTCAGCCATGTAGTTAAAAAGAAATAAAAGGAAAGGATGTCAAATATTTGCAGTTAAAATGGAAGAAGTTAGGGAATACAAGGAAAGTATATATTATGATGACCTAATAATGCACACACAAAGTATGGAAGAGGAAATGGAAACTAACTTTAAGGAAGAAACATTCGCTGAAAAGTATCCCTACCTTCGGGAATACCAGGATGTGTTCCTAGAGGAACTACTTGGTTTACCACTAAGAAGGGTGTTTGATTTCTCTATAGATTTAGTTCTAGGGGTTGAACCTATTTCTAAGGCACCGTATCATATGACCACTGTGGAACTAATGGAACTAAAGGCACAATTGCAAGAATTACTAGATAAAGGATTGATTCGACCTAGCATATGACCATGGGGAGCACCAGTAATATTTGTCAAGAAGAAGGATGGGACACTTCGCCTATGCATAGATTATTGTACGCTGAATAAGCTCACCATCAGAAATAAAAACCCCTTGCCCAGAATAGACGATCTTTTTGATCAAATGAAAGGGGTAGCAGTGTTTTCCAAAATAGATTTAAGGTTAGATATCATCAGTTAAGATTGAAGGAAGAAGACATTTATAAAACAGCCTTCAAAACTAGGTACAGTCATATTATGAATTCACAGTTTTGCCATTTGGTCTCACCAATGCCCTAGCTGTGTTTATGAATCTAATGAAAAGTATTTTCCGTGATTGTTTGGACAAGTTTGTGTTGGTTTTCCTCGATGACATTCTTATTTACTCCAAAAACGAGGATGAGCATCTTCAGCATCTTCGGGTGGTCCTCCAACGATTGAGAGAACATAAACTTTATGGAAAATTATCAAAGTGCACCTTCTTCCAGAAAGAGGTACAATACTTCGGGCATATAATATCAGCCAAAGGAAAAGCAGTGGATCCAACAAAGATAAAAGCTATAGTGGAATGGCCAGTACAAAAAAATGTGCATGAGGTTAGGAGTTTCATGGGTTTGGCGAGGTATTACCGAAGATTTGTAAGAAATTTCTCTAGGATTACCCACCCCATTACCTCCCTTCAAAGGAAAGGAAAGAGATTCGAATGGACAGAGAAATGTCAAGAAGCGTTTAATACTTTGAAGGAGAAATTAATGACCACCAATTTTGGTAGTACCGAACCCTAATGGTCATTTTGTAGTTATAACAGACACGTCTGGTGAGGGTTTGGGCAAAGTATTAATGCAAGATGGGAAGGTAGTGGCTTATGAATCTCGGAAGTTGAAGCCATATGAGCAGAATTATGCACCTCAAGATCTGGAGTTAGCAGCAATTGTGCATGCCTTGCAAATGTGGCGACATTACTTGTTAGGGAAGACTTTTGAACTCAAATCAAACAACCAAGGTTTAAAGTATATATTCACCTAGCCTAATTTAAATGCTCGCCAAAGGAGGTGGATGGAGTTAATTTCAAACTATGATTTTGAGGTCAATTATATCAAGGGCAAGGAGAACAAAGTAGTCGATGCTCTGAGTCGATGAAAACATATAACTTCCATAGTGTCAGTCAATACAAATTTTAGAGCTCAGGTACTACAGAAATTGAATGAAGATGAATTCTACTTGCAAGTTCATGAAGCTCTACAGGCAAACTCTCAAGAGCCTACAAATTGAAGCTGGTGGACTTTTGAGATATAAGGGCAGGATGTATGTACCAAACTCAACAGAACTAAGGAAATTGGTATGGAAGGAGATACACAAAGCACCATACTCAGGTCATCCAGGGGTAACCAAAATGTTGGCCGATGTCAAACCTCTATATTTTTGGAAGGGAATGAAAAAGGATGCAACTAGATTTGTTGCAGGATGTTTTGAATGTCAGAAGGTTAAGGCGGAGCACCAACACCCAGCAAGATTGTTACAAACTCACAGTGTACCAAAATGGAAATGGCAAATCATTAGTATGGATTTTGTACAGGGATTACCGATGATGAGGAGAAGACATAATGTAACACTGGTAGTAGTGGATAGACTCACCAAAGTAGCACATTTCATACCGGAAATTTGACAAATGGGGATTTTGTGATTGCTCGAAAGTTTGTACAAGAAATTTTTCGTCTTCATGGAATTCCATAAAAAATTATTTCCGACAGGGATGCCAAGATGACATCCAGGTTTTGGAAAACTCTATTTTCTACCTTGGGAACTCAACTAAATATTAGTACAGCTTATCATCCTGAAATAGATGGACAAACAGGAAAAGTAAATCAGATCTTGGAAGACCTACTAAGAATGTATTGCATGGACCAGCAATATAAGTGGGAAGAATATTTACCATTGGTAGAATTTGTTTATAACAATTCATATCAATCAACTATCAAAATGGTACCCTTTGAAGCACTATACGGCAGGAAATGCAGAACACCTATCAGTTGGAACAGAATGGAGGACAGGATCATTCCAGGACCTAAGATGCTTCAGGAAATGGAGGAACAAGCTAAGTTAATCAGACAAAGATTGAAGGAAGCTAATGATCGGCAAAAAAGCTATGCTGATGCAAAACGATCCCTTGGGCAGTTTGTGGTTGGAGAGAAAGTTCTCTTGCGAGTTAAACCTCAGAAGAGCTCTATCAAATTTGGAAAAACCTCTAAACTAGCCTCAAGATATATAGGACCTTTTGAAGTCCTTGAAGTTATCAACCCGGTAGCATACAGAATTGCTCTAACTCCGACTCTCGCCAGATTGCACAATGTATTTCATGTCTCCTATCTTAAGAAGTACTATGCAGAATTTGACCATATGATTGATTGGAATTCCCTGCAGGTGCGGGATCCTGGGGTGATCACAATCGAGCCACTTAGAGTGTTCGAAGTACATAAGCTACGCTTACGTAACTGCGAGGTGGTACAATGCAAGGTCTAGTGGGACCAATATTCAAAGGAAAATGCTACATGGGAGGATTATGATGAAATCCTTCAGAAGTATCCTTAGCTATTTATGAACAATTAAGAACTCTATATATATTTATGATTTTAGAACTGAACTTTTAAATAAACAATCATCGGGGATGATGATTCTTATGGGGAGAAGTATGTTACATCCCTTTTGTCTTGAACAAGATTATGGCAATAATAATATGGTCATTATGTTAGTTGTGATTAACTACCTTTCATGAGAATGTGAAAATTGGGAAAGAATTTTTAATTTAATTGTTATATCTGCAATTATGAATGATTTCCTTATACATATATAAATAAATGTGTTGATGTGTTTTTATTTTAAAAATGATACAGAGAACGGTCTAACCCTATTTCTTTGTCAAGTGGATGTAGGATTGTCAACACCTCGAGGGAAAGGGAAATATCATCAAGGAGAGGTCGTAGTCTATAAAGGATCAAATTACCATCAAGTCACGAGTTGGTGTAAGGTGGCTACATTGAAGTCGTAACCGTGGGATATATCTCACTTAATTAAATAATTTTAAACCAAGTCAACTTTATATGAACATCATCGTTCTCCTTTAGAATATTTAGTCTTAAGCGCACCTTGGGAGTTAGTAATGAATTAAAAATATTAAGCCAATATTAATATCAATCTTTAAGTGGTGATGAATAATTGAGTCAGGGTAGCTCTTGTCGTGGGAGTGGTTGGATGGGGTAACTCCCTGCCACCCTTGCCACCATTTTTTATTGAAACGCCCAAGAGAGAAGGCATGAAGACACATATCGAGGAGTCTTGTTCGCCTTTGGGTAATCTTTTGGAAGGCATTCTTCATTCTCGCATTCACCTCAAACTCACTCTTCTTTTCCTCTCATTCAGTCAGCATTCTGGTGTTGCAATTTCTATCTAACTTTCCATGGTCGAGTGCCATCTTCTTGCATTCATCACTGTTATTCAGATGTGAGAAAAAACATTCTATGCTCTTAAGAAAACTATCACAATCACTCTTCTCTAGATTGTGAAGGATCGACTTATCTGTAGCTTACATCCTATTCATTGGGAGAAGATGCTAGAAGAATCCTCGAGCTGTAGATTTACGTCTCCAGGCACATATTGTGTGTCTTTTAATTTGTCGAGTCTTTAGCATTAAAAAGTCCTTACATCATTCTTGTAATCAACATGCAATAGTTAGCATATCCGTTGAATTCACGTCCTGCTTGAATGTAATGTCCCCTTCTCAAGCATGATCTTTCTAGTTGACCGTTGGCCTATTCCGGAGACCCGTAGGCTACTCGGAAGGCGAAATTAGGGTTTCGTGTTTTGGAGGATGCTTTCGCTTGAGGTTGGTTGATTCAATGGCGGATTCTTTCTCGGTTTTCAGAGAGCTTCGCAGTGGTATGTTTTTCTTGGCATTCTGAGCATCTTTCTGGAATTTACTATTTTTAGTAAATTCTATTTTTGGCAGTGGTCCTGTTGGTTTCGGCACAGTTGGCTTTCTACTTTAGACTGATCAGTTGGCTTACTCATTTTTGGCTTTGGGGCACAATTGGAGAGATAAGTTCGAATTATTTTAATTAAGTCATGTTTTAATGTTATATTTTAACATTGACCCCCCCCTTGGCCTAGCTACTTCACTTTAAGTTGTTTTAAAAGATGTTTTTTTTGGGTGGGCGCTTCATTGAAGGAAATTAATTATATTTCTTATAAAGAAAGTTTAATCCAAGCATAAATTGGACGCCAACTTCAAGGAGGAGACAAAGTTGATATTAAAAGTCAAAGTTTTGCTTGGGAAAGTGGGACGCCGCCTATTGGAGGATTAGGGTTTGGTTCAAAAAAGAAGATTAGGGTTTCTAGAAGGGTCCTCTGGAAATTATAAAAGGAAGCCATTGGTTCTCATTTGGATTATCTTTTGTCTACAGGAATGTTATGCTGCCGGATTGGCTTTGGGATTGCTTCGAGAAATGTAAGCCTCCTAGCTCGGCATTGCTTCTCGCTTGAGAGATAGCGACTAGTGGTGAGGTAGTGTAGTTTGAGTGATTTGTAGTGGGATTTCTGCATTGTAGTCATTGTGTGGCTTTGTAGTCAGTTTTATGCATATTAGTGAGATTCTGGAATTGCATATTCTTTACAGTAGATTGTTGTTTTTATTCGTAAATCAAAAAATACAAAAAGAATCATTTTGGGCGTTGCATTAATCTCTTTGTCTGTGAAGGGCGACCCTTTTTCCTAAGTTGCAGATTTTTTTGTGAAGTCTTGAATTTTTAAAGTGAAATTGCTCCTCTTGCTGGGCCGTACCTTTTGACTTAGTCTTGAAATTTGTGCATATTTAATTTGGGGTCTTTTGATCAGTTTTTAGTGCTCTATCTTGGTCGCCTTCATCATTAGGGTATATTGCACTTCGTTTCACGTCAATTGGATGAGTTGTGAGAGAGATATGATCATTTAAGTGTGGTGTTAGGTTGCTGGTTATAAATTTAAAGTGCAGGTTTGTCTAAATCAAAATCATCAGTTTGGTCGAATCATCAGTTTGGTCTCTGAGTGAAGTTATTAGTCTTGACATCCTTGATTAAGCAAAGGAGAGTTCTCTTATATGATGTAATGCTAATATGTTATAATCATATGCTCTTGGCAGGCGATTGCTCTTCATATTGTAAGCTGAACAGTAGTACTGTCAGCACTTCTCTAATCTTGCTTATCATGTTTTGTAATGATTACTTTACATTTTGAAGTTGCATTGTATTTCTTTCTATCTCCGCCATATGGTCGCCTCATTTCCATACTGGATTGGGTAGCACATACTTGGTGTTGAGTTTACTTTCAGCTTATTAGATAGTAGGGATCCTCTGACCACATGCTCGTCATTCGCCGACGCATTTCTTGGTTAGAGTTCTTGTATCAGCATTTCCATTAAGATCCTCTGACCATATGCTCGCCATCACTTGGTGCCATTCTTGGTTAGAGTTCCTTCCAGCTTTGTTTCTGCACTCAAATCCTCTGACCAATGCTCACACCTTGCCCACATCGGGATCCTGGTGTACATTCTGGTTAGAGTTGCTTTAGCATTGTTTTGGTTTAGAGCTAACCCTAACGACTGTGTATTGCTCTCTTATTGTAATTGAAAAATTGAAAAAATTTGGCTCGGAATATTTCATTGAAGTATAATGTTATCGAATCCATGCAAAATCTCAATGTCTTGTCTGTCGAATTACTCTTTCCTTATTAGTTATGAACCTAACTTGTTTATCCAATCTTGCACTCGAAATGCTCTATATTTTCTTCCGTCAATGCTTAAGTCGAAGTCTACACCATACTCTGTTCTTAAGTCTCGAACCTAGTTAGATCATTAATCTCTATCCCCGTTTTAAATAAATGGAACTTAAACTAACTGTTGGATTCTTTCCAAAACTGTTGAAGAACTATCATTCTCTTCTCTTGTAAGTATGAATTGAGCTTATTACCTTTGATTGTAAAGGAACGAATTATGAGTCGAGTCAATGATTTTATAAACTCAAATGTCAAATGTATTAATGTCGAGTAAGGGTGAGAGTGCCGATGGCACAAAAAACGTGTCGTAATCATTAAATCCTTGGCCAAGGTTATGATACTTTGAATAAGCAACAATCAGCCATCAAGAATTAGATATACCCTTGGTCATAATGGTCTTTCTAGTTAGGAGAACCTATAGTGAGAGATCGACCAAGGTAGTATAGGTTTTTGACACCAGACTCAGATGGCAAGATGGTAATTTGTGAAATCCTTTATAGACTACCCTCATGAAGGGTCGAGTTTCTTCAATTGAAGAAACACGGGAGACCAGTAGGTCTTAGTTGGGTGGAAAAGCCCTTGATGATGTTTCTTTTTCCCTCGAAGACAGAGTCTTGTTCAAGCATTCCAGCAGGAAGCCTTCAGACTGTACTTTCTCATAACTCTCTCTCTCTTTACTTCAAATATATTTACTTTATAATGTTTATTTCACTGCTGTTTTAAATGCTCTTTTCATTTCATAATTAATGGAAAAGTTAGTTCATAACCAACTATAGTTTTCAATTATATAAACTGTTATTGTTCCATTTCAGCTGAAATTGAATAAAAAAAGGGAACTAGAAGTTTGTTATTGAGAGTAGTTAATGCTCAGATTATATATCTTTCCTGTTTGTTATTGCAAAGAAAACTCTCGTAAGGAAAATTAGTTAGTTACACTTCAGCTGAAACTGGTAGTTAGTTACCGTTCTTAAGCTGTAGATTAGCTTGTATGTTACATATATACATTTTTTCCCAGTAACCTACTCAGGGGTCATTCCTGCATATTAGAGAGGGTCCCTTGCTGAGATAGAGAATGACTTTTGTTTCCTTTTAACAATTTTGTGTTATATGTAGATGTTGTTGAACTGTACAAACAAGCTGTACTCTTAACTGTAACTTATGAACATGAGAAACCACTCCTGCATATTACACAAAATAGACTAGACATAACAGCTTATGATCTTATAGGATTTCAAAAACTCTCCAAATAGACTACATTCTTTACAAATTAAGTGAACCTTAGCCCTGATGAGCACAGAGAAATTTGTAATGATTCAAAAACATAAAAAATGGGCTCAAGGTCTAAAACTGATCTATGATATAGTTTTAATGTAAAGAGTTAAGAAAAAAGAAAAAAATCATGCTTTTAAATCACAATCTCATATTTCCATGTAAACTTTAATTTATCTAATTTCTACAAGAATAGATAATAAGAATTACTGAGATTTACCTCGCATCTCCAGCTGGAATATGAGGACCATTTGTAGTGGATGTGCTAGATTTCTTCCACTGATTGATTTCATTTTGAAGCCACGCATATGTCTCTTCATTTTTAAGAGAATATGCAATTTCATTCTTTTGATTGCAGTCCATTTTTCCTTTTGCTAGACTTGACAATGAACCATGAGCACAGTCCTCAAACTCTTGACATCCATTCTCCATGTATGCACGAGTGAGATTATAATCAAGGCGCATCTCTTCAAGAACACTTTTGTGCTCAGCATGAAGAATGGATTCCAAACACCTGAAAGTGAAAACCATTGATTCTTCTCTTCTTATGATACCAGACAAATAAATAACACGTAATAATGTTGACTATGAATATAGAGATAAAATTTAGTTATCATTTATGGACTATCTTTCCAAATAAGCATAATTTCAATTTTCAACAATACCAAAACAAAAAGAACCCTGGGCTGAAACTACATATTTTCTACTTCAAATGCCCCTTACTCGAAGAACAAAGATAACAAGAATGAATGTAAGAAAAAAGTTGTAAAGTCTGATTCCAAAATCAAAGCAAAGACTACAAAACAGAACACAAACACATGCACTATTGAAAAAAATAAGTGTCAAAAGCTTGTTTTAGGTATAATTTAATTGCTTTTCACTTCTTTATATCTTTTTAACACTTTCAATGCACAATACATTCAATACATACCTTTTATATCCAATGTGTGGCAGAGTTCTGAAGACACTATTAGAAACCAACTTTCATGCATGAGAGAGAAAATCTTTCATAGACACAATGAAAAGTGCTTTGTTAGTTTCTATATTATTTGAATTCATTTTTAACATCATTAATACAACACCATTGAGGAAATGGTTTGTTAGTAAAGGTGTGGCACTGTTTCAGCAGCAATCTGGGTTCAAACCCTGCTGGGCCAGCATGCTCATGACCTTCCTACCCCTGCTGGGCTGCTATGCTTGCAAATTTTAGACCGTTTATTCCTTTCAGATAGGGGATGGAGGCCCCCATTTGTGGTCCCACCAGCTTAACCTGTTTCATGCCCAGTTCGGGTGGAGGGTATGTTTGAAACCCTCAATTAACCTATCCACAAAAAAGTATATGAATACAAAGGGAAATTGGAGCAAAGAAGACATAGCTAAAGACATTTTTGAATAACAACATGATGTTTCCAGAGTCCATGAATATGCCCCTAACTGCTTAAACAAACCATAAAAAAATGGCATGCTGCTAAATTAACCCTGCATGTTGTCATGTCCCCAATTTGGAGCAATAAGGAGAATATATTAAATTAATTACTTATAAGGTTATTAAAAAAATATATGTTAAAAAGTAACCTTATATTTAATTAATTTAATATTAAAGTGACTAAAAATAAAATAATATTAAAAAGTCACTTAAAAGAATAAAATAATAATTTATTCTAGAAGCTTCTTGAGAATACTTGTGAATTCTTTATAAGGAGCTTTTGGAGGGCATTTGAGATATCCTAGAGTCGAATACATTTCTGAATATTGGAGAATTTGAATGCTTGTCACAGCTGGAGAAGTAAAATTCTCTTATATTGTTGGTTTCGGTTGTGCAACACCAACCCTAGCTAGTCAAAAGGGTGGAAAATATTCAATCTTTCACATTGAGCACAAAATTTTGTGGCTTACAGCCAAATTTTGAGAATTGGGAAAGGAATCAATCTCATTATGGTTACAGATTGGAGTTGAAGACTTCAGCTTGTAGTGGACAAATTTGTATTGGAAGAAAATCGATCTTCATAAGAATTTATTGCAGCTTGATTGTTCAATTCAAAGTTTTTCAATACATGCTAAGGAGGACGATTTTTGTGCATTGGAAGACACCTTTCATCATCATTGCCTGGGTCGACCTTGCTGGTGATTTGATGATGTGTTGGAGGCTCATAGGAGGCTGAACGCACTTCCCCAAGGGTGCGATTTTGACAAATTAAAGTTGAGAAAATCATATCAGGTTTTGTGAAAGCTGGATGCACTTGCGACAGGTGCGATTTCATTCTGGACAGTCAGATAAATTATTAATAAATATTTATCAGCATCACACAGCAGCATAAGGGCTAGGCGCAGCATTATGATAAGGAGATTGTGAATTTTCAAGGAGAGTTGAACTTGTCTGTGAAGGCTGCCATCTTGTTATCAGGTTCTCATTTAATAATTTCCATTTCATTTAGATTTGCATTTAGATAGCTGCATTGAAGCCATCATAGAAGTATTGCATATTTGTCATTGTAAGCTCCTATACAAGAGCGAACTGTTGTGGATATTTATTTACATGTAATCAGATTGAGAACTGTTATCAGCAATGACAAATTCTATGAAGTTTGGAAGTTAGCACTACAAGTATTTGATATAATGTTTCATGCTGAAGCTACTCTCTTTCAGTTAGAAATTAGAATTGAGTCAATGGAATGCAAGTCAATTACAAACATTTGCATTTTAGAATGTTTGATCAAATGCCAAAGAGTTCACTGTTTTATCAGCATTAATAGTTTGCATACAAACTGTTTGACGAAATGTCATACAGATGTAGGTGCATATTTTGCATAGTTTAAGTCATTGTATATGCATTTAGCAATGCAAAAAGAGTTGCATAAGCATTGTAGAAGATTGTTTAAGCATTTTAGTGGTTATTTGTCATCATTATTTCATCATTGCAACCACATATATCAAAGCCAAAGCAAACTGAAACATAATACCTGCAAGTACAAGGTTGCACACTAAGTGTTTGACAAAATTCCTAAGAGCCAAAATTCAGTAAATTCACTCATATTTAGCAAGGGCTCTTACACATGTTATGCTGAACCCTACCAACTGACTTGAACAACCCCATATGGAGCCTCTTTGGCAAACATGAAAAAACCGTAAGAATAAATAGGTTGTGATATCCCAAATTGTATGCATTTTTCTACATCATTTTATGAAATTTGACTATGAAAATTGAATCCTATTCTAAAAAATATGAACTTAATATAGAAATGTGGAAATTCTGATTTTAAGAAAATTCTCACTTTTTGGCCGTAGTATCAAGCTAGTCCTATGAGAAATTAATGCACTTGTCTCCATGTGTGTACCTATAAACCATGGGGGCCACTATGTTGGTTCCTTATTTTGTTGTGTCTCATTTCTCTTTATTCTACTCCCATGTTGTGCATTTAACCTTGTTTGACCCATTATTGATAACCGATCTAAGACATCCTAAGTGAGTCCCCTAGGTGTCAAGAGATGCAAAAATCCATAAAAATTTAGTGTTTTCTATATTTGTCAGAGTTGCAAACTTTTAGGGTTTCCCTTGTTGTCATGCCTTTCCCCTCAACCCCAACATCCTGATCCTTCGCCTAAAAGGTTCCTAAGTCCTTTAGACTGGACTATCAAACTTTTCCATCTCTGAGTACCAAGTTCAAAACCCCCACCTTCACCTCACTTTTCCTTTATATTTGTCGGCCATTAGACTTCCCTCTCCCCAAGTACCTATCATGAGGTAAGTGTAAGAGACCAGGTGTCTCTAAACCCCAATCTATGCTGAATAGTAAAGTTTTGTTGAGCTTGATGTTTTGTGGTTGGTTTCAATGATTTTTGCATATAATGTTTTTGCTGGTTTTTAAATCAAAATGAGTAATAAATGATTTTTGCATATAATGATTTTTGCGTCCTTTTTAAATGAGTAATAAATACTCATTTAATTATTAATATTACTCCACTATTATAAAGTATTAAATACTTTATAATTTGCCATTAATTAATATTTTAATATTTTACTTAAAGTGACTTTATAATATAAAGTCAATAATAATTATTTTAATTATTATTAAATCCTCCTTTATTCACCGTTTGCTCATCAAACTGTCAAACTGGGTCGAAACTGAGAAGACTAGCTGAGCCAGGTGCCTTGCCAAAAATAGTAACCCCTACCGGCTCGACTTACTATAAATAGTAAGTGCCTAAATATCACTTTGGAAGCCTCTGCAAAGGCCCAAACCTGAACCAACTAGAGGAGTAACGTCCTGAAACTTTGGATAACTGCCAAGGAAGACCCTCTCATCACATTTGTCAGCCTACGAGGGTCAAAATGATAGGCTCACTCCTCAACAAACAACGTCAACTAAAATGGGGACATTACAATAAGCCCGAACCTCGACCCCCAACATTTTCCTCATCAAAATTAAACCCTCGGACTTTCCCCATTCCCCATGCCTCGATGGTATGACTTCCTCACCACCCCCAAACCTCAACACCTTGACCTAAGGCATGAAGCATGAGTTCCCCCCGACCTCCAAAGTCCAATATTCTTGCCATTTTTCACTGCAACTTCCACCTACCAACCTAGACAACACATAATGCATTTAATGAATCATAAAAGGTCAACAATTGTTAGAAAATGTCCTTTCCTGCCCAGGGACCACTGTTCATCATTTTGGGGTGGATTTGCAATCAATTTTCCAATGGTAGGGAAGAAAACAACACAAAACACCATTAATGCATCTATAGTGCCACTAACCACCAAATTTAATCTATCCATACCTAGAAAACATATTTTAATCAAAAGGGCATGGATCTATAAGAAGAAACGAACAAAAAGAGGATGACCTAATTAATATAGTGGTTAAAATTTCACAATCCAATATTTACACGCCATATCCTAGCTGCATTTGTAAGGATTTTGCAGGCTTCTCTATGCTTTGTCACACTAGATCCAAAGGCATCTTTAATGCAGAGAATGTTTCCAGATCCAGGAAGAAGATTACCCCATGTTTCTATGGGGCCTTCAAGCAGATTACACAATTTGGGGAAAACAGCGCCCAAGAACATAGGTGTTCTTTGCAACATACCCATGGTGGGACACAGAATTTATGGTTGAACTAGCATCTCTCTTTGAGGGTATGAAGGACCCAAAAGTTATTATTCAAAGGGGATGAAAAAATAGAGAAAGGGAGTAATTGTAGAGCCAACAAAACAATGATATTCACAAGAAGCCCTAGGGTTTTGATTCTTAGTTATGGTTATTGCATTTTTGTGATTATTTTGATGTAAGTTTATCCCAAACATGTAATAGATTCTTTGTAACCTTGAAGAGAGAGTGTAACTAGCAGATCCAACATGGTTCAAGTGTCTCCAAGAGTTTTCTATGTATTGTCTTGACAAATTCTTGATTAGTTGGGCAGTCAGAAGGCTGTAAAATCATTTCAAAGATTTTGTATTCTATCTCCTCAAGGTAAATAAAGAAATATACCAGTTTATAGTTAGATTATTAAGTAGACTATTGTAAAGGTCTACAAGTTTTGTTATTTACTCATTTGCATGTGTAGAAACTAGTTTGTATGTGCACTTGAATAGATATAGTTTTCAGGTATATCTTGATCAAGGTATCCCATTTGGTTCCAGATGTTGCATGTTTTGCATAAACCCTATGTTATGTTCCCAACTAGATACAGGTGTCAATCTGTGATTTGTTCCCCCTTCCATCATCTTCACACATTTAAAACAAACTAAACTTTATATACATTTTCAGTTGTGTTGTTCTTCCCTAAGTTCATGTTCAAGTGTATAATAGCAACAGGCGTGATTGCATCCATATTTTAAACACTTTACATAGCAACCCCTTTTTTGCCATATAAAGGTTTAACCTTGCATGTTCAAACCAGCACATAGATATGTTGTGACAACCAAAATAGGAGTATAATGTGCAACTGATATGGTCTGTAACAAGGAGATTATTCGTTTACTGTAGATTCATTCAACTCAGCACCTTAGGGAAATCCCCCCTGGTCTTGCCAAACCAGAAGTGAAAGAGGTCCTGCCCACCTCAATAATTGGTCCTTAGTTGCCCAACCTGGTCCTTAAGGAAATCCCCCTACGGAAATCCCCTAGGGGCATTTCATTTAACTTGTCACCTTGGGGAAATCCCCCTGGTCTTGCCAAACCAGAAGTGAAAGAGGTCCTACCCACCTCAATAATTGGTCCTTAGTTGCCCAACCTGGCCATAGGCTTTGTGATATTCTTCCCAAGTTTGACACCCTTGACACTTGGGAGACTATCCAACCATAGTGATTTCAGACTTACAACTCAGATCACCAGCATACGAAGCAATGCAAGTAATTCCTTTGCTTTGTGCTGATTTAAAATGGATTAAAAACTAGTCCAGGATAAATTCCTCATATCAGTCTTAGGAAAGCCTAACACTAAAACAGAAAATTAAACCTATGAAAATCAATTCCAGATCTGAATATGCAAAATAAACTGAGTGAAATAAATAATATATTGTAATCAGCTCTACATCATTATTCTAAGATCTAAATAATTAAAACATTTGTGTTGTGTATATATTGACATAAAGATTAAGCAGAGATTTGATATGAAAATCTTTCAAGGCCATACTTTCAGAGAGTGAAGCTGAAAATTGAATTGACAATAAACACCTTAAAGGCTTAATATGATCGGTGTCATTATCCCAGTGGATCACAGAATCTCTCATCATGGCAGACTGATATAGTGATGGAAGAAGAAGCAAGGTGTATGAATGAATGTCATTAACTCTTCATATGGGATCTAATCCAATCAACAAAGAGGTGAATCATAGAATGAGGCAGGTACCCATAACATTATTCTGCTAAGAAGATAACACATTGTCTTTGATGACCTTACAAAAATAAGCAAAGCAGTAAGAATAGAACTGATTTCATTAAAACTAAAAGCAACCCATTGTTCATAGGCATGTCTAAAAACCAAGGAAACCAAAATGTGCATTTCAAATTCTTAAGTCCAGGTGCATCCCAGTTCACAAGTTGCAAAAATATGAAATAAACACAGGGCTAAAGCCACGAAAACATTATTTGTCTAGCATTTATGCTTAGGAGACTAGGAAGCCAGGAAACAGTTTAGACTTCAATTCACGTGAATTTATCATTGGCATCTCCAGAATTTCGCAATATATGCCTAAAAAACTAACATACGACCTTAAAAAGAAAAGCTAACCGCCCTCTTGAGCTACTAGACGCAAATGGAATATAAGAACACAAATCATCCATGATTACCCTGTAAATTGATTTCTAAACGGAAGTTGTAACTTGGCTAAGTTAACTCGCATATGATGATATGATTTGACCGAGGTGCAACATAAGATTTTGCGTTAGAGAAATTCTAGTTACAGCAATCAGAGACTAGAAGAGTCCAACTGTGACAATGGGTAGACCGGAGATTAGTGAACCAAATTCAAAAGAGACAATAGCAATGAAAGTTGAAAATAGTACCTGTAAAGGATAGTAATAACAGATTGGAAACAGTGACAAGCCCATCCTCACCTTGCAGGTTCAACAAATGACTCATGCATTACCACCACACGAAAAACCATATGGAATTAAGTGATGGAGCTGATAACCAATTAGGAAGGAAAAACACTCTTTGAAAGGACAGCACATAAAAAGCAAAACCGAATTGTGTGATGGAGCTCCTGCCCAATTGGATAGGGAAAACTTTCTACTTTGTTTTTGACATAAAAGGGCATGAAAAACAAAACTGAATTAAGTAATAGAGTCGATTCCAATTGAATAAACTGATGTAGAGAGCACCTCACTCTCTCTCAGCACTCTTCACCGTTCAGTGACCTGCAAGTTAGTTTCTAAGAAATAACCACTAACACCAAAAGAAGAAACAACAGCAGCTGATAACCCAAACACAAAAAAGACTCAAACCCAAAACACAGATCCATTTTACCAGTGATATGCCTGATAACATTGACAATAAATAACAATCTCTTTCTTTCGTTCTCATTCCCTTTTTCTCCCCCTCACAAAAGAAATGCAGTCCCCACTTTATTTACCCTCAACCCCAAAAATAAGCAAAAACTCTAGGCTTCCAGAAAGAAGGCAGAACAAGCCAAAAATAGAGTCAGACTGGAGCTGACCGTTACAAACCAAAAAGCACGAACAACAAATAAAGAAAAGAGCAGACCGGTAGTGGAAGACCACAATTAATCAGCCGTTACATTATCTTCCCCACCTTTGCAAGGTTCTGGACCTCCTGGTTCAGAAGTGTCTAATTTTGTAAACTTCATGAGATCTCCTTCAGTGATCCAAGTGTTGTTGGAATCCGGTAAACCTACCCATTTTACCAGATACATCTTATAATTCTTGGCTCTTGTGGTAGCAATCTTGGTGTCCACTATCTTTTCAATTTGCTCTCTCCTCTTCTATGGCAATTTACTTGACAAGTCCCTTAGCACATCTTCATCAGAAATTTGTTCAAGACTAGGGTAGAATGGGTAGAGATCAGCAACATTGAAAACCGAACTAATATCCAAATCTTCAAGAAAATTTAATAAATAGGCATTCTCACTAATTTTCTTTAGTATTTTGCAAGGTCCCACTTTCCTGGGTTTTAATTTGTTATAAGTGCCTTGGGGAAACCTTTCTTTGCACAAATATGCCATGACTTGCTCACCTTCCTCATATACTTTCTCCCGCCGATGCACATCAGCATTCCTTTTATATTGCTCATTGGTTAGTTGCAACTTATGCTTCACTTGCTGCTGTATTTCTTGTATGTGTAGCAAAGTCCTCTGCATCTTGGCTAACCAATTTCTCATTAGGGAGATCAATAAGATCAACAACCCCCTTAGGATTGTTTCCCAAGACAACTTGGAAAGGAGACTTACCAGTGGACCTATTGCTTGAATTAAAAGCAAACTCAGCTTGTGCCAAAGTCAAATCCCACTGCTTTGGATTCTCCCCAACTAGACACCGAAGCAAATTACCCAAACTCCTATTTACCACCTCAGTTTGCCCATCTGTTTGAGGATGATAGGCTGAACTATACTGCAGTTTACTATCAAGCTTCCTCCACAGAGTCCTCCAAAAGTGGCTCAAAAACTTTGTATCTCGATCACTAGTAATAGTTTTGGGTAGTCCATGCAAGCGAACAATTTCTTTGAAAAACAATTCAGCAACCTTACTTGCATCACTAGTCTTCTTGCAAGGAATGAAGTGGGCCATCTTTGAGAACCGGTCCACAACAACGAAAATAGAATCATTTCCACGTTGAGTACGAGGTAACCCCAACACAAAATCCATGGAGATGTCAATCCATGGCCCCTCAGGAATGGGTAAGGGTTTGCATAACCCTGTGTTTTGCTGTCCTCCTTTAGAAACTTGACAAATTCTGCATATAGAAACAAATTTATTCACGTCCTTCCTTAACTGAGGCCAAAAAAATTTCTCACTCACTAGGCTATAAGTTTTGTCCCTTCCAAAGTGTCCCCCCAAGCCATTTGAGTGCATTTCACGAATCAATTTTTCCCTCTTGGATCCTATGGGGATGCAAAGTTGGACTCCTCTAAATAAAAATCCACCTACCAATAAGTAACCTTCAGAAAATTTATCCCTTGTAACAGCAGGACTATTGAGGGCAGCTATGACTTTGCTGAAATAAGGATCATTTGCATATTCTCCCTTCATTTCCTCAAACCCAACAATCTCATTGGTCATTGAGACAAGTAAGTGACGTCTCCTACTTAAAGCATCAGCTACTACATTAGTTTTTCCACTCAAATGTTGAACCACAAATGTATAATTTTGCAAAAAGGAGACCCACTTGGCATGTTTATGCGATAGTTTGGCTTGGGAGTTGATATATTTCAGTGCTTGATTGTATGTCAACAAGATGAATTCCCTATGTAATAAGTAGTGCCTCCACTGTTTCAATGTTTGGACAATAGCATACAATTCTTTATCATAAGTACCATACCTCTTTTTAGCATCATTTAGCTTCTCACTGAATTAGGCAATTGGTTTTCCCTCTTGACTTAGCACACCCCCGATGGCTACTGCTGAAGCATCACACTCAATGGTAAAAATCTTTTCAAAGTCTGGTAAGGCAAGGATAGGGGCTTCAGTCACCACCTTTTTAAGCTGCTCAAAACTTCTCTCAGCTGCTTGAGTCCAAGAAAAAGACTTTCCTTTAGTACAATCAGTCAAGGGAGCACATATTCCACTAAAATTTCTAATAAACCTCTTATAAAAGTTTACCAATCCATGAAAACTCTTTATTTCTGTAATACTTTGAGGGATAGGCCATTCAAGTATAGCCTTAATCTTTTCAGGATCCATGCTTACTCCTTCTGCTGAGATCACATTTCCAAGGAAAACCAACTTATCTTTGCAAAACTCACTCTTCTCAAGATTGATAAACAACCTCTCTCTTCTAAGCGTGTCAAAAACAATTTGAAGATGTTCCAAATGTTCTTCCAAGCTCTTGCTGAAAATCAGAATATCATCAAAATAGATTATGATAAATTTTCCAATATAGGATCTAAATACCTGGTTCATGGTGCGCATGAAGGTGGCAGGGGCATTAGACATTCCAAAAGGCATCACTAACCATTCATATAAACCATCCTTGACCTTGAAGGCTGTCTTCCATTCATCCCCTTCTCGAATTCGAATTTGATGATAACCACTCCTCAAATCAACCTTGGAGAAGATTTTAGCACCTGCCAAACAGTCTAATATGTCATCCATTCTAGGAAGGGGGTACCTATACTTTACCGTGATCTTGTTGATGGCTCTAGTGTCCACGCATAGTCTCCATCTGCCTCCCTTTTTAGGTGATAGTAAAGCTGGTGTGGCACAAGGGCTCATGCTCTCTCTTATGAACCCTTTTTCTAACAATTCACAAATCTGCCTTCTCATTTCCGCATCTTCTTTTGGGGATGTGGGTATGCAGCTTGGTTAGGCAGCTTGGATCCTGGTACAAAGTCAATATGGTGAGTAATACCTCGTGAAGGAGGTAAACCAGCAGGCAGCTCTGTTGGAGTTATATCAGAATATTCTTTCAACAATTTTTGCATCTCTGGAGGAGTTTGGACTCTACTAGGCTCCTTTGCTTCTTTTGGGCATAACAAATAACAAGTTGATCCCTTGCTCTCATTGAAAAATTTCTTATAGCTTGTTGAAACAAGAGACAATGCTGATATTTCAAATGCATCATCTTCTTTCCATGGTTTTAAGTGTGTTTTCTTTCCTTCATGTTGCACCTCATAAATATTCTCCCTACCCCGATGGATTACATTTCTGTCATACTGCCAAGGTCTGCCCAACAATAAATGACATGCATCCATTGGCACAACATCACAATGCACTTCATCCACATAAGAGCCAATTTTGAATGCTACAAGACACGATCTATCCACCAACACACTATGATCCTTCTTTAGCCAAGAAATTTTGTAGGGATTAGATTTTGGAACGCAAGGAAGTTGCAATTTGTCAACCATCTCCCTACTCACCAAATTATCAGTAGATCCCCCATCTATGATCACCTTACATACCTTGTCCTTACATTTGCATTTGGTTCGGAAGACACTTTTCCTTCTCCAATCAACTTCAGGGGTTTCTTTTTCCCCAGCTATCAAAGTTCTCCTCAACATTAGGTTCTCTCCCGACTCTGCTTCAGCTTCTTCAACCCAACACTTTTCTTCTTCTTGGGCTACCAGCACCCTCTTGGGGTTTTGAGGGCAATCTACAGCCTTGTGGGCTTCATCACAAATAAAACACTTTAAAGGCTTCCACTCACCAGAAGATGAACGTCCACGTCCTCTACCCCTAAAGCTTCCCCTTCCTCTAAAACTTGGATTCACACTTTCATCTAGTTCTTCTTCTTTATTAGACTTGGAGGAACTCCCTCTTCATCTGTTTTGGTAGTTATCACTTCTCTTACTCATAAATTTACCCTTTCGGCTTAGCTTCTCCTCTGCCCTTAATGCATATTCATAAGCTTCATCCAATGTAGGCACTTTCAACAATGCAAGCTCATCTTGAAGTTGAAATTTGAGTCCATTCACATACCGAGCTGCTACTTGCTCTTCACTCTCCTGTATATCTGTTCGAATTTGAAGTCTCATGAACTATTCAGTGTAAGCATGTACTGATTGATCCTTTTGTTTCAAATTTTGGAATTCTTTAAACAATTTTTGCTAATAATCAAAAGGCAAGAATTGAGCTCTCAAATGTTTAAGCATCTTAGGCCAAAGCCTAATATTATATTTTCCTTGTCTTCTCCTTGAAATCTGCACATTCTCCCACCACAAGGCTGCATGCGACTTCAACTTGGATGCAGCAATTTTCACTCTTTTTGGATCATCTTCATCAATGTCCTCCATGTCAAAATACTTCTCCAACTCTTGAACCCAATCTAGAAATACATCTGAATTGAGCTCTCCTTTAAAATCAGAAATGTCAACCTTTACCTTGGAACTTTGGCTTTTTAAGGCTTCAATAAGCCTCTCCATAGGGTCTATTGCATTGGCAACGTTTCTACGATAGCCTGCATTCCTTCTGCCTCTTCCTCCCCAATTCACATGTACGCCCCTTTGGGCCATAGCTGATTGCTCTAATACCAAACTGATGTAGAGAGCACCTCACTCTCTCTCAGCACTCTTCACCGTTCAGTGACCTGCAAGTTAGTTTCTAAGAAATAACCACTAACACCAAAAGAAGAAACAACAGTAGCTGATAACCCAAACACAAAAAAGACTCAAACCCAGAACACAGATCCATTTTACCAGTGATATGCCTGATAACATTGACAGTAAATAACAATCTCTTTCTTTCGTTCTCATTCCCTTTTTCTCCCCCTCACAAAAGAAATGCAGTCCCCACTTTATTTACCCCCAACCCCAAAAATAAGCAAAAACTCTGCGCTTCCAGAAAGAAGGCAGAACAAGCCAAAAATAGAGTCAGACTGGAGCTGACCGTTACAAACCAAAAAGCACGAACAACAAATAAAGAAAAGAGCAGACCGGTAGTGGAAGACCACAATTAATCAGCCGTTACATTATAAACCCTCTTGCAGAGCACGCAAAGTTAACATTGCATAACTTTGTAATTCAAAGTGAGGGTTGTTTCTCCTACAATTAGGTGTTACCTCAAAGTTTCCAGGATCGCTTAGCCTCTGGAAACTGGTGCATGCCCCCTGCGGTAGATTTTTTCCGTAGGCATGCTTTGAACTCGGGGGCATTTCACTAAGCATAAGGCTCAAAATCACAATCTTATATGTCAAACGCGAGGAGTTTGAAAAAAGTAACTATAATGGTATTGAATCAATAGTTTCTTGCAGTTTTAGCTTGCACAGAGGCCTAATAGAACATTATAAAATGAATCAAGAATGTCGTATCATTTATCAGCAGTTGGTCACAGGGTCCATGTAATAACAAAGAGTCCTCGTCAGCTCTCACAAACTATACCCCAATATTTAAAGACCCTTGAATTCTCATAGCGATTTTACAATTTAGAGGAAGGTTTTAGGGATTATTCTTACGAAGTTATAGTCACAAAATCCTGGCCATCCTTTTCGCTGTTGAAAAGTGAAAGAAGAGCATTAAGAAGGTCTGTTTTAGAAATGGGTATGTATCGTTGTCTTGGCACTGGAATTCTTGAGATGCTTTCTTCTTCTTCCTCTTCGCTAAATGGCTCTTTAATAGGTAACTGCTCGCCATTTTGTTTTTCAGTGGTTTCTTCCACTTGTAAAGACCAGTTACTTCCTTCTTTTACCTCCACCTCCAAATTTGTAATTGCTTTGCATAAAATTGTAACATTGAAATTGGGGAAGCTGGTTGATCTGAAGAAACGAATGCCGCCATTATTGAGTTTATGTAAAGCATTCTTGTGATTTTGTTTCTGCACAGAGCCAAGTGATAGAACACTTGAACCGCGGACATGATGAATGGCCTTCATGAAATCACGAGTGGAGAATGAGGAGGAACAAATTCATTCATCTGTAAACTCGCGGTGAATTCGGTATACATATTAAGCGCGGGTCAAATCGTGAAATGTTGTGTGGCTCTTGTGATTTTGCGATTGATAACAGATTCAGCGTTCAAGAGCTCAACAAATCCCTTACGAGCTAATTAACTAACTAACAATTTGAATTATCCGCGGTATACTAAAATGTTAATAGCTAGCTAATTGTGAAAATAAAACAAGTGCCTATTTTGTAGATTTTGAAAAAAAATAAGTTTTATTAATGTGAATAAAAAATAAAAATAAATATATCTTATAATTTAGTATTGTTAATTAATTTTTTATTCTAATTCTAGACCTATCTCTAATCTTAGATATGGTCATAATACTGGTCATAATTGTAATCTTAACAATGAAGAATTATAGAGTACTATTACAAAAAAATATCTATGAATTGATATTGAGAATAAGATTTGGAATAGAGATATGAGATGAATAAAATTTTGGAGGATATGTAAAAATATTTTTAGTTGTTTATTTCAATTTTGGTTTTCTTTGGTTTTGTTTTAACATCTGGCGGCCTTGGGATACATGCAAAGTGATCATATTTGACAGAGTTAAATTTTTGCCATACTTTGGCTTTGGTGCATAACAATAGAAACAATGGTTTTGGGAATTGATGGAGTTTCATGTCGAATCCTTGCATAGGCAGATTGTTAAAAGCATCCTAGATTTAATGGTGAAGATTTTGCAGTCATATCTCGCATGGTTTGGGAGAATTTAATTTTCTTGAACCCACAAATTTCAAGAAAATTAATTTCTCAAGTTTTATTAGTGTTGGGGCAAAATGCTTGGTGGAAAGCTTAGGAATGTCATTCCACACATCTTAACAAGATTTCATGCAAAGAGGAGTATTTGGAAAGAAAATGTGCAAAAAGTCATTTTCCGATGTAATTGTGTCGCAATGGCAAAATGTAATTCTTCTCTTAATTGGTTTGTGAGAATTTGAATGGACATTAATCAAAAAAAATTATTAAATATTATTTAATCCTTAATGCATTTAATGCCAACAAGAAACAGATTAAAGAAAAAAAAGTGAAGTTGGAAAATGATTCTAATTTAAAAAATATTGAAATACACAAATAAAATCTGAAAGATAGAGGGATGATAGGAAACAACAAAAAAAATACACAAGGGAAGTAGATATGCCATGTCATTCCAAAAAATTACTTTATAAACAATAAAGTAGAAGAGAGAAGGCATGGAATTGAGAAGAGGGAGGTTGAAGTTGAAGTGGCACCCATGAAGAGGCCCATGATTAATAGAAATCATTAAAGAAAAGTTAAAAGTCATCACAAAAAAGAGAATAAAAAAATAAGAGGGATAGCATGTCATAACGAAGATATACAACCAAAAAAAGACAAAGAAATGATTGAGAAGGAGAGAGTAAAGAGGCGCAAGAGTAAAAGAGAAGTATTAAGTTAAGAAAGCAGATCAAAGGTGCATTACCAATTAGAAGGGGGGATTGCATTGAGAAAGAGGTCACTGCTATTTTAAAAGATTAAAGAGGAATTTATATATGCAAGATGCACACCATATGGAAGGAATATATGAAGTGCAACTTGGTAAGTGAAGCGAGGACAGAGTAAGAGAGTAGAAAAGGGTGATACAAGAGAACCTTGTGCAGATATTAATTATCTATGATTTCAAATAATAGAGGAAGTGCTAAAGGATTACCACGTAGTAGATTGGGAAGAGGTTGTGCAACATATGTGAGGGTAAAAGATGAGGCTATGAATAATTAATTCAAATCATTAAATTTAAAATAAATTAGTGTAGACAAAGAGAGTTCAAACAAGTGCAGATTGCACAAAGAATGTAAGACTGTAATGTTTTGATTGATTAAAATAATGTGGATTTCTCTCCATTTTTACTATTGTATTAAAATCATGAATGTGAATAAAGGGAAAATTGTTGGTTGCAATCTTTGGGCAGAATGTTACCTATTCTATTGTGAATTTGTGTGAGGATTGACTTGGACAAGGAGAGTGAGGTATTATTTTGTGTCAAATTGGTATCAGAGTGAGGGAGTCTAAGTGCATAGGCAAAGCATTGAACATGCAGCATCCTATGCCAAGACTTATGGGTAGAGGAAGGTGATTATGAAGAGCTCAAAAGAATCGTCGTAGGTATATGAAGTCCTGAGGATTGAGATCTAAAATCGTGAAGAAATTATTTTTGTAGATCATGTGAATTGAAGATTACAGTAGATGAAGATGGTTTGGGTCAAGAGAAGACCCATGAGAATATTGTTTTGGGAACAATATTGGGAGAAGGTAGAAAATGAGAAATTTGAGAAGATGGGACAAATGGTCTATGAGGAAGATCGAAGAGAGGATAGAGAAATTGGAAAAGAATATTAGAGATGATGAGAGAAGATTGGTAAAGAGAAGCGAGAAGAAGAATGAGGACAACAAAAGGAAGAGTGGAAGAAATGAGCATTGTAGCCTATGATGGAAGGAGAAAGATTTGAGAGCAATCCCTACCAATGTAAATGAAGAAGTGAGCAACAAAGAAGAGAAGATAACAATAGAGGGTGGAAAGAATGATGACGTAATTATGGTTATAATGGTACAACGTGAGGAAATTGCAACTATTGACGAGATTGCAACACTAGAGGATGTAGTTGCAGAGATGGAGTGTCAGGAAGCGAAGAATGATGTTGCAACAATGAAAGAGAAAGAGGTAAAATTTAATTTTCTTGAATTTAGTGATGAGGAGGTTGAGTTGAATTTTCATATGGTTGAGGTGAATAAAGAATTAGTTGAGAGAGAGAGATCGTGTGATTGCAAATTGGTGTATAGATAAGTGTTTGCATATAGAAGTTGTGGAGGATATTGCAGGATTTTGGTGGAGGTGGTTGATCTACAATGGGTTGGATCCTGCAAATGAGAAGAAGAGAATAGAGGGTGTTTAGTGGAGGATGGTTTAAGGTGGACATGATTCCACGAGGGTGAGAAGGAAGAGAATGCAATGTTGTTGGAGGAATGTGGTGTGTGTTCCAGCACGAAGCTAAAGAAAGAGGAAGAAGGATTGACCTTGAGCACTTTGGACAACAAAGGAGTTCACTAAAAATTGCATTCAACTACTCAACTTCGTCTTTGTGAGCCTATGCTCACAAATTTCCTACCTGGTATGTGTAATGCAAGAACATCTAGGCGAGTGTGCAATCGACATACCCCAAAATATTTTTCGTTGCTTATTTTAGTTTTGGTTTTCTTGGGTTTTATTTTGACATCTCATGGCCTTGGGATACATATAGAGTGATCATATTTGACAGAGTTAAATTTTTGCCATACTTTGGCTTCTGTGCACAATAGGCAGTTTTGTTGAAATGATTGTTTCGAGAATTGATGAAGTTTCATCTTGAATCCTTGCATAGGTAGATTGTTAAAAGCATCCTAGATTTAATGGTGAAGATTTTGCAGTCATATCATGCATGGTTTGGAAGAATTTAATTTTCTTTGTTCTCAACTGACAATTTTCAAGAAAAATAATTTATGAAATTTTATTAGTGTTGGGGAAAAACGGCTTGGTGGAAAGCTTGGGAATGTCATTCCACACATCTTGACGAGATTTCATGCAAAGGGGAGTTTCTGGAAATAAGATATGCAATAAGTCATTTTCAAGTGCAATTGTGTCGCAATGGCAAAATGTAATTCTTCTCCAAATTGATTTGTGTGAATTTGAATGGACATTAATCAAAAAATATTATTAAATATTATTTAATCCTTGATGCATTTAATGCAAACAAGAAATAGCTTAAAGAAAAAAATGTGAAGTTGGAAATGATTCTAATTTAAAAGACATTGAAATAAAAAAAAAAAAAATCTAAAAGATAGAGGGGTGATAGGTAGCAACAAAAAAAATACACAGGGGAAGTAGATACATCATATTATTCAAGAAAATTGCTTTATAAACAATAAAATAGAAGACAGAAGGCGTGGAATTGAGAAGAGGGAGGTAGAAGTTGAAGTGGCACCCATGAAGAGGCCCATGATTAATAGAAAATCATCAAAAAAAAGTTAAAAGTCATCAAAAAAAGAATTAAAAAACAAGAGGGATACCACGCCATAGGGAAGCTATACAACAAAAAAAGACAAAGAAATGATTAGAAAAAGGAGAAAATAAGGAGCCGCATGAGTAAAAGAGAAGTATTAAGTTAAGAAAGCAAATCAAAGTTGCATTACAGATTAGAAAGGGGTGTTGTGTTGAGAAAGAGGTCACTATTGTTTTAAAAGACTAAAGAGAGTTTATAAATGCAAGCTACACACCATATGGAAGGACTATATAAAGTGCACCTTGGTAAGTGAAGCAAGGACAGAGTAAGAGATTAGCAAAGGGTGATACAAGAGAACCTCTATGCCGATATTAATTATTTGTGATTTCAAATAAGATAGGAAGTGCTAAGGATTACCACACAGCAAATTGGGGAGAGGTTGTGCAGCATATGTGAGGGTAAAAGATGAGGTTGTGAATAATTAATTTAGATCATTAAATTTAAAATAAATTAGTGTGGAAAAAGAGAGTTCAATCAAGTGCAGATTGCACAAAGAATGTAAGACTGTAATCTTTTGATTGATTAAAATAATGTGGATTTCTCTCCATTTTTATTGTTGTATTAAAATCATGAATGTGAATAAAGGGAAATTGTTGGTTGCAATCTTTGGGCAGAATGTTGCCTGTTCTATGTGAATTTGTGTGAGGATTGGCTTCAATAACAAGAGTGAGCTTTTCTTTTGCATCAAATTTTTACCTTACTCTTAATTCTAATCCTAATCTTTTTTTTGGTCGGTAACAATATTGTATTTAATTAGTCATAGAAATCATAATTACATCTTATCATAGAGTTTCAAACAGAAAATCCCTAACACCACCTTACAATGGATACCACAAGATTTGCTTAGACTTTCTTGGCATTCATGAAACAAAAAAACATCCACCTCCCATTCACCATTAATCCATTCCCCCGTTGCTCTGTGAATTCTATTCAACAATTCAAAAAAAAACTTCCCATTAAGATAAAACTACTACCCAAGAAACGAAACCATCAACTGTTGCAGAAATCCCATCCCACCATTTCCAGAGTACTATCACCCAAGCCCACCAACAATTACAGTCCATTAACACCATTACAAAAAACTAGTGCTCGCAGCCAAAAAATAGAACTCAAAACCATCCAATAGCAACCTTTAATACCATGTTTATCCCATCGGTGTCTCTGCATTGCCAGGTGCAACACAAGAAGCCCTCTATGTCCTCTATCTCCATAGTACACTCAGCTAATCATCTACCACCATCATGTGCTACTTGGCCTCAAAATCTTGACAGCGCAAAGCTAGCAATAACTCCTCCCATGAAACAAGCACTTTCACTCTATACTCATCCTTGTCCAATCTACCCGGCTACCACACAAAGGAGATGAACCCCCTTTCCTTGCCTCCACTAGGACTTCAATTCCATCAATTACCTTGAAACCGACATCCAGAGTTTCCCATTCAAAAGCAAAACCCACTAGAAAGTCCCCACATTCTCTGCCACCTCTAGCCCCCAGGCGAGTACTAAAGAAAAGATATCCATGTTCAATCGATATTGGTCCCTTGCATCAATGAAAATATTGCCCAGCAAATCTAGATTCGATGTAGTCACAATCTCCCATTTATTTTTGAAAAGTCTCTTTGACCATTGAGCCATCTTGCATACATTATTTCCCAAGTGGTCATTGTGCCATTCAACCCATCCTCCTAAGCATGCACAAACATCACCTTACACCCCTAAAACAAGGATTAAAACCTTGTCAGTTATAAAATTAAATCCCGATACTCCACTTTTGAATAGTGGATCATACTTCCTTGGGAAGATTTTGAAAATACTCCAATTTGACCTCATCACTTTCATCAAAGGATAGTGCCCATTTAGATAAGCAATCTGCCACTTTGTTACCCATTCTATGTATATGGCTTATTTTGAATTCTTCAAAATTGGCTAGTTCATCCAAAATGGGCTTGATAAAGTTTTGTAAATGCCATGCTACAACTCTGCCATTCATAATTGCTTGAATTATTATTAAAGAATCCCCTTCTAAGTGTATTCTTTTAAATCCAAAAACCTGCCAAACTTAATTGCCATCAAAGCCACTTTTGCCTCCACCAAAGGCTACAGTGTCTCCCTGCCAATCCCAAACAATGACACCTACACCCAATGGTCCAGGATTCCCCCGTGGAATTTCAAGGGATGCAATTCCCCTAACAAGATTCATCTGATCAAAAGATGATTTGATCAGGTGAGGCCATATTTAGTATTTATGCAAGAAACAAAATTGAAAGGGTTAGATAAGGGCATTTTTAGTAAACTTTTTTGTCGATGGAATTGTAGCCTTGTTGATGCTACTAGAGCCTCTGGTGGTTTGGTCATTTTGTGGGATGCTTCATCTATGGATGTTCAAGTGATTTGACATGAAAGGTACTGGAAATGGTTGAGCATATACTCAAAATAGTTGTTTACAAGGTTTCATGTTATTAATATGTACAATCCAAATAGTTCCTCTAGGAAAAAATAACTTTGGCAAGAATTATCGATGACCCTCACCGCTAGGAAGGAGGGTATGTTCCTTTTGGAGGGGACTTTAATGCAATCCTCCGGCCTTCAGACAAAAAAGGTGGAGTTGGCTAGGTTGGTCAGAGTTAAAAGGATTTCAATGATTTTGTTACAAATAATGGTTTAATTTAACTATTCTTCAATAATGGTGATTTCAATTAGACGAACAGGAGAAGTGGCTTCCTCAATATTGCAGAAAAGCTTAATAGATTTTTCCTCATTGGAAATTGGATAGATTCATAATGGACTTGTGAGGCTAAAATTTTGCCTATAGTTGGTTCAAATCACTACCCCATTAGTGTTTGAATTCAAGAGGAAGCAACTCCTAATAGATGTCCTTTTAAATTTGAAGCGATGTGGTTTTGAGTGGAGGGTTTCAAAGAGTTGGTGGTTTGGTGGTGGAATAATGTTCCTCTTAGAACAGGTAATAAAGCCTTCCTTTTCTTCAAAAAATTACAATTTATCAAAGAAAAACTAAAGAGATGGAATAGGGAGACTTTTAAGAATATCTTTAAGGAGAAACTCATTTTGGAAAATGAATTGAGTACCTTACATGCAAAAATCATAGAGGGTGGGATGTCTAAAGAATATTTTAACAGAGAAAAGTTTCTAAACAAGATGTACTTTGAAGTACTATCAAGGGAAGAAGTCTTTTGGTGACAAAAATCTCGTGAAACATGGTTAAAGGAAGGAGATCGAAATACAAAATTCTTCCATAATTATGTGAAAGTCAGAAGCTCTTGCAACAAGATTTTCTCAATAAAGGATGCAAGTGGTAACATTATTCAGGATGCAAAGTAAATAAATATGGAGGTTGTTAGGTATTTTTTTGAAATTTTTTTTGGAGAACTTGTTGATTCCTCTCAAGACTAGGATACAATGGAAGTTATCCTTGAGTGTATTTCAGAGGCTCAAAATAGGTTATTGAAGAGAGCAGTATCCTTGAAGGAAGTTAAAAGTGCTCTGTTTAGTTTTTTGGGGGGGGGACAAAGCCCCAAGGCCCGATGGTTTCCCTGTTGCCTTTTTTCAAAAACTATGGGATGGTTTTGCCTTTGATTTATTGGAAGTTGTGGAGGAATCAAGGAAAGGTGGTTTTGTTTTACGAGATTTCAATAACACTTTTATTTCCCTAGTTCCAAAGTGAACGAAGATTAGTTCTTTTGATGATTTCAGACCCATCTCTTTATGTAAAACGTATACAAAATAATTCCCAAGGTTATAGCTAACAGGCTAAAATGTGTTCTTGAGTCAGTGATTTCAAATGAGCAGAGTGGTTTTTCACCTAACAAGTCTATTTATGAAGGTGTCATTGTGACTCATGAAGCTGTACACTCCATACGAGCTACAAAGACAGAAAGAATGATGGTCAAGCTAGATATAAGGAAGACTTATGATGAGGTCAATAGATGGTTCTTGCTGAAGATTTTGGAGAACTTTGGGTTTTGTAAGGAATGGTTTGATTGGATTGAGAGCTGTATATGTACCCCTCATTTCTCTGTTTTGGTAAATGGAAGCCCCCAAGGTTTTTTTGACTCTAATAAAGGAATTAGACAGGGAGATCCAATATCACCTTTTCTTTTCATTATAATGGTTGAAGCTTTGGGGAAATTAATATCTAAGAAAGGAAGGGATGGTGGATGGAAAGGAATTAAAATGGTTGAAGGGATCGACCCAATCTCACACCTACAATTTGAAAATGACACCTTTTTACAAGGTGAAGCAACTTTCAGAGAAGCCAAATCAATGAAGGAAATGATTGACAAATATAGCAGGGCCTCAGGACAGTGTATTAATTGGAGGAAATCATAGATCTTTTTCTTTAACATTTCTTTTCAAAAGCAAAGGGAAATTTGTAATATTTTGGGAATGAGAATGGGTACTCTACTAGGAAAATACTTGGGCATCCCTCTTTTTGGAGGGACATGTAGATCTGGAGTATGGAAGGATTTGGTTGATTGTTGCCTTAAGCGAATGGATGGTTGGAAAAGTAAATGGTTGACTTATGTAGGAAGAATCCTTGTGCTAAAATCATTTATATTTGTTATTCCTATATTCTCAATGATGTATTTAAAGATTCCAAAGAAGGTAACCAAGGTAATAGGACAAAAGATGAGAAAATTCCTTTGGAATGGAGAAAATGATCATGACAAAACCCCTTTATTAGCATGGGTTAAGGTTTGCAAGGCTAAGGATAAAGGTGGTGTTGGACTTAGAGACTGGCAGATTATGAATGAAGCTCTAGGTGCAAAACTTTTGTGGAACATTTATTCTAATCTGGATCAAATTTGGGTTAAAGCATTGAAGGCTAAATACCTAGACACAAATGAAAGTCATAGGATTTTTACCACACGAAATCCTCCTAAAGGCTCAACAATTTGGAACTTTATTGTTGTGTGTCGGCCAGTTATAACAGACCATATCTCATGGCAGATTGGTAATGGTCTTCAAGAAAAGTTTTGGGGTGATTCATGGGAAGGACTACCTACCTTGAAAGGAAATGGTGATTTACATGATCTCAGACTTTTCTTTTTGCAAAGGTGGGGTGATAAAGTTCGTGATTATTTGGATTTATGACAGGGGACTTTTGGGATGGGATGGGTTTGGAAATATTTGAAGAATGAAGGCTTATCTAATCATCAATTGGGTCTAATGAAGGACATTTTTCAAAAAAGTAAAATTATTATCACAAAAAAGGAAGATAAAGTGGTTTGGTGTGACTCTTCAAATGGTAATTATTCAGTCAAGATTGGGTACCAACTTCTAGACTGCATAGAAGGGGAAGACCAATGGCCAACAAATATTTGTTGGGGGAAGGAATGTTTACCAAAGGTAGGATCCTTTGCATGGTTAGCTATTAGAGGAAGAATTTTAATAGGAGAATGGAGGAAAAGACTTGGTTTCATTGGGCCTTCAAAATGTGTTATGTGTGAAGTGGCTGAAGAAACAACGGATCATTTACTCCTTCAATGCAAAGTTGCTTCATATTGTTGGGTTGTGCTTTTAACAAATCTGGGATGGTAGGGTCCCCTTTATCATTCCATAAGGAAGGTTTTTGAGGGTTGGCCATTTTTTAGCAAGAAACCTACTCTTTCCAGTGTATGGACGGTAAGTCCATCTATTGTCATATGGGAGATTTGGAAAGAAAGAAATAGGCGAATATTTTTGGATAAAAAAGATCCCAAGGAAAAGCTAATTAATAGAATTAATCTAATGATTGAAGAGATGGTTGGGGCAGTAGCATCTCAATTTTTTCAACCCCATCTCCCTTTTACTATGGAAGACAAACAAATTCACAAGAAGTGGTCGGGAATCAAAATTAGGCCTATTAGGGGGCCTAGCTGGGTGAATCCAGTTGTTGACTCCATAAAGAAAGTGGTATGGGAGAAACCTTCAGTGGGATGGTTCAAAATTAATTTTGACAGGGCGGTTATGGCACAAATTTAATATAGTTACATTACACTACAAACAATATTTAGACAGCAAGGTGACAATCCAATTCAAACTTAGTTTCATCATACATTACAAAACATGCATAATGTGAAACCAACAAAACATGATTGGGAACTATTAATGACTCGCTCAAACAAGAAACTAACGATAACAAAACGATAATATTTTGACCAATCAATACACTTGTTTTCTACAAATGAGCTAGTAACTTTACACAGAAAAAAACTACAACTATTAAATCTACCTGTTGCACTCTGTGTTGTAAATACACAATGTAAAATGTGTATTAATACCAATGATGAGCACCTACCCTAAGAAGTACTACTAAGCAAATGTCAACATGCCATGCTTACAACAAACCTACGGATGCAAGGAGGACTTGTAAATGGATCACTTGGAGAGGTAAAATATATTGTATATCCCATTGAATTTAAACCACCAGAATCACCAACATATGTTACAGTCAGATTTGATAAATATATTGGTCCACCATGTGATGAAACAAACCCAAAAATTATACCAATAACACATGTTTCCTGAGGTAGTCATAGACAAATACCGCTATCTATGGCATGGGCTATCACTATACACAAATCACAAGGTCTTACACTAAATAAAGCAACAATCGATATTGGAAAAACAAAAAGACAAGGCCTCACATTTACAACAATGTCTAGAGTCAAATCTATAATGGGCCTTCACATAGAGCCTACATTTTCTTTCAACCACTTTTCCAAAATGAAAGAAATCCATACAATATTATTAGAAAGAAAGAAGAAGCTTGCCTACAACTGCTTTCCCAATAGCATGTTCAAGTAAGTACATTTCCTACAATGTCTTTCAAAGTTATATAATTTTATATAGTCCCTCTGTTATTAGAGTAAACACACTACAACTAATCAATTTCTCCTTCTACAAGTGGCCAATTGGATACACAAGAAAAGAAAAATGAAGATTTAACCTATTTCGCCAAATAATTTTTGGTAAAGATTTTTTAAATTGCTATACTTACATATGAAGGAACATATTTCCAAGTTATATTTTTCCTATCTAACAACATTCTCTTGCAATTCTTATGAATTTCAGGACTTCAAAAGAGAAGCTACAAAAAAATCGACACTCTTACTTGACTCGAAAGGAAATCATTACTTGGGGAATTTCACGAGCATGAATTGATTGCCATAATTTACACATAGTATTTAGATTTTCTTTAAGCTTTTATAGGTGTCATTGGGAAATTGTGATAGGCCAAAAAACTAAAATACCACTTCAATGACCACTGTAATTCCCAAATGCATAATAAGCTTCAATGCTTATGAGTAAAAAAAAAGAAACTGATGAAAAGAAACGATTGAAAAGCACATATATGTTTTGACTATGGGAATAAATTTTTTTTTTTATCAGGGCTATAAATGCCTAGTTGATAATAGAACAATGTTTGTGGAAATAACAATGATAACCTCGTCAATGCTATAGATGCTTGACTGGTAGCAAAACAATGTCTAGATTACTTTTAGAGTTGGAATAACTATGTAGCTTATCATGATGGAACAATGGTTTCCCACAACTTTCATAATCAAATTAAAACACTATGTACACACCCAATATGATCAATACAATCCTCCTTAATTGATTTCAATTCCCCTTTGAGTATGTGTTCTCTCCGTTAGCTTTAATTTGGGAAGCCAGCCAATGATTCTTGAAATCTTAGTAAATCTTTATCACTAAAATTTGGTGGCCACCTCGATTCCATAAAAAACCTAGGCATGCCCATATAAATACCCATTTTCATTACAATATTTCCATATGTAAAAACATACGAAGAAATATATTTCCAATTATATTTTTCCCATCTAACAACATTTTGTTGCAATGCTTATGAATTTTAGGACTTCAAAAGAGGAGCTACAAAAAAACCGACACTTTCATTTCACTTTAATACATGAAAATTGGCTACTACTTAGTCACATGAATTTACTTGTTTCAATTTATACATTGAATATTTTATTATTTGTGTTTTTCAATCTATGTAAGACATCCACAACAGTTATATAATGTAATTATATATATTCATATGTAAATATAATGAATTATGTAATGTTCAAATTCAATATTTTTTTACCTTAACATTCGTATTGGTGTATTCCTTGTATCTCCTATGGGTGCAAGTGCTAGTTTAATCCTTTTAAAGTGAACATGTTAAATATTTAACTTTAGAAATTGTAAAAATTATTTCTCTTGAACATAATTGGCTAAGAAGTTTGGGGTGTTACGGGGGAATTTATAGGGAAAAACAAGGTAATTTTTTTATATTTTTTTTTTAAAGAATGATTTTTTACTTTTAATGATTTTTTTATATACATAAATAAACTTTCTATGTAATATTTTTTTATTTAAGAAAATCTCACAAAAACCAATTAGCTATTTTATAGAGATTTAGATTCACACTATTAAAATAATAAAATAAAACTTAAATTAAAGCACATCCATAAATTAGCATATAAAGATAATATTCCTAGAGATTTGATTTTACACAATTAAAATAAATATTTAAATTAAACCTTAAACTATTTGACACTACCACTTTTTTATTTTCCAAATTTTATTAACTTCAAAAGATAAATAAAATACAAATAAGAATCAAATTAAAATAAATAAAATTATTATAATTATTAATTAAATTATAATTCTAATCCTATTATTATTAATTATTATAATCCTAAAAGCATTATAACTAAGATTAGGATTAGAATAGGTGGTATGTGAGGGATATGCTTAAAATTAGAATTAAGATATGTTTGGGTGAGAGCGAGAAATGGCAAAGAGGTGGAGTGATCACGTCTCTCACAAAAGGTTAGGGGTTTGTGGTAATGGCGCTTCACAAGTGTGATGGCCATTCAGGAAGAGGTATGGTGACGGTTTTCAAAATACTACCTGGATACCATTGAGTCAAGCATGGAAGGCTTTGGAAAACCCTAAGAGGCATAGTTTTGACAATGAAAATGGTGGTCAGACACTGAGGGTCATCAATCCAAGAAACAAATGGGGCTTCACTTCAATGCACATTGGTGGCTCTTTTGACTTCAAGAAAATTGAAAAGAAGTTTTGGTGGCCAAAAAACCAGGGAGTCACTTCACAGGCGACCAAGGTAAGTAAAGGTTGGGATAATTCTAGAGTTATTTCCTTGTTAGTAGATAATAAGGAATGAGTGGATTCAATGTGCTTGTATAAAGAAAAATCCTTTTTCATGAAATGGAGTGGGGAGTGGCCTGCTTTCACCAGAGTGCGACACTGGTGTGATGAGCATTGGGGAAATGAGTGCATTTTGAAAACTCTCCCAAATGGTTTATATCTAGTAATTATCCAGACTGCAAAGGATAAGGAATGGATTCTCAATAGTGGGCCTTTCTTGATGGGGGGAAAGGTTTTTATATCAAAGATTGGAAACTAAATTTTGACCCCAAAAAGGAGAGTATAGAGGAGGTTCTGATTTGGATCCAGTTGTATAATCTCCCACATGAATACTAGAATTTAGAAACCCTTAAGAATATAGGCAACAAATTGGGAGTTTTTTATGAAATTAGATGAGGTGCTCAAAAAAAAGATTATAGCATGTATGCTCGTATCTGTATCCTTTGGCAAGTGATTCACCCTCTTCCAGAAACTATGGAGTTGATAACAAGGGAAGGCATTTGGAGATAGATGATTGACGTCGAAGACAAGGTGGAAACATGCTCAAGATGCAAGGGGGTAGGGCACCCAACAAGTGAGTGCATGAAGGATGACAAAGGTAAAGGTTTGGATTAGAGTGCATTAACTAATACGTTAATCAACTTAAGTGAAAATACACATAGGGAGGTTTTATGGGAGCTGTCAGATTTCTATATGCCTAAATAGAGCCAGAATGGGCACCTTTCATTAGGGGAGTTGGGTTTGCACTATGAGGACGGTTTGCAAAGAAAAGAAATTGACCTCCTATTTGAGATTGGGGCTAGTTGTATATTTCAAGCTTCCTCAAAAATTTTTGGTCTACTGAATTCAAAGGCTTGTCTTCAAACGGGTCACAAGAAGGCATTAGAAAGTATTCTGGACTTGAAAAATATGGTGGCTAAGCATGGGGATCATCATGACCTCTTTCATGAGGGAGAGAAGGGTTTAAATGATGCTTCAATCTCAAGAAATACCTTAGAATTTCTAAATCAATTGGAGATGCACACTCAAAGAGAAGGTAAAGATGCAACATCCCCCTTGAGGATGTCTAACTTGGCTTTGGACAAACAATTGAGTGATGAAATGAAAATGAGATTTGGGCTGAGAAGCTAGGTGAATACTCAGGTAAGGATATGCTTTCAAGTAGGTTAGCACATGCAGATGGGGTGAATAATGTTGAAAATGTAGGTAATATTGTAGCTTAAAACTTGTAAAACTATGAGATTGTAGATCTAATTAAGTGTTCTTTGTCACAATTCTTTGTATATGATTAATCTATTTAGATCAATTTTACCAATTGTAGAAAGAGACAAAAGATTGTAGAAGAATACGACAAGGAGATAGAAGTGACACAACATATACGTGGAGAAACTATTTTGGGAAAAAACTCTACTAGAATCAATAGTTCTTGTATTATTTAACCTTAGAACAAGATTACAATAATACTGTATCAATCCTTGATTGATATGCTTCCTTGCCTTCAACAATCCTTCTTCACAACCTGCAATAAACTCTCATGGAACTCTCATCCACTTGCTACAATTAATACAATCATAAGCATGTAAACTCAATAAGAGTTGTACAATACAAGAGCATAAAGTTCCTCACAAAAATCTATGCCTAGATTGGGCAAGCAGAGTTCCATAATGTAATCTAAAGTCAAAGCAAAGTATTCCTCAATTTAGGTGCCCCAAACTAAACACTTAATTAAACTTTGGTCAAGAAAATATCTTGCAAACTCCACCTCAAAGTTTTCACCCAAGAATGGGCCCACTTAACTATGCCTTGTAAATATCTTCTCATGCAAAAGGTGTTAATTGAAAGATGCCAACTTGGGCGCCCAAGGTCGTCCCAAGTCAATCTTAGTTAACTGAAACATATCTCTCCACCAATTCATGCAAACATTATGTGTGATTGATCATCCCCACTTAACTAAAAGTATCCACCTATTATCTGTCATGCAATTGAAATCATTAAGTTGAATTCAACTCAAGTCAACTAGCATTCAACTCAAAATAAATACATGCAACTGAAGATAACTGAACCATAATTGAACTGAACTAAACTGAACTAAACTGAATTGAACTAAACTAAACTGAACTAAACTAAACTGAACATAATTGAACTGAACTGATACTAAATTGATATTGAACTGAGAATGCCACTCCACTCATGTAAATACCAATCCCTAATTTGTAGGATCTAAAACATGCATTACTAAAGTGTTATCAATCCTCCAAATAGTTAACTGAAGCAAGGTGGGTTCCACTTTCCATGTGGGCGCCCCATGTGCTCCTATCTTGTAGGAGCTCTTCTTGGATGTCCCCACATGTTTAGGAGATACATGAAATATGTTTAGGATTGCAATTAAATGGCATCCTATTCCCAAAATTCTCCCACTTGACATTATACATTGTAATTATTCTACAAAAGGAATCATTATTATAAATCAAGTACAGGACTCAAGGCCAATGGCCTTCCTGCACCAAGAGAACTTATCTACAGGAATTGGTTTCATAAGATAATTTACAACATTGATCAAAGTGTCAACTTTATCAATCAATACCTTCCAACTCTCAACCATTTCTCACACAAAGTGTTACTAAACATCAACATGCTTAGTATGAGCATGATACATAGGATTTTTGGCTAAACAAATAGCACTTTGACTATCACATTCAAGTCTAATTTACTTGCAATTAAAACCAATACCTTTCCCAAGTATTTGTAACCAAGCTACCTCTTTAGAGGCATGTGTAGCAGCCATGTACTTTGATTCCGTGGTGGACAAAGTAGCCATGGGCTGCCTCTTACTCATCCAACTAACCACAACTCTAAACAAAGTAAACACATAGCCACTTGTCGACCTCCAATTGTCTAGGTCACCTACCCAATCTGAATCAACAAAACTCTGTATGTCCAATGATCTGTGCATAATATCAATATCATTAGCACCATGATAAACCAAACAGTAATCATAAGTACCTCGTAAATATCTAAACACCCTCTTAACATAAGTCCAATGTTCTTTACCAGGGTTAGACATAAACCTTCTTAGAACTCCCACTACTTGGGCTATATCTGGTCTTGTACAAACCAATGCATACATCAAACTACCAATTGAACTTACAATGGAGTCACCAAGCCATTGTATAAACTTCCATACATGCAAAACTATGGGCTCAAAACCATGAGCTCCAAAACCATGGACCAATACAACTAGCACAAAACCATGTGCTAAAAACCACTAAAGGTTAATCCACTAACTCTTACCCAATAAATAGTTTAACCCAACAATCCCCCCATTACCACCTGGGAGAACTCCTCTCTTACCAGGCCTTTCCTTTCAAGGATTGAGCAAGCCATACCACGTCTTATAGCCATCAACCCAAATACATGTATTAAATTTTACATACAACTCCATTTTTAGTTTCTAAATCTCATAACTAGATCCATTGAATCTTTCAATATTTAGACGAGAAGTAGAACTCATTGTAACACTTCTTTTACAAATCTACAATAAAATAATAGTAAAAGCTCCCACTACAGCCAAAAAACCTTCAAAATTTTAAGAGAAAGGCATCCCAAACTCTAACCAACCATTAGCTCTGATACCAAATGTTGAAAATGAAGGTAATATTGTAGCTTAAAACTTGTAAAACTATAAGACTGTAAATCTAATTAAGTTTTCTTTGTCACAATTCTTTGTGTATGATTAATCTGTTTAGATCAATTTTACCAATTGTAGAAAGAGATAGAAAATTGTAGAAGAATGAGACGAGGAGATAGAAGTGACACAACATATACATGGAGAAACCCTTTCAGGAAAACACTCCACCAGAATCAATAGTTCTTTTATTATTTAACCTTAGAACAAGATTACAATAATACTGTATTAATCCTTGATTGGTATGCTTCCTTTCCTTCAACAATCCTTCTTCACAACCTGCAATAAACTCTCATGGAACTCTCATCCACTTGCTGCAATTAATAGACAATTATAAGCATGTAAACTCAATAAGAGTTGTACAATACATGAGCATAAAGCTCCTCACAAAATCCTATGCCTAGATTGGGCAAGTAGAGTTCCACAGTGTAATATGAAGTCAAACCAAAGTCTTCCTCAATTTAGGCGCCCCAAACTAAACACTTAATTGAAATTTGGTCAAGAAAATATCTTGCAAACTCCACCTCAAATTTTGTGCCCAAGAATGGGCCCACTTGACTAAGTCTTGTAAATATCTTCTCATGCAAAAGGTGTTAACTGAAAGATGCTAACTTGGGCACCCAAGGTGGTCCCAAGTCAATCTTAGTTAACTGAAACATATCTCTCCACCAATTCATGCAAACATTATGCATGATTGATCATCCCCACTTAACTGAAAGTATCCACCTATTATTTGTCATGCAACTAATGCCATGAGTTATGCAACTCAAGTCAACTCAATCAACTAGCATTCAACTCAAAATAACTACATGCAACTGAAGATAACTTAACCATAATTGAACTGAACTTAACTTAACTAAACTAAACTAACTAAACTAAACTGAACTAAACTAAACTGAACATAATTGAACTAAATTGATACTGAATTGATACTGAACTGACAATGTCACTCCACTCATGTAAATATCAATCCCTAATTTGTAGGATCTAAAACATGCATTACTGAAGTGTTATCAATCCTCCAAATAGTTAACTAAAGCAAGGTGGGTTCCACCTTCCATGTGGGCGCCCCATGTTCATTTGGACATCCCCACATGTTCCTATCATTTAGGAATAATCACAAATGCCAATTTACATGTTCATTTCATTTGAATTTAATCTCTTTCTAATCCTAGTGTTGGGGAACACTTTCCAAGGACTTAGGAGATATATGAAATATGTTTAGGATTGTAATTAAATAGCATCCTATTCCCAACAAATAATATTCACAACACCTTTAGCAATGAGGAGAGACCTTCAGGCATGGGTGGGGAAAAGTATGCCAGTGAGCAACAAAAGGTTTTGGAGCATGGATAGGAAGTCCTTAGAGATGTTGGTGAAGAAGGTGAGGAGGACCCTCAATTTAAGGATACCCAGATTTCCCCATTTAGAAATCTGGAAAGTTCATTTGAGGAAGCTAGAGACAATTGTGATATCTTTGGGGATGTACATTCAAACTACGTCTCAATTGAAGATTTAGGGGGTGAGGATGAGCTGGGTCTAAATGCTGAAGTGGGGATTTTGGAGAAAAGAACCTTGGAGCAAACTTCAACCTCGCAAAATAAGGCTAAATTTGGTGAAAAGAAGAGAAGAGGTTCTAGAACTATCCAAATGAAACATGAAATTGTAGGAAGTGTTGCTAGACAAAGCAAACTTAGATCGGGAAAATGCCCTTGCAACAATGAGGGTCCTTGCAGTTGTATGGGATGCATAGATAATTTTATCCATAAAAAATGGTAGTTATGCAAGGTCTCCTATAAGAATTATAGAAATTCCACTAAAGCAAGGATGTTGTTGTGGGATCACTTCACGTAATCGTTGTCAAATTTTAATGGTAGCTTTGGCCCAATGAAGCTCATTTTATTGATTAGAATGTATTGTATATGTTTCATGTCTTCTTAAAATGTTGTCAAATTTTATCCTTGTAGTGGTTTCATTTCTCTAATTGGAATCTTGAGGGCTACATGTATAGTTGAGGCTTGTATATTAAAACCAACAATGTATGTTGGTGCAAGAACAAGGAGGGGGTTAGCTCTGGTTGGTATGGTGGTTTGAAGTGCATTTCTTATACAACTAATTAGGTAAGATTTTCCAATTCCTGTAGTTCTTAGTATCACCATATGTAGTGGTTGTTTGGGGTAATTTTGAATCGAGTGATTTGTAATTATAGTAAGTGTTAGTTGTTGTTTCACCGATAATGTATAGTTTTTGTTGTACAAACTGAAGGTTGGATGAACTTCTTGTTGGGAAATTTTGTTTGTGTTTACAAATTGAACTACATTCTAATGCAAATGTGAAGGAACAATGTGTATATCCCATTTGTTATTGTTGTCAAAATCATGGTGACCAAGCATTTCAAGTTCACTTTGTGACTATTAGCAAGGCCTAGTTGAGATAATAACTCCTATTCGTTCATTTGTAGACTATTTTCTATATCTATATTTTCATCATAATAATTTTCCTCTTCAAGGGAAGATTCCATTTCATCTGTGTGATCAACATACCATGCATTGTAGCGTTGTGTATTCATGTGTTTCCAATTTTGAATTATTTCTTCTTTATTGAGGCCTATATCTTTGTCTATTTGTCAAAAATATTTATATAGAAGTAACTCACTCCAACAAAATGTTTAAAAAGATTCAAAGTCTTCTTTTGGAATGGAACAAAAGTGTGGAATAACTTTCACAATTACTTTTTGTTTCATGTTTTTCCATTTGCATCCTTTGTGACTAGCAATATATGTGAAGGATCTTGCTAGTTCAATTAGTGTAATATTTTCTAGGTGATCTGGTCGGTGCATGCAAGATTGTATGTAGTTAGATTGTATCATTACCATTGTTTGTTTTTTTAAGGCGATGGAGTACTTTTTTCCTACATTCAATGATATAAAGGTTTCTTGTGCTCCTATATATCTCGTTTTGCAACTATGTTTGTGTTAGAAGATTAATCTTTACTTGGTAAAGGTTATTCTTTAATTGTAATTATTTATTAACTTGTAGGAAAATTCCAAAGGAATCCCTACAAGTCTTTTGTCTTTTTTGTCATCTCACACATGTGTGAGGATGGCTTATTTTTAATTCCTTTATTAAGGAATATTTGTAACCACCTCCTTAAGAGGTGACACTTTGCACACACATAGATGAATGGTGGCATTCATTGAGTTGGGAGTTACATTCTAACTCCTTCTCACCTCTACTTATTGAGGTGCCCTCCTCTCATTCTTCAAGACTCATGCAAGCAAGCTAAGGCTGGAACTCTCTCTCTCTTCTTTGTATTATTCTTTAGGCATTTTGCCTCCATTCATAATATTGGGTTTTTTCTTGTTTTTTCCCCTTAACAAATTCTTGTGTCTCTCTTGCTTTGGTGGTGTTTGGTTTGGCTACTTCAATTTATTTGGTAATCTCTTTCCTTCAAACAATTACTCTTTATTAGTACTTTCCATTGCTCTTTTCTATTTCCTTTCATGGTATCAGAGCTTGGTATTACTAATATCTTGTGAGCTATATTGTTGAAGGTTTACCATATTTTTCAGCACACCATTGGAGACATTCTCAAAGAGGAGAAGAAGATCTAGTGCCTAATCTTGGTTGTTTTTTGTCTTCTAACCCTTGTGCAGGTTTTTTTATCTAAAGTTTTAAAGTATTTTAGTTTGCATGCATACTTAAGTTTATGCAATTTTTTTCTTTTAAACCATCAAATAAAGGGTTATAGTTCAAGTTTTAAAAAAACCCATTTTTTGCATGTTCAAATTCTTGTAAAAAATCAATTTTTTTTTAGAAATTCTTTTCTAACCTATTTTTATTGTGTAGGAATTTTAGTTTTCTAATTTCATACTTCAAATAATTTGTTTGCATTTAGTGCAAAAACCCAATAAGGGTTTATCTTATTTTTCAACTTTCAATTTAAAGTTTATTTATTTCTACAATTTATACAAATCTTAATATTAGATCTGTATAAAAATTGATTATAATTTGTATGCATGTTTATTTTTTGCAAAATTTTAGAAACCCTCAAATAAAAGGTTATATTTCATTTTTTTTAGATCTGTAACTTTTTTTACAATATGAGGTTAAATCTGTAAATAAAATCACTATATTTTACATTTTAGAAAAAGGGTAATCTGTTTTTTACATATCTGTAAAAATTCTCCATATTTACATGTTCAATTTAAAAAAAAAATCAATTTCAATATCCCTATTTTTTCTATTTTACTATTAATCTCAATCTTTCTTGAATAATAAAATATCAAAAAATATTTAAAAATAATAAATAATATTCAAGCTTTCAGCCATTGCATTTTTTTAAAGAAAGAAAAATCAATTTTCTTTTTAATCCAAATCTTGTTTACTAAATTTTGAAGGCCCTGCCTCATACAAATCTTGCTTTTGCAACTTTTGGCGCCGCTGTTCACAGCTCCTTCCTTCATCCAGAACGCAGCCATATCCTTCTGCAAACCTGCACTCATGCAAAATAAAATCTTTATCTTCTTTTAATTTTTTAAAATCAAACCCTCAAAGTATTTCCCACCTGTTGCTCTTTAATCTCCTTTCAAAAAGATTTAAAAAAAAATCTTCCCGCCCATTCTCTTGGCTGGGCATTTTCCCTTTTTAATGTGCTTTTGAAGTTTTTTTTTGAAAAAAAGGCATACTAGTTTTAATAAAAGTTTTTATTATGCAAAAGGATTTTACCGTTCTTTTTCATTATGTTTTTAAAAAAGATTTGCGTATCTTAAGCTTTTAAAAAGCTAAAAGATTTTTTTTAAAAAGCACTCTTTTCCTCTTTTAATTGATTAAGTAGGTTTCTCAAAAAAAAATAATAAAGTCCTTTTTTTAATACTACGTTTTTTATTACAACTTTTAAAGTTTTAAATTAATTTTCTCTAAAGTTTATCATATTAAATCTATTAATATTTATTATTTTTTAAAATAATATATTAGTTTATTTTAACATTTGAAATTTAATTAATTATTTTTTTCTAAAAAAGTTGTTTTTAATATTTTAGTTTAAAGGGGCTTATTTATTTTTAGACAATTTTTTTTTAAAGATTTAATTGAATCAAGAGGGATTTTTCTTTAAGCAAAAATTTACAATAGTTTTTTTTTCATAAAGTAAATTTTTTATTGCAATCATGTCAACTTTAATTCCTGAGATTAAATTAACTAGTTCTAACTATCATTCTTGGAAAACTCACATTTCTTTCATTTTTTGATTTAAACATCTTTTGGATGTTGCAACGGATCCTAAATCTAAACCAGGTTCGTCTGCATCCAAAGATGAAATTGAAAAATGGAATCTTAAAAATGAGGAAGCCCTTGGCCTCATAGGTATCTCCATGTCACCCAAACTTTATGTTCACATTGGGACATGTACAACTGCCTATGAAGCATGGGACAAACTCAAAACAATTTATGATAGTACAAATGAATCAAGAAAAATTCAAATTCAAGATCAACTTGAAGATTTGAGGTATTCTGATTTTAAATCTATGGATGATTTTTTATTGAAATTTGATGCTTTAAATAGTCAATTGGATGGTTTAGGAGTTAAATTAGATAATCTTAGATTAATTCATCTTATTCTTAAAAAGTGTCTTCCTAGACAATTTCAGCAATTCATTACTAATATTCATGCTTAATTAGCTATTCCTTCTTTAGCTACTTAATTAACTTATGATATTTTTCGTGATTTATTAAGACAAAAGGAGGCTAAGTTAATTCAGTTTTTTACTCTCAAGTCTAATGAACATGCTTTCTTGTCTAAGCATAAGCAAAATTTTAAACCTCATTCTAAACAACAACATTATAATTCCAAACCTCATTATAATAATGGCAATGATCCTAGAGAGTTTAACTCTTCTAAGAGACCACATTGCACTTATTGTAATAAGGATGGTCATTGGCAAAATACTTGTTTTAAAAAGAAAATTGAGAAAAAGCCTATGAATCAAAATAATCAACAATTTCATAACAATGGTGATCAATCTAGATGTGCTTTTACATGTAGTTTGAATATTTCTAAACCTTTTTGAATGGGTTATTGATTTAGGTGCATCTCATCATGTTGCTTCACATAATTTTTTTTTTAAATAACTTCACAAGTACTTTATTATTGGACTTGATCAACCCAATAATAGTGTACTTATTTTACTCAATTATATTTGGAATATGAAAAGGGGATATTCATGTAGTCATGAATGCATGAATATCATCTTAAATGACTTATTTATACTTAATAATACTTCACTTCATAATATGCAATTCCCATTATTCCATCATAATTTTTATTTATTTTTAATATTAATTTTCATAACTTAAGGTGGCTTGATTTGTGGCTTTTCATCTATTACAATATTTAAAAAAATCTAGTGTTTCCTTCTCAACTACAATTATGTTGTTTTGAAAAAGGGAATTTGATATTTTATTATGTCTCATTAATCTGATATTGTGCATTATTGGTCAATTTGTCTTTTTGATGGATTTATTTCATCTATATATTTTTTGAAAATTAAAATCTCATTGGAGTATTTGCCTTCTTGATGGATTTATTCCATCTATATATGTTTTGCAAGTTAATCACTTTATCAAGTCTCAATGGAGCCTTTACATATATTTTTTGTGCTAGTCACATTTGCAGTAATGTTGCATAGGGAGCCCTATCTATAATGAATCATATATTTTATCAAGTCTCATTGGAGTTTTTTTTTGGGACCCATGGAAAATATTTCCATCCACTTTGATGGTATGCACTTATTTTTTTTATGAACTTAGATCTATTTTCTAAATTGATGGGGATCAAGTTCTTGAAACCTTTATGTTTCATTATTTTATTGAAGGCAATATGGTTTTTTTTTAAAACCATCTTTAGGACTAATTTTCAAAGTCCTTTATTATTAATCTTGACACAATTTCCCTTTACATTACAACAAATGATGTAGTGAGAGGAAACCTAGAACTATTATTGCTATGTCTAGATATATTGACATTTTATAATTTGGGCTATGCTTTCTTTCTATCTCATGGTTTCATTAGAAGTAAAAATGGTCCAAACTTATATATTAAACATAGTGAAAATGATATTGTGATTATTATTTTAATGATTTAATTATCACTTCTAGTTCTAACTTTTTGATTAGTGATGTTAAGTCTCAACTCTATCAACAATTTCAAATGAGTGATTTGGGCCTATTACATTATTTTGGGTATGCAAATTTGGCAAACACCTAAAGTGTTGGATTGGTTTCTAGCTTTATGTCTAAACCACAACAAACTCATTTTAAAGTTGCAAAAATAATTTTAAGATATGTTAAAGGCACTCTTAATTTTGGTCTCTTTTATGATGCAAATTATGATTTTTCTTTAAAAGGTTATACTGATTCAGATTTAGAAGGTGATCCCAATAATGGGAGATCCACTTGTGGTTATTATTTCTTTCTTGGATCAGGTGCAATCTCATGGAATAGTAAGAAACAACAATCTACTTCTCTTTGTTCTACAGAAACTGAATATAAAGGTTGTACAAATGCATCTAAAGAGGCATTATGGTTAAGAAGATTACTTGAAGACTTGGGTCTACCTCAAAAGGATCCTACTCCTTTGTATTGTGATAATCAAAGTGCTATTGCTTTGGAAAAGAATCCAATTTTTCATGCAAGGACCAAGCACATTGCTCTTCAACATCACTTCATTAGAGAGCAAATTGAAGACAAGCAAATTTCTCTTTTGTATTGTAAAAGTGAACATCAAGTTGTAGATATTCTCACCAAAGCTCTTTGTAAAGATAAATTTCTCTTTCATTGTAAAAATCTTGGTTTACAACCCATTGAAGGGTTTGATGTAACCTCCCCAAGTAAAGCTTAAGGGGGGATGTTAGAAGATTAATCTTTACTTGGTAAAGGTTATTCTTTAATTGTATTTATTTATTAACTTGTAGGAATATTCCAAAGGAATCCCTACAAGTCTTTTTGTCTTTTTTGTCATCTCACACATGTGTGAGGATGACTTATTTTTAATTCCTTTATTAAGGAATATTTGTAACCACCTCCTTAAGAGGTGACACTTTGCACACACATAGATGAATGGTGGCATTCATTGAGTTGGGAGTTACATTCTAACTCCTTCTTCTCACCTCTACTTATTGAGGTGCCTCTCCTCTCATTCTTCAAGACTCATGCAAGCAAGCTAAGGCTGAAACTCTCTCTCTCTCTTTGTATTATTCTTTAGGCATTTTGCCTCCATTCATAATATTGGGTTTTTTCTTGTTTTTTCCCCTTAACAAATTCTTGTGTCTCTCTTGCTTTGGTGGTGCTTGGTTTGGCTACTTCAATTTATTTGATAATCTCTTTCCTTCAAACAATTACTCTTTATTAGTACTTTCCATTGCTCTTTTCTATTTCCTTTCAGTTTGCCACAAAATTTTGATATGCTTTCAAAGTGTGGTCTTCTAATATTTCATTGGAGAATATTTTGGTCAACATATTAACACAACTCTTTGATTTTCTTTCAGCTTTAGATGCATATTTGGAAATGTATTTGAGAACAAGTAGTCATGAGATGACGAGTTGGAAATCTATGTTTGATCTCCATATTGATAACATTTGAGGGTTATGAAATCGTTTCTTGTTGGTTCATAGGATTTGTGTCCTGATTCATCATAGACTAAAGTGAATTTTATGCATTCTTTCCATGGAGCTTTGTATCTACATTCTATGTGATGCCTCTTTCTCATTGGCAAGTCCTCTCAATGCATTTAGTGTGCCTTTGAATATGATTGAGAAAATATTTGTAATCATTGTAGGGACCGGTTAAAAATATTTTAGATGTGTTTAGTAGGCATGGATCATCCATTGGCTTTCTATGTATTGTTTATTTAAGATTTACAACAAGGGTTCCAAGCAGTGACATAGTTGTCAAAGAATTCTTTTACCTTATCCACTTCTGATTGGTTATCCCAATTCAGGGTATCAAATTTTGGTGCATTTTGTAGCCATATAAATCCATGTATATGTACAAAACCTTGATGTTTCCATTCATATCTTCACCAATAATTAGTGGCATGCAAGAGCTTTTCAATGACCTCATGAAATATTATGAAGTGTTGATATAGATATAGGGATATGGTGTGTGGGTTTTCAATAATGTTATGTGTTCATCTTTTGTTAAAGGTCAATGTAGATGTGTTGTTTGATTGAAATAGCGAGTGCAAATCAGGACACTTTGTATCTATTGCACTTAATGTGAAGAAAAAAGTTGGGGAGCCTATTTGGTTTATCATATTTTTTAGATCAAAACAACACTTGTTCCAATATAGCCTTGCTCCTTGTAAGGTGGAGCCAAAATGCATGAGCTCTTAAACTAATTGATTGTTAGGTAGTCTATTCAAATGGGCACGAAGGTCTTCAATAATGGTTGGTATTTGATCATCTACTTTTCTCTTGATAAATACTGATGCAAGTTCTTGGCTATGATGGTGCATCAGAAGATTGAGAAGGAAGTACCTAAATCATGGATGTTGTCCAACTCTATTATCATGGTATCACATAAGATGCAATGCATATTCATAAAGCTACACATACCTAGCTCAAGGCTATATGGGTAGTGTAATTTCAGTTGGAAAGAACGTGGGAAATACCATATCAAATAGGCCCTTAGGAGTGTATTCATTTATCGGGGTTGAACTTATGTAGGGCGAATCAAAGGTGTGATCATTTTCATTTTCTATATGTATAGATTCTTTAATGATTTATAACTTACGACATTTATTTGGTACTCTAAACATAAATGATGTTGAATATTTTATTTCATTTTCTACGTCATTATCATTATTTTCTTGAGTTTGACATGTGTTGATGTTGGTTCTTCATTTTCACTTTCCATTATATGCAACATGTCTACAATGTTTGTAGTATAACTAGGGAGTAGTGCTAATGCATCAACATTAATTTTAACATCATTGTAGTAGGGGTCATATTTGATTTGGTATGCAAGCACATTTTCAACATTGCTTCTATTAACATAGCAATCATAATTATTTTCATGTGTATTAATTCTTTAGACTATTAATATATCCAAGTCTTTAAATCTACGTGGCAAAGATTTTGTAATTTTTTTGATATCTTGGGGGAAGCTAATTGTGTTACCACTATATTTGTATTGTCCACCATGATGATCCAGGAGGATCTAGAAGACCTTAAAAATTCATAGTCTCAGAATCATATGGAAGCAACTCCATTGCATAGGGCTCACCTACACGGTCTCGATGTAACTTGAATCACGTCAAAAGGAGATCGTATGCCCGAGATATGCTTGGTAAAATTTTGGTCAACATGAGGTCAAAGCTGGTAAACTAGAAAAATTAATGATCCTAGAACATTTCTATACAAGTTCCATTATGTAGATCTCGTCGAGAGCTTTCTAGTGCATTTTTGAATGAACCAAATTTGAATTCGTATGTGAAGTTATGACCAGTCAAACTTGGTCAAAGTGGTGACATGGCATCACCAAAACTTGACACTTGGCAGGACATGTGGAAAATTACATGGCAAGACTAGTGACTTGGCACTGACATGGACCAAATAAGTGGAAAAAAATGTATTAAACCATATTTGTTAAAGAAAAAAACATATGGTTTAAATTTATTTTTTTTAAAAAGAGGATTTGGTGGGATTTTATCCCTTAAAATCCTCTTGCCTCCCCCATAAAACAAGGAGAGAAATAAAGCCCGTAAACTTATATTTCAACAAATTAACCCCTTTAACCACCTTTATCATATTTTAAAAAATTATAATATTTTAAGGGGCTTAAAATAATTGGTTAAAGATTTTTATGATTTAAAAGGGGGTTTAGAATATTTCAAGGATTATCTTGTAAGACTCAAATTATAAGAGCCATTATTTTTAAAAAGGGGTTAGGATTACTTGAACAGATTAGGAATTATTTCAAAGATATTTTAAGGGGATTTTGAAATATTTTGGATGTAAATGGGAGATATTGGAGATATGGGTATATTTGCAAAATAATATGGTTTTAGCCCATATTAGCAAATAAATTGGTATATAAAGGGAATGTTTTGGCTTGGGAATTAGGAAAGTTTACGTGGAGAAATAATTCTAGTGTGAGAATTTTTGGAGAAGAATTACAAGATGTTATTATACACCAAAATTGTAAAAGTGAGAGAGATTGTGAGGAATTTTGTGTAGGTTTGAAGCTTGAATATTGTAAGAAGGCATTTTTAGGTGCTTGGTGATATTAATGAAAGTGGTCCAATATTGAGAAGTGGACCTAGAGTTGTAGTCCTTTGAAGGACGAACTCCGTTATCAACCTACGTCTGATCTCTTTATCTTTTGTCTCATTCTTCTTCTATCTCTTGTCTTACTTTCTCTCTATTACATTTCAATTTATTTTTCAATTCGCTATTTGAGTTCTAATTACAACATTTCAGTAATTAGTTATATAAACGTGAACTTATTTTGTAATTTCAATGGTTAAACAACATAGTCACACAATTTTGTTACGATCGGGGAAAAATTATAATTAGGATTAATTTGCAAGTTATTTTGTAAACCTCTAATTACAGATCAGTTTGGTATTAGAGCTTCTTAATAGGAAAATACAAAAGTGAATGTTAACCAGGTTGAAATTGAAGCAAGGAGAAGGTGTACTAGAAGAATTCAATCCAGAGATCAAAAAATGAAAGACGTTTCCATCGAAGATACCATAGATTGTAACTGAGCATGAAGCTCCAGATCTCAATCCGAAAGCTTTTCAACAAGCTTTTCTCGAGATGAAGTCAATGGTGGAAGTTCTTTTCCGAGAGAGGCAAGAACGAAAGAAGAGAAAGGAAGACAAGGCTAGGAAGAAGGAGGAAGTTGAATCCTCGTTGAAAGAAGACAAAGGTAAAGGAGTAGGAGGTGGTGGTGATCCTCTTGAGCCTCCATCCCCATCCTCTTCATCTTCTTCATCCTCTTCATCCTCTTCTTCTTCTTCGTCTAACTCTTCTAAAAAGAAACAACCTGTGCAAACTAATGCACCTTTGTTAAAACTAGATATTAAATTTGATTTTCCAATCTATAATGGAGAACTAGATGAAGATAAACTAGATAATTGGATTAAGCAAATTGAAGTTTATTGTAGAGTACAAAAGTTTACTAAGGATTCTCAAAAAATCCAATTAGCTACTCTTCGCCTAGGAGGCACAACTTTAATTTGGTGGGAAAGTAGAACACAGGAGGATCTAAGTCATTATGGAAAAATTATTTCTTCTTGGTTTGAGTTTATAGCTGCACTTAAGAAACAAATTTATCCATTAAGGCATATGCAAAAAGCAGTAATGAACTGGCAATCATTAAGATAAGAGAAAGGAAAAAGTGTGCAAGATTATAAACATTAGTTTAGGAAGAGGGCTTTAATTTTGGGCATTCCATTGTACACACATAAAATTTGTTAAAGTACATAGGTGGATTACATGAGAGTTTGAAACATACCATATTTATGTTTAATCCAACTAACATTGATGAAGTTAGTGTGCAAGCTATCCATTTGGAAACAAGATCAAGGAATAGCCATGACAATTTGTTGATGAACTCAAATAAGCACAAAGGAAGCAAGAAAGGGAAGGAGAAAATGCAGTGGATGACTACTATAAAGAAAGAGGAGGATAAGCCTTATTGCTCACACTACAACAAGGAAGGGTACAAAGATGCAAGATGTTGGAAACTACATCTTGATCAAAAGCCAAAGTGGTTCAAGGATCAAAAGGGTAAGCAAAAGAACACAACTATTGTGTAGGATCTCAGATTAGGTTGTGATGATGAAACCAAGATTTCAGTTGTGGGTATCAAAGGTAATACTCCCATTGTCAGTACTAGTTCTCATGCTTCTTCTCTAAGCTGTAGTGAAGTACATGTTGAAAGTAAACATAATGAATTGTTTTATATAAGGGCTATTGCTAAATAAACTAAGATTGATACACTAATAGACAGTGGGTCACAAGTTAATCTTATCTCAGATCAAGTTGTTAAGAAATTGGGATTAAAAACAACTTCTCATCCTAGACCCTATCCATTAGGTTGGGTGCATGATAATGCTCGGTTACAAGTGTCAAGGCAATGTAAACTCTGATTTGCAATCACATCCAAGTTTGTAGATGAGGTAGAGTTAGATGTAATTTCACTTGACATCTGTGGGATGGTTTTGGGAAGTCTTTATTTATATGATAGGAAGGCCATTTTCTATAGGGAACATAACATGTATCATTTGTTTAAGGATGGAATTGAATACATGGTAAAATCTCATCGCATGAAGAATGATAGATCTGTTGTAAACACAAGACATATGAAGATGATTGTAAATGTAAGCAATAAATTAACCCTTATGTCTGTAACAACTAGCGGTACTAAGCATGATGATGCTAATCATGATAAGGTGTCACAGATAACACAGTGTGAGGATCAATTGCAAGCAGAGTCAAGCCTTTAGCCAGAGGTGGTAAAAGAGGTTTTGAATGTTTCATTTTCTAATAATGTTCCTGTTCAAGAGATTCAGAATGTTGATACTATTTCCTTCACATCAGTGTATTCAATACCATTGCTTGTTATTCTACTAGTTATTTCTATGTGGATGATGAATGTGACAGTGAATATTGATGAACATCTAGTTGATTGTATTAGCAAAGCTATCTCATATTTCTTTGTGTTTGTGATGGGTTAGATGTTCAAAATTTTAGCAAGAAGGACAAATGATACTAGGAAAGTGGGGCAACATTGCCCTAGCTCAAACTATACATAAAATAGACCTTTTGGAGGTACACAAGCTTATTAATGGGGAGGAATGATCCAAGAGGATCCAAAAGACCTTAAAAATTCAATCTCAAAATCATATGGAAGCAACTCCATTGCATAAGGCTCACCTACACGGTCCCGACACAACTTGAATCACGTCAAAAGGAGATCGTACGCCTGAGATATGCTTGGTCAAAGTTTGGTCAACATGAGGTCAAAGCTGATCAACTAGAAAAATTAATGATCATGGAACATTTCTATACAAGTTCCATCATGTAGATCTCGTCGAGAGCTTTCCGACACATTTTGAACAGACCAACTCCAAATTCGTATGTGGAAGTTATGACTAGTAAGAGTTGTGGTCAAACTTGGTCAAAGTAGTGACGTGGCATCACCAAAACTTGACACTTGGCAAGACTAGTGACTTGGCACTGACATGGACCAAATAAGTGGAAAAAAATATGTATTAAACCATATTTGTTAAAGAAAAAAACATATGGTTTAAATTTTTTTTTTAAAAAGAGAAGATTTGGTGGGATTTTATCCCTTAAAATCCTCTTGCCTCCCCCATAAAACAAGGAGAGAAATAAAGCATGTAAACTTATATTTCAACAAATTAACCCCTTTAACCACCTTTCTCATATTTCAAAGAATTATAATATTTTAAGGGGCTTAAAATAATTGGTTATTTAGATTTTTATGATTTAAAAGGGGGTTTAGAATATTTCAAGGATTATCTTGTAAGGCTCAAATTATAAGAGCCATTATTTTTAAAAAGGGTTTAGGATTACTTGAATGGATTAGGAATTATTTCAAAAATATTTTAAGGGGATTTTGAAATATTTTGGATGTAAATGGGAGATATTGGAGATATGGGTATATTTGCAAAATAATATGGTTTTAGCCCATACTAGCAAATAAATTGGTATATAAAGGGGATGTTTTGGCTTGGGAATTAGGCAAGTTTACTTGGAGAAATAATTCTAGTGTGAGAATTTTTGGAGGAGAAGAATTACAAGGTGTTATTATACACCAAAATTGTAAAAGTGAGAGATTGTGAGGAATTTTGTGCAGGTTTGAAGCTTGAATATTGTAAGAAGGCATTTTCAAGTGCTTGGTGATATTAATGAAAGCGGTCCAATATTGAGAAGCGGACCCAAAGACGTAGTCCTTTGAAGGATGAACTCTGTTGTCAACCTATGTTTAATCTTTCTATCTTTCATCTCATTCATCTTCTATCTCTTGTCTTACTTTCTCTCTATTTCATTTTAGTTTATTTTTCAATTCGCTTTGAGTTCTAATTACAACATTTCAATAATTAGTTATATAAAAGTGAACTTATTTTATAATTTCAATGGTTAAACAACATAGTCACACAATTCTGTTGTGATCGGGGAAAAACTGTAATTAGGATTAATTTGCAAGTTATTTTGTAAACCTCTAATTACAGATCACATGAGCATGAGTAACTTGCAATACTAGATTTAGACAAGCAATGAGCATCTCTTCTACTTGGGTGAGAATTCCCAACAGATTTGGTTGTTCACATGGGTCTATATTGTTAGCTATTGAGAATCGATGTATTCCTTTCTCAAAATTGCATCTTCTACAAATAGGATCAAGCTTTGTGATGAAGAAACATGCATACCAAGGTAGTTTTCCTTACAAATATTAAATGTTTGTGAGATTGATAGTGCATCTTTTTTTTTCTATTTTTTTGTTGTCTCTAAAAAGTTGCTAGACCAATTAATATCCAAATTGGTTATGGAATCTATGTTTTGTGTCATCTTTTGTTGGAGATGTGTTTCAGTTTGTTGATTTTGGGAACTTGGAGAATCTTCAATGTGGGTAAGTATCAATGGATGCAATGTTTGTTGTAAGTTTTGTGTTCGTTGCATGGTACAACAAACAATTATTTCTTCTTTGTGACAAGCATAGTACAAGTGACTTCTCTTACGAGATTGTATATCTTTGGAATTACTATGGACTAGCTATCCTTCAAAATCTTGTTGATTTGAGTTGCTCATCTAAAATGGAAAAATATATATAGTAAATATGATTTTGTTAACTATGTACATTGGAAAACATACAATATTTTAAACAATTTTTTTTTTCTCGTATTATATGTTAGATGAGTAGGATACAATTGATAATTTATTTTAACAAAAGTAGTAAAATATTTTTAGAAATTTCCAATCATAAGAAATAAATTTACATATGTTTTGTATTGGTAATAAAGCTAGAAAACAAGTTCTAAAGGGGTCTTGAAACCCTGTACAATGCAAAATATTATATAGAGAGTAGTGAGTGCAAAATTGCACATAAGAAGTAGGGAGAGACAAATTGCAAGAAAATGAAATTTCTAGTTGATTTTTATTTTTGGTTATTAGTGCACACCTCAATGATGTCACTCAACAAAGAGTTGCTTTTCACTTGTGAAATCAATCATACTAACTTATGAGATTGTTGATTTCAACCATGCTTCATTATTATATGTTTCATTTCTACTTGATATGGTGAAGAGAAATTGTTTACATAATACATTTTGTATAACCTCTTCAATATTTTCCTCTGCTTCTTGATTGAATTGTAGCATATACAATTCTCTTGTAGGCATCTTGATGAGTTTAGTTGTTGTGTCTTTGAAATTATTTTCCCATAAAGTACCTATGTGTTCTTCAAGCTTGATCTCAAGGACATATCTATAATTACAATCTTCAAAGATAGCTTCACACTTTGAACAATACAATTTTCCTTCATCATTTTGTAGAGCTCTTTTCTTGCATTGTTTTTGCTCAAACATAATAGGACAAGTTGGGTAACAAAATTATTTTGATTTGATGAAAATTACTGTTTCTCTTAGAATGCATTGGAAGGGTGTTGTTATATCTAAAGATTGCCCTTGGATATTGACAATGTTATTTCATGTAACAAGTAGAGGTGCATCTAGGAGGGGTGTTGTTGATGTGGCAACATCATTCCCATTATGTGCAAACCAATATTACAATTGTGTTGTTTCTTGGATATCAGGATTAATAAATAATTAGGTAGTGACTAGAGTACTGACAACCTTACCATTGTACTCTATAACACGACCTTTTTCTATTGCAAGCACAGTTGAATTTTGTAGATGATCTACATTTCTTGAAGTTTTGAACCTTCCTTTTGAGTTTTTCGGCCCCAGAAAGTGAAATTTAAAGTGGATGTAGACATATTTATCAATTTGAGGCTCCTCCTAAGGACCGTTATCCCATCTCTTCTTTGTATTGTTGAGGTAGGGTTCACACATATAAAAATTCCAATAAGATCAATAAAAGAACTATTATTTGTATTAATGATATCAGGAATGGGTGTTAAAGAAAATTGATGTGGTGGAATTAAGAGATCCTCATCATAAAGAATGATCTTTGAATAATCCATTAAAGTGATTTATATTTGACTATTCAATTTATTGTAAAACTTATTTACCACTTTGATGGTCCACCAGATAATTTATATATAACACCCACTTGGATATTTCTAAAATGAAGGTCTGTAATTTCATTGAAGCAAGTGACATGTACTTCATTTTTGTTACTATCAATAACATCAAAATTGAATACTCAACAAAGTCCTTTCTTCGTGTTGAATTGGTTGATTTATTTCTTTATAGTTACACCACCTTTTATTGTCCACCTTCTTTGAAAAGGATTCAAACTTTTGATAGGAGTGACAGCTATGGTATCATTATTTTTGCGTAGAGATGCATGTATTCCAAACATCAATCTCTTAGGATTTGATTGTGTACATGTACCAATTTCTTCTAGATTTGTGCATGGTTCAGATGAAATCCCCACATTTCTTTGTATTGGTTGGTCTTGTTCTTTGAAGAGGAAGGTGGGATCACTAATGACATCATATTTTGTGCGTGAAATTTCTAGTTTAGAGATTGCAATCCACCTATTTATTTGAAATAAAATGCATTATTAGCAAGGCATAGTAAAACCTACAAATGAGATTCTCACCTACAAATTATGATGGGGGTTTTAGTAGAAATGATTTGTTTGAAACAAATATTATCCTATGTAGGAAAAGTTTACAATATAGTGAGAATAAAAGCACAACTGAAGAAACAACTTTAATGTGTTTTATAATTAATATAAGCTTTGATTCAAATAAATTGACATTAAAGGAATGATTAAAGGTAAAAAATGAAATATTGTTTTTTATGCAAAACGGAAAAAAGGCTTAAAGTGCATTTGTTAAACAATATAGAAGTGCAATATAAAAGGGTAAGAATAATGGTTTAAAACTTTTGAATTATAAATTTTAATAGAGAAATATAATGTATGTTATAAGTATCTATAGCTTATTATGTTTGTATTATAATTGAAAATAGGTTTAAAGTATTCTTTAGAGAATAAAGAAGTGCAATGAAAGACTTGAAATAATAGATTGAAACTTTTGAATTACAAATTTTAATAGAGAAATATAATGTACATGTTGTAAGTATCTATAACATATTTTTTTACTATAATGAAAAATAGGGTTAGAGCATATGTTAAAGATTAAAGAAGTGTAATATGAAAGGTTAAAAATAATTGATTGTAAGTGTATATTAAGATTGATATAATTTGAGTTTCATAAATATTTAGTACAATAAATAAGGAGAGTTAATATAATTAAATTATTACATATTTTGGTGATACATATGAGCAAAGCATAAAATATTTCTTTTACCATAAGGGAAAATAATTCCAACATCTTATTTATGTATAGTAGTAAAAGTCTACTTTTTATTTAACTACATAGGGAGCTTTAATAATATCATAATACATAGGATTCATATAGTCTTGAAAAGAATGAAAAATATCAAGAGTTTTTCTTTCTCCATAATATTCATTAAGATACACCTCTCTTAGAAAAGTACAAAACCTAGATAATTTCATGCATGTTACATGAAACTCATTTACAGTTTCTTCCATGGATTTAACTTCAAATTCCTGGACATTGTATGCGTTGGAGCTTATTATTTTGACCTGCTCGATGATTTGGGTACAACTAAGTGATAGACAACTTGTTGGATTTTCATTTCATTAAAACCATTCCAATTCACTGACACATTTGAGCCAATGGGCAGTGATTGATCATTACCATCTGAACTACTACTTGAAATATCATTCACTCGAATAGGTTGTTGAGGATTTGTGATGCAGGAGCATTCAGTGTTGTAAGGGCAATCTTGTATCACCCAAAAATATTGTATTTTCATTTTGTTTGTAGTTTCCTTAGTTGTTTTGGGGCCCATGGCGACTCATGCAGTCTTTGGGATAGTTAGAAGTTTGAAACAACCAAAAATAGTCACTTGCTATTTTTAGTAAGTCAACCTACTCGAGTTCCTATGGACACGAAAATTGACCCCAAGGAGCAAAATTGGAAAATAATATTTTTGGTGAAAGAATCATCTCAAAATCATGTACTGTTTGGAAGATATTAAATTTTCATCTCAAGGAATTTGTCCAGTGAAGTTTAAAATTGAAAAATTGAGGCCCTTCGAAGCCCTAGAACATGGTGCAAAATATTTGATCTTTTAGATAAGACAAAAGATGGTTGTAGATCTCTTCACAAGCTTTCCAACAATATATTACAATTGAAAATCTGAGAGTTGGATCAAAAGTTATGACCCCAAGAAGTTGTCAATATATAAATACAAAATACAAAATATAAAAATCTTCTAGAGCAGGAAATAGATGGTGGAATTTTTGGTGCCAAAATTGGGTTACACCTTCCAGAATATTCTAAGACAGTTACACTTCTTGGATAAAGAGGGAGAACAAGGGTTATAGAAGAGAGCTCTAATAGTGCCGATTGTGGTTTTTGACTTGCAGATTTCTGTAATGAGAAGACCCATGTGATTGTAGTATGTTATTTTCTAAATATTGTAATTTCACTTCATCAAGATAATAGAAAGGTAGTGTAGATCGTGGTTTTTGGGTTGCATATTTCTATAATGAGAAGACCCATGTGGCTGTAGGATGTTATTTTCTAAATATTTTAATTTTACTTCATCAAGATAATAGAAAGTAAGTGTTTGTTTCTACATTTTCTATTTATCTCTCTTGTTTAGCTATGTGTGTGTGGTTTTGTAAGGGGATTACCTCATCAATTTTCCATGACCTAATTTTTTTTTCAACTAAGTGTTAATACTTAACATTAAATTGCATAAAATATGCCTTTAATTGGATTCAAGTAGGACAAAACATAATATTTTGTAAATTTTGAAAGAGAAAATTTTAAATTTATGGTTATGCAAATGGTCTTTGTTAATAAAATAATTTATGACTTAATCAATTTAAAAATTTTATGTAATAATATTTGTAACATTAACAATAGAAAATAAAAACAATACTTTTAAAATATAGGTTGATAGTTATGTTTTAAAATTAAAAGGAATTACTTAATCATATAAATATAGATTGATAGTTGTGGGTTTTAAACTAAAAGGGTTTATTAAATAAATGTAAAGTGATATAAAATAACACTATTTAAAGATCTTCATAATATTGATTAACAATATATATTTATATTAATAAAACAACAATTATAATAAAGAAATAAATATGGAAAATACGTACAAAAGTAGATTTATATATCAATAATTTATTTTCAAAAGTAATAAATATTATTACAAAGTTCAAAACATTTAACATACAGTACAAAAAACATTTTAAAGAAAATTACAATCAGTCCCATAAGACAATTTTAACACAAGAGTCACTCATATTTAAAAGAGAACTTTCAAATAGAGTAGATATTTTAACATGCATTTTCTATGACCAAACTACTACACTCTACAAACTTTGTAAGAATAACAATACTAGTATTCAAATTCATGTTCATCAAGTATAATGTATCGGGTTTTTAGAACTATGCATAGGGAAAATGAAGTATAATAAATTTGTATAATAGAATTAGTTTATATATTTTTAAAAAAATTGAATAATGAAAAATAAATACAAAATGTAGAATTTTTATTTAGAAAGAATATAAAAATAGTACACGAAAGTTTTTCACTATTGTAAAAATTCAAGCTTTTCTTCAATACTAATTAATCTTTTTTACTTATCCTAAATCAATAAGAATTGTGGGCTCTATTTTACATCTTACAATGAATGATGAATATAAGGATGTGATATGTCTAAAGAAAAAGAACTTGATAAAAATGTGATAGAATTAGTGTGTATACAATCTAAAACAAAAAATAGTATAGTGGAAAGTAAGGACATTATACAATATTTTTAGTTGGGAAAACTCTTTCACCTAAAAAAATTAGCATTGTAAAATTGTCCATTATTGCAAAGAATCATCCATTCTTTAATATAATAATAAAACTTTTTAAGTCAGTTTTAATCATGTGCTAATAAAAATAAAAATATGAAAAATGGTTTTATAGATTACATAAATCATGCAAAAGATAGCTAGTAAATAACAAATAAATAAGTTTCTACAGAATTGCAAACCAGTCAAAAAAAACTTCAAAAGTAATAAATAAGTTTATTTTCAAAAATAATAAGTATTATTACAAAGCTAAAAATATTTAACATACAAAACAAAAAATATATTGAACAAAATTACAATCACTATCCCCTCTTTTTTTAATAAAAAAATACTATTCAAACTATGTGAACTAATTCAAAATACAAGTACTTTTCATTTTTAAATTCATAGCTTAAGAAAACCAATCAAACTCCACAAAACTAGTATTCATCACAATTCACAAAACTATTACTCAGTTGTATCATTTTTAGTTCCTACCATAAAACTATAGAGGAGAGCTAGACTATAAATAGTGATTGATCCATGATATTACTGCTAGTTACAATCTAGAATTTTGTGATATCTATTTTAATACTCTTGTTTTTGATAAGATAAGCAGGGAAGGGCCCTAATCCCATAGTACAAAAGTAGATCAAAAAGAGCAGCAAAGGTGGGAAACAACACCACCACTGAAACAAAAAAAACATCAGCTTGGCTCGCAGGCCCACATTTAAAACCATAACCATAGTCCAACCATTATCTATCAAAAACAACAAGTTTATACTAGCATACTTTAAACTACGAAGAGCATTAATTAAGTCAATAGTTAACCAGGTGGTATTCCACCAAATCTTAAAGAAAATAACCGAATAGTCCCATATATAGGTAAAATACAAAAAACCCATCAAAAAATAGAACAACAGCAAGCCAAGCCATTAACTGGATTTCTTTAACAGGTCCCCATACTCTCCTAAGAGAGCCACATATTCATGCCAATCAAGTCCCTCTATTTCATCCAGCTCTTTCAAGGCATCAGATTTCCCCCGCTTCTTCAATTTTCTGGTAAGCTTTGTTTCTCCCGATGCAGCTCCCAACATCACACATCTCATCAACCTATTAGTGACTCTCATTAGAGTAACCAATGCCTTTTCCATATCCTCAAACTCGACTTGTAAGAAGGTTAGTCTACTTTTTAAAAATTCATTACTCATAACATCAGTTTTGTTCTCCAATCCACAAAACCCAACATCCTGTTCATTCCCAGCTTCAATCTTTTCCTCATACTGCTCCACTTGCTCCTCCTCTTCCTCATCTTTTTCCTCCTCCAATTCATCTTCCCCCATATCATAGGTTGTGTCCTCAAAATTAGAATCTTTAGATTCCTCATCTTCTTGCACCTCAAACTCCTCATAACCCGAGATTTCCTTGACATCCTTAGACACTTTTTGTTTCCCCTTTTTCTCTTTGGAGGCCACCTTTTCCAATCGGGCAAACCTTCTTCCACCACTTCCACCGCTCCCCTATCCTTGTAAGGTCTCCTTGACCTCCTCCTTTTGGTTCACATCCTTAGAAAATATGAATAACATCACTAGGATTGATATCATGTCTAGGTCTCTTGGCTTTTCGGGGTTCTAACAACAGGGGAGAGTGTTTCCTCTTTTCAAGGGTAGCTCTAGTAAGAATTAAGTCAACATTCTTCAAATCCTCACTTTTCTGGGACTAAGGGGTAGAAGGATTAGAAACATTGGCTACTGGAGAATTGCTTTTGGTAGGGGTAAGCAAACGTCTCGCCACAACAGCAAGAGGGTTGTGGGGAGGTTGTTCAACAACCAGGGGTTCACCAACAATAGGGTTGTCCACCCCCCACGGTTCAACAATGTCCTCATCTGACTGGTCAGGGTGTTCAATTTTGGCATTTAGAGGATTACCATGGGGATTTTGAGCAAGGGAAAATTTATACAGAGTGAGCATAAGGCCCTGATGAAGGGGCAGGTTAGCTCCTTTTTCAATATTAAGCTGCATAGAGGACAAAAGGTAAAAAGGAAAGTTTATGCACTCCCCATGTCTAATTTGATTTAAAAGGGGAAAGTGGTAAGCATGAACAAAAATACGACCTTCGAGAGTAAAATAACACATAACAAACAGACTCACAAGGGAAAAAGGAGGAGTAAGTTCAAGTCTGACATACCCATTTCGGAACCGCTTGAGATTTTCTCTATCATGCAAAAAATTATCAACGAATCTTTGGTAATCAACTCCACTCTTTTTGGCCACCTTCAAACCAGCATTCTGCAACCCCATGACCTCGGCTATGAAATGAGAAGTAACCTCAAATTTCACAACACCTATTGAAACCCAGCCTTTCCTCCAAGAATGAGTGAATTTCATCGTTAAACTTTCGTTATAGCCTATGAGGGATTGGAAGAAGGAGGCCATTCCCAAATTCTCGAATTAACTCTAGAGGTCGCCATTCTGTTTCAAAACTTGGAAATTAGGTGGCTTTGTTCTTTTTCTCGGACCTCCTATCTTGCTCCTCTGCAAGTTCTTAACCTGAGATTGGCTTGACTTCATACTCTCCCTCATAATCTGCTTTCTTCCCCTATAGCCAACGCTAAGATCCCAAACACAACTTAGACCCACTAAAGAATGGCAATTCGAGAAGTTTCTTGTTAGGGAAGCCAACCTCACTTTTCTTGGAACCCAAAAATTATTATGAATTTTACAAGCATTCAAATCCAAGATTAAATTCTTTCCTTCTCCATCTATAGAAATATGTGAATAACTGACAGAGGGCTTTTCGACACATATCGAAATGACAACCTTTATCAAATCCAAAATCTGCATGTGATTTTTGAACATACTTTTTAAAGGGAAATTAATGAAATTATCTCTCTTGAGGATCCTCCACTACTTGCACGTACACCTTAAGCCATCATTACTGAGAAAGCTTGACAACACCACTTGGTACCCTTTCGCCCCGCCAACAACTAAATGATTAGTTGCACATTTTATATTCATTTTCAAACTTTTCATTAAGGATGACATCTCTAAGAGGTGGCGACATATTTCCATTGGTCCACCGAGTCCAACCCCTGCACCTCAGTGCCACATTGGCCGCACAATTAGCAACTTTTTTCCCTTCCCTATACACATGTTGAATACGACAGTTAGTAAAATAATTTTTAATCACTTTACATCTGTCAATAATATTTTTTATTTCCCATGGGGGGTAGCTTCATCATTTAAAATATCCACAATTAACTTTGAATCCCCTTTGATGATAACATTTTTAAAACCCAACTCCTTTAGGGAATTGAAGACACCAAGAGTAGCCATAACTTTTGCTTTATTGTTAGAGCAAACTCCCAAGTTTACTCCAAATCCCAAAATACAATCACCTTTTTGGTTTCTCACCAGGCCTCTAGCTTCAGCTTGACTCGGGTTGCCCTTTGAACAACCATCAAAATTTCACTTCACCCAATCTTTCAAAGGAGGACTCCAAACAATACCCATCCTATTAAGCATCTTAGACCAATTCAAATCGGTTAAGTCTCTCCCTATACCCCAATTTTGTTTTATTCTCATTTCCTTGTAGTTCAGCCAGGTGTGAGAGAAGTTGTATCTACATGCCTCAATATTTTCCTTAATTTGAATGTTAATAACTTGAAACACCTCCCCATTGCTTCTCTCCACCTCTCTGAAAATTCTATTTTTTCTCTCCTTCCATAACCCCCATGTAACAAAGGGAGGGACTTGATTCCACAGATCAACAATAACATTATGAGAGAAAGGACAGTTTGACCATCCTTCTATAAACATCTTCATTGAATTGGGAAACACCCAATCTGAAGACAACAATTGTAGAACATTGGACCACACCTCGCTTGCATAATTGTAAAGGAAGAACAAATGAGTGACAGAGGACTCAGGAACTCAATGGACATAAAGTATTTCTATTATTAGGCTCTGAAGTGATATAACAGAATTGTTAACCTAACCAGAAAGCCAAATGTTGAAGGAAATACCACAATACTTGGAGAGAGCTTACCCCTTTATGGAATGCTCAAATCTTTGCTCCAAGTTCCTTTTTTATAACCTACACACAAGAGATCAAGGAGAAAGTTGTTGGGTAGCTGTATAGGGGCCTGCATCAGTCAGACCCTGTTTTGGTGTTCCCACCTCCATGAACAACCAAGTTGGAAAGGAAAGCAAAGCGTGTGGTGAAAGCAATACTCGCTTGAGGAGTAGAACCTACACCATGATAAGCATGTGGTGAAAACAAGACCTGCTCAAGGAGTAGAACTCACACCACAATAAGCTAAACAAATGCTGGTGGAAAGAAAGTGATGAAAAGAGAGAGAGAGAGCATTACCCACAGGCCAAAGTCCTCTCCAGAGAACATAGATGCACTGCTGAGTGCTTGCTTGAGAGCTGTTGTTGTTGGAGGGACCTCAGTCTGGCATGGCTTTTCCTGTGAATGCATTGCTATCAAAGGAGAAGTCTCAAAGATGTGGCTAAAGCAAAACAATAACTCTAGTGATGTCTTCCAATCTTCCAACCTCCAAATGAGAGGAAAAATGAGGTTCTTATGCTTGCAAGGGTGGAAAAGAGCCATTACTTTCAGAATGTAACCATTGGGATACGTGTCACAGGGGTTATCCTTCTATATTCCACATTTTAGACTAAAGAAACAGATGGGGCACTAGCACGACGCACATACGTTTGCATGCCGCACAATTGTCCAAAGCCTATATTCTTGGAAAATGCTTTTGTCAGGATTTTGCTGCTTGACCACTTGTCCTCCTGGAGTCAGAATCATGACATTTCGACAAAGGGGGTTTTCGAGTCAAACTCATTGACCCATGTTTCATGAGTAGTGGTTCAACAAGAACCCATCTCTCATGATATCGAATGGTCCACTTAGCACTCATTGCATCTAGGTGATGCTCATAGAGTTGAAGCACTGTCCGTCCCAGGAGGTCACCCATCCGATCTTGCTCCGCTCAAGCTGCAGCTTAACGGGGAGTTTTCTCCAAGGTTAAGCCCGGAGTTGTTACCATTGCAAAACCTTCAACAAGTGTTGTGCCTTATAGAACCATTCAAAGCGGGCTTAACCTTGGAAAAACTCCTGTTTAAGCGCGCTTGAGCTGGAGCGATCTGGGATGGGTGACCTCGGGATGGGACTTCACCTCGTGAGCATCACCTAGATGCAATGAGTGCTAAGTGGACCATTCGATATCATGAGAGATGGGTTCTTGTTGAATACTCATGAAACATGGGTCAATGACTCAAACCAGTTGAATCCTAATAGCAATATCATAATTTGACATGGAAAAATACCTCCTACTTATCAAAGGGGTTTTTCCATTAATGTTTTGGGGTGTCATAAATGCTAGGCAAGAATATGGAAATATGGAATTTCCCCTAGGTGCAATTCTGCGATATTACATTTTTCCCCCACTTTAGTGGGCTTGATTTTGAAAAAAATTAGCCTCACTAAAGTAGAAAAGAAAAAAATTACCCAAATTTTTAAATTTTACAGATTTGTGTGCCAACAGGAGAGACCATAGCGGCTATCATAGTCAAACTAACTAGGATTGAAGATTCCCCTAGCATCTAAGCTCGGCAGAAAACATCTGAGCAGCCGTGAATTTGTTGAATGTTCCATCTTGCAAAACTCAAATTTTGGGTCAACTTCAAAAAATTAGAAGAAAGCTACCATGAAGGAGGAATGATCAAGAAAAAAGTCGTCGATTCGGAAGAAGATATGATCAAGAGACAACCTTATGCCCCCTCTTGAGTTTGCCCCCAACTTAGTAGGGTGAACTCAGGAGAAATCGGGGAGCCGTGAGTCCTAGGGAAAATGGGCCCTGGGGGGGCCTATATATACCTAGGTGAGCCCCTAGAAGGGTCATTTTCACTATTCACTGCTAGCGAATTGTTGAATTTTGTGAGAAAAGTCAACAAAAATGCCTAACAGGAGAGAGTATGAGGAGCCGAGGTTGGAGTAGCTGCATCGGGATGTTGCTGAGGGTTATGAGGTGGACCGGGTAAGTCACAAACTCTCATTTTTAGCAATTTTTTGTGCTTTCTTTCAAATTTTTCCAGCGGCGAGGTGCGTAGGCATCTTTTTTGTGTGCCTACATCATGATCCCTTGTTGTCATCCATGACAAGGGTTGTCATCCCACTTTCATGCTATCATCTCAAATACGCATTGGCATCTCTGAGGCGACCATGGAGGAGGGGGATGCATGCGCGACACACGAGTCCTGATGATTTTTGCTTTAATCTTATTGGTGATGAGTGCTAGTGTTCTGATTCAAAAAAATCTTTCTTTTGGCAGGAGTCCCGGAGATTTAGGAGCATCTTGGAGGGTGAGCATTTTGGCTAGTACGTGAGTAGAGGGATCGCTTATTAGTGGATGAGGTTGCACTCTTGGAGCACGTCGATCTCAGGCATTTTTTCACTATGCTAGAGATGAGGCACCACGAGCGCATGCTTATGGACCTTATGGAGTGGTGGGATGCCACTACTTCATCTTTCTAGCTACTTGTTGGGGAGATGACTATTACTATTGAGGACGTCTATCGGATCTTGGGACTACCCATCCATGAACGACGGGTAGCCCTGGATGACACATGATCTACATAGGAGTGGGCAGAGGGCATCCACTACTGCTAAGGGAGGACAGATGGTGGTGAAAACATGGGCCACATATACACACATTGGTATGACCATGCGAGGACCACAACGCCATTGATCTGTTGAGTTATGATCGTGATTGTTGCATTTTGGATCACGATTGATGGGTGAGGCTCACACCTGCATGAGGGCCTCATCCATACTATTAGAGAGATGATAGAGCATCAAACCATTTTTTCCTAGGGGCACAACATGCTGATGCATTTGTACTAGGAGCTAGGCTGATACATTCACTATGAGTACCGTAGCCTGACATCGTGCACACTTTTGCAGGTGTCGGCCTTCGCCCACATCATGTGTACTTGACCGGTTAGTTTTCCCCAGTTTCGACCATATGGGGTCCCCATGGCCCACTGGTACGATATGGTAGGCTAGTGGAGGTTTAGAGACCTATAGTTTTGGCTGCTATAGTTTGATACCCTCACAACAGATAGGGTCCGATGGAGGCCTTATCAAATTTTCAGGTGGGTGGATGATGGCAGGTATTTGAGGAACCTTCATAGAGACCATTTTTTGATAGGGCATAGGTACTATATTATTGTGCCCTACTACTAGAGTTGGGTCATGCGATAGCATGGCCGATCACAGATCATACCACCGGATGTGCCCACTTATACGAGGGCCCACAGGAGTGCAGTGAGGGTCAGGGACCGCCCTTGTCTGAGTATTATAGATATAGTCCCATTTGATGATGATGAGCCCAATCATGATCTATTGCCCTTATCAGCCGTAGATAATGTCGATGTAGTCACAGATTTTACACGGTGGTGGGAGATGCATCGACTTGCTCCTGTGTTTGACGAGGGTGCTCAGGGAGGGGACCTTGGTCCACAAGGGGACTTATCAGCCCCGCCATCGTAGGACAGGAGGAGAGGCTAGCAACAGGTCGAGGAGGAGGAGGAGGCACCCCAGGAGGAGGAGGTGCCACTAGTGAGGCCGAGGAGATGGAGGAGATCAGATCCCCCACCGGTGACCCTAGTCTCATCGGAGCCACCATTGTCTGCTGTGGCTGCATCACTTTCGGCACTAGGAGCAGTCACCGAGACCGGTGGTGCAGGTCCGAGCACTGAGCCTCACCCTGACCCGACATGGCAGCTGGGGGATCCAGGTATACATGATTTGTTGTTCCATGTTTTGTATCTTTAATCTGATGATATATGTATCTTATATATATATATTCAATGTGATACTAATATCTCTTCCTTTTCTGTGGTTGCAGAGGATGCATAGGGATGGACTGGGCTCATAGCTCAGTGTATATCAGAGGTGGCCCCCTATTGTATAGATTCAGGGGCTAGTCATAGAGGTATTTTGGTCAATTTCCATGGGGCGTCATGCCCCTAGCTTCGAGCTGGTTGTGCGTCTGTGGATTTCCTATGAGGAGCAGGGTACAGAGGTTGTCTGGCTGACAATAGAGCTGACGAGTGTGTAGGGACAATGCAACCAGCTGTCGGGGAAGCTACAAATAGCACTTGCTGAGTGAGACACAGTAGTGAGGAGGGATGATTCTACTGAGTAGGCACGTGATGCCCTTCAAAGTCATCTCGATGACCTCTATTGGCAGTTGTTAGTTGTGAGCTCGATAGAGGTTTAGCGACTGTGGGACCAACAATGACAGGTGAAGCTGATGATATCTTCCTTGTAGGGGGAGATCAGAGGGATGCAGGTAGTCTTTTCCACGTCGTGCTCTCATCGTTCTCACTCGCTGACTACCATTCAACCCCTCCCATGACTTCTAGAGCATCCCCCAGAGCTAGAGCGTCTGAGAGCCATGCTCCTCAATGATCGAGGATCATCATCATTTTGTGTACATCATTTTTGAAGCGAGATACATACATGTTCATACATACTTGTAGATCCTTCTATATAGACATATATTCAGTAGCCACTCATTTTTGTAGTAGTGGCCTGATACATGTATATGACAATGGATACATTCATTATATATATACACATATATGGATACATCGATTTTGATTTCATGACATTGTTTATCTAAATGTATATGTTTTTTATTTCTTGTATGTTTATGCTATGGATGTTATGTCTTTATGCGGATGTATGCTTCATATCAGATGCTAACATGATTTAATTAAACACACATGGTTGTATGCTAATTTAAATTCAATAATGATCTGGTGAATACACACACACACACTCATGGTCACTCGAAACAAAAAATTATCATAATGTGTTAATGAATAATGTCAACATATGGAATACTACTACTCCTTTTTGCAAAGAGAGAGCATCACATGGGTGACACATAGGACATTACGTGTAGTAATGATGAAGATGCACAACATTAATAGGCTCCTTCAAAGGTGTTCCATCCATAGATGATAACCCATAGGCACCTGAGCTATAAATAAAGATTACAATGTAAGGGCCTAACCAGTTAGGACTAAATTTTTCTCTTTAGTTGGGTGACGCATTCACATTTATCTAATTCTCATAAAGAACCAAATCTCCTATTTTAAAGGTGTTAATAAATATTTAACTAGCTCCCTTCGGGTGTATTTTCCTCTATTATTCGGCCCGTGCATCACAAGTAATCAACTCGACCTTTTATCTAGGTTCTTCTCTATTGCTCCACGTGTCTACTCCTCACAACCCTGAGTCTCTACATTCCTTCACATTCCAGGAAACTCCGCTATGCTTCCACGTGTTGTGGCTGTGGGATAATTTTGATCATGCTTTCTTGCTGCCTCATCGAGCTCCGCTCAGGTGCCACAAAGCCCTCATTCCTAAAAAGGTTTTGGTGGGCCCCATAGTTGCTATCTGTGGTGTACACTTGATACGTGTCAGCTATTCGCAAATCTTTCAGCATAGAGATGAAGTAGCAACTGTGAGCAGCGAGCAGCTGCCACACATCTCTTTCACGCCAAGTTGGTGATCATTCCCTCCTTTATTGATGAAGTGCTTCGCCCATTCGACACGTGTAGCATTAATGCAGGTCCTTAGCGGCGAAAGAGAGAAGTTCATACGTGTAGCAAAAGGCTGCCACGTTCCTAGCCGACGGATCTCATATTCGAGCGATAGACCAGATGAGCCTAATGATGCTATTGGCCACTGCGTGTCATAATCATTTGCACAGGATGGTGACACTTGTCTGATTAGGCCTTGCCGGGACCACCACCATCATTTGCAGAAGATGCACCTGTGCCTGGAGTGACTAGATGCTTGGTTCCAAATCGATTCTGTTGCAATGACTTTGGGAATATTCTGATTCTTGCATCATTTCCAGGGGATTGTGAAATCTTTTTTGTTTCTGCTCTCTGAAGCGGTGGGGGTTTTTTCCTACTATATATACTTTTCTCTGTTGTGAAAAAAGGGCCCAGAATTTGAAGGAAAACATTGGTTTTAGTAAAAAGATGCCAGGCCTTTATTGTTGTTTTATTTTATTGCAAAAACTCTCAGACTGTGCCAATTGTTTGGCCTTTCTATTTTTCATGCTATTTGATCAAACTATAAACTATGCTTTTATTGTCTAGATATTTCATTTAAGAATTTCTATATATGTTGAATGCAAGTTTGCTGACCTAGACCATGTCTAATGACTCTTCTTGGCAATAGGAATGTATGCAATATTATTTTATGTCAATGAATGGATTGTCTATGCTGTAATCTTAATTTTTTGATGTTCTAGAACACTACAACACCATTCAGGCCCTTAGATCTATGATTTATCGTGCCTCTCATTAAGTCTTGGTGCATCGCCTTAGGTTAGACTTTATTTTATTATATCTATTTCCTTTTCCCTTTCCAACCCCCCATTATAGAAGAAGTCGACTTCTCTAAAAATTTGGAGGTCACTCAATTTAGCGCAAAAGGTCCCCCATAAACTGAGTTTCCCATAAGACACTGTTACCTCATCAAATTTTGGCGTCAACAATTTATTCTTTTTCTGGCACACCCGGTGGGACCGAGTTTAAATGAATTTGTATTTTAGAAGGGTGTATAAGCCATCGACCTATAACTAGATCCCAAATTGCAGGCAACCCCAGTTTAATAGTACCCCCACTGGGAATAGTGCAAGTCACAAATTAGTTGGTAACCATTCCATTCCCGCCACCCGTTCCTCTCAACATGTTGTTGGCCGCTAACAAAAATTATGTGGCATGGGATGCCGAAAGTCCCCTAGCAGCCTTGGTAGCACCCGCTGTCTGGGGCACTATCCTGGTTTCAACCATGAAAGCTATACCCAAGTTTATTGAAGACGACTCAAGAACACCAGCAAAACATTTGTAGGATGTGGCAGACGTATGTCTAGTACACATGATTACAACGTAGAATGTAGCTTTGAGGCTTTTCACCGCGTCTTTTAAAGGCAAGGCGTTGGATTGGTACCAAACACTATCACCTAATACTATTCGCACCTAAGACGAGCTCATAGATTCGTTCTATGAGAGGTTCTCAAATGATGGAGATCATTCTTCATTGTATTATCAACTATCTGTTATAAAATGAGCCCCCAAGAGGCTCTGATAGACTTTAATGCCTGATTTCACACCAATTGGCGGAGAATTCTTGTTACTATACGCCCGACTCCTGAGTTGGTGTTCATATTTTATCTAAATTCCATCAATTCTGACATTTCCGTGATGATCAAGTCTTTGGGAGGAGCTTCTCTACTAGATGCTTATGCTGTCACTATCAAAGCCAAGAATCATTTAATAGATTGCAGAAAATTGCCTCCTCGACCTATTATGCTGATATTCCCTGAAATATTGATCCTCGCGCAAGAAGTTGCATCAACTAGCACACCCACAACTGCCCAGTCGATGTACACATATGTGACAACTTCACAAAATGTAGCCTCTACATCAGGTTCTTCCAAGGAGGAAATGAGTGACCTCAAAGAGACGTTGCAAACCATGGCAAATGATATGACCACTCTTAAGCGGAACCAATCAACACCTTTGAAGCCTGCATATCAAAACTATCAAGGTGAGCGGTCCTCATATCAGCAAAATCAGTACCAGGGCATGCCTTGCACTAATCCACTAGCTTTGACCGCAAACCAAATGGTGTCGGTGCCTACTCCGCTGACGAGCGCCTCACCAAGCTCGAGTAGGGAATTAACTATAGGGCAGAACAACCTTATTGATGATATCAATCCGTGGTGCTTCCCTTGCAGCGATGCGCATATGCCCCGGAATTGTCCGTGTGGCAACTTGCAACAAAAGGTGGTGAAGCAACACAACCAAGGCGCGACAACAAATCACAGGGGTTATATATATGCCTCACCACAAATGGAGAGTGCGTTCTTACCGTGCAAATGCAAGGAATGTCTTTAGAACAAGAATTCAATATTGCTCCTGATCACATGCTTTTCTCCTAGATGGAGGAAGAAGAAATGGTGTTTTCTAATGATGCGTTCATACCGAAAACACCGCAAGTGCAATTTGATTATAACATGCACTCAAAGAGGATATTTACCAGTGAGTCAGTTGTTTCGCATCTAGCCAGCCTGGAACTCAAAGGTGTTTCTGATCAGATTCCTGGTACTTCTACTGCCCCACCACCATCCCAACCACAGAAGGAAATTATTACACTAAGAGCCAAGCAATAGAAACCTCTGATTTTGTCACCTTTTAATGTGGTTGAAGAATTGAAGAAGTCATATGCTAATGTATCTCTATGGGACATTCTAGCTATCCTAGAGCAAAAAATGCTATTACAGAAGACTCTTCAAGAAGAGGTCAATACAGTGCCAACAGAGCAGTTTTCCATTGCAGAGGCTGTCAATCAAATACTGCCGGCTAAAGTCTTACAAACAATACAAAGGAATCCCTTGCCGAGGTTACGGATAAGTTAAAACCCCAACCCTTCTTCTTGACTCTCATTATAGGAAAGAAGTTATTGCACAATGTTATGATTGATTCTGGCGCTAGTACCATGGTTATGCCTAAATAGATAGTAGAAGCTTTAGGACTCAACTATGAGCCTATGAAAAGGGGGGTAATAGAGCTTGATGGGAACAAAGTTGAAACTGTAGGTGTCATCAAAGCACTTCTTTTAACTCTATTTGCTTGCCCTAGTATCACAGTGCTGCAAGACACCGTGATCATAGATGTTCCTCCTATATTTGGTCTTTGTCTATCCCGAGAATTCACTTCAAAGATGGGTAGTTACCTGTGCTTGGAAATTGGTCACATCTGATACTCATAACCAAGCATGGTGCAAAAATGAAGATAGAATCAGAGGCTTTACATTCTGACCATGTAACGGATGAAGCCCTGATCAATTTTGAAGTCGTGCATACCTCTGTCACCAAGTAAGAAATATATTGTGTTGAATTACTGGAGGAAGAAAAGGTGAGCAGAGTCTAGAATGACAAAGAAGATGCTCTGTTGAGTGAACACATGGACAATGATCCTTTCAAAAATTATCATGCTATAGGATTGGGAACCTATGTAATTTATGATGAAGACCAAGTATTCTGAAAGGTTGCCAAAGAGTCCAAAGGAGCCAAGCAAGCAAGCTATGGGCACTGTACTTTAATGGAGTAAGAAGCAAAGTGGGTACTGGAGCGAGGATATATCTAATATCCCCAGAAAATGAAAATTTGTTAAGATCTTTCTATTTTCATTTTTCCTGCTCAAACAATGAGGCTGAATATGAAAGATTAGTTCAAGGTTTAAGCCTTGCGGAACAAATGGGCATAAAACAATTAATGGTGTTCGGAGATTCTTAACTAGTAGTCAACCAAGTCCGAGGAATTTCTGTGGCAAAGAATGTCCACATGAGATCCTATCGACACCGAGTCTGGGACTTGGTTGAGGGTTTTGAAGCTTTCAACATCCAAACTATTCCCCGAGGACAAAATAGCGATGCAGATCGCATGGCCGTGATTGGTGCTCAGTTTGATCCTACCTCTGACCTTATAAATAACAAACATTCAGTATGAGTACTGGTCTAACCGGTGATTCTTGACAATGATCAGAGTTGGAAAGTTTTTGAAAGTGATGAGCACATTGCCTCATTCATCTAGCAGTCAGGAGAATTCGCCTATCAGCTTCAACCAAAGATTGCCGAAGCTTATGAAGGACAAATTATGTAGCTCAAATCTAACAAGCTTCCAAAAGGATTGGTTACTCTCAATTTTTTTTTTATTGTGATGATGCAAGAAATGATAGATGAAAGTTCGTAGTAGATAAAAGTGATTACGTAGACCTTCAGCTCTTAGATGGGAGGAATCTTCAAGTCGAAAAAAATGTCCCGCACCATGATAAAGAAAGACTCATCAGTTTCTGCGAAAAATATGGAGTAGTGGCCTGGACCTATGATGATCTTGAAGGATATGATCCTGATATCATTCATCACACTATCGAGCTAACAGAAGGTGCAAAAATAGTCTGACAAAAATAGAGGCCAGTAAACCCTAAAATTGAAGCTCTAATGGCGCAAGAGCTAACTAAGCTCATTGAGTCACGCATTGTCTTCCCAAGCAAGCATAGTACTTGGTTATCGAATCTGATCTCGGTCTGAAAGAAGAATGAAGATATCCATTTGTGTGTGGACTTCTGAGACCTAAACAGAGCATCCCTAAAGGACCATTATCCACTACCTTCAATGGAGTCAATCCTACAAACGGTTGCAGGATCAGAAATGTTTTCTTTGCTAGATGGTTTATCCGACTACAATCAAATCCAAGTTAAGGAAGAAGATCAACACAAGACTACATTCACCACAAAGTGGGGAACATTTGCATATGCTAAAATTCCTTTTGGTTTATCCAATGCAAGGGCAACATTCCAACGGGCGATGGAAATCGCATTCAACAAACTAATCAATAAGTTTATTCTAATTTACTTGGATGATCTTACTGTGTTTTCTAAATCTAAGGATGACCATTTTGATCACTTAGAATTAGTTTTTCAGAAGTGCCAGGAGTTCGGGGTTTCCCTAAACCCAAAGAAATGCGTATTCAGAGTACCGCAAGGCAAGCTTTTAGGACATGTTGTATCTAAGGAAGGGATTTCAATTGACCCCAAATGGGTAAAAGCCATCAAGGAACTCCCCCTTCTGGTGAATAAGAAAAGTGTTCAGTCTTTCCTCAGAAAAGTAAATTTTGTTAGCAAGTTTATTTTTGACTTTGCAGGAATAATTAAGCCAATCACCCTAATGCTTAAGAAGGATCAGACATTCAAGTGGATGACCGAAGCTTAGGATGCCTTTGAAAAAATTAAGGAAGCTATTTCCACTGCTCTAGTACTAGTTAACCCAGATCTATCTAAGGATTTATAATGTATGCATTTAGTAGCAAGTCCAGTATCGTTACTATCCTAACCCAAAAAGATGATGAAGGAAAAGGAGAACATCTAGTGGCGTTCTACTCCTGGACCCTCAAGGAATATGAGGCGAATTATAATTTCGTCGAAAGGCAGGCCTTTGCAATAGTGAAGGGACTTAAAAAGTTCTGCCATTTAATTTCCTGCAACAACGTGTTTGTTTATGTTGCACATTCCAGTGTGCGCGAATATATCATAGAAGGGGAGATCATAGAAAAAAGAACTAATTGGATCACTAAGATCCTTGAATATGACGTCGAGGTCAAAACTACTAACACTATTAGAGGAAGAGGACTATGCGAGTACATGGCGCAGAAGGAGGAGATACCCACCGTAGGGGAGCAACTAGAGCTTGTCTTGATAAATGAATAAGAATCAGAGGGTTGCTGGCTGACTGATAGAATGAGGTTTATGCGAATAGGAGTGCATCCGCTAGGTCTCTCATCCCAAAAAAGGAGATACTATCGGCTGCAAAATTGTGGATATATGCTAGTAGAGGGAGTCCTTTTCAAAATAAATTTTAGTGGTTTTCTCCTGCGATGCGTTACTATGGATCAAGAAAAGAGGATCCTTGACACGTTCCATAATAGCGCTACGGGTGGACACTTCTCTGCTAAGACCACCACCATTAAAATCATGCGTGTTGGTTACTATTGGTCTATACTGTTTAATCACTCCCACTATTTGGTAAAATCTTGCAAAAAATTATGCTAGTTCTTTACTGATAGAAGGAAGAATTCCGCAGTGCCTCTCAAACCCATAGTGGTGGACAAACTGTTTGCGCAATGGGGCTTGGAATTCATCATAATGATTAACCCAAATTCTAGTGCCAGACACAAGTGGATTTTGACCGCCATAAATTATTTCACAAGATGGGTAGAGGTCATTCTGCTTAAAAGCGCAATAGAAACAAAGATTGTAGATTTCCTCGAGGAGCTGGTGAGAAGGTTCGGTCCTCTGAAAACTATCATTTTTGATAATTCTAGAGCTTTTCTAGGCACAAAGGTATGTCGCTTCACATTAACTAATAGCATATTCCTCAAGACATCATCAATTTATTACCCATAGGGAAACGACCTAGCGGAGTACACAAACAAGAGCCTAGTCCAGCTCCTTAAAAGGATTGGTTCGGAACACCAGAGGGAATGGCATAAAAACCTCTGAGCAGCACTTTGGGAAAACCACATAACTCATAAGCAAGTCCTTAAGACTTCACCTTTTGAGTTGGTATATGAGAAAGAGGCGCTATTACCTATATCTATGAAGATTCTGGCACTCCAATTGTTGAAATCCCTCGAGATAGAAAAAAATGGCGCCATGGAAGTTCGGCTTGCCGAATTGTTAGAAGTATAAGAAAAAAAGGAGAATTCCCTAATAGCCATGACAAATCATCAAGTGGTCAAACGGTGGTTTGACAAGAAGGCTTCTGACCAAGGCCTAAAGTGCAGAGACTTAGTACTAAAATATGATAAAGGGCTGCTAAGCCAGGTCAACATGGTAAATTTGATAGCCTATGAGAGGGTCCCTTTAAAATCATTTAGTGCAAGGAGCATAACATTTTTGAGTTAGAAAATATGGAAAAGGAACCCTTAGGAATCTCGGTTAATGGGATTCATCTTAAGCTATTCCATTAGGTGCCGAGTTCTATTTTTGTACATATGTGAATAGTGCTTTTATTTTATTTCCCTTTCTTTGGCTGGTCTTTTTTGAAATTGGTTTGTGTCTTTGCGGAATTAACCCATTATTACGGAGGATGGAATAGTAGGATTGCTTTACATAGAACATACCCATGTGCAAAGAAATAAACACATATGCTACAAAAGAGCCCATAAAACTAAAATACAGAATGAAAGAAAGAGCCATGGATATTTTATATGAAGATATATATCTATTTATATATATTCCTTATTTTTTTTTACATTGCAAAATGGCTGGGGAAGCCATAATCCAAAATGTATGCAACTATTCGAGCTATTCTTTTATGTATGCAAATGATAGCCTTTTTCAGACTTATATACAAAACTGTAGGACAGGTGGTCTATGTAACAACATGAAATAAAGAAAATGGGGAGACATTTTTAGGAGCAGAGAGGGTTTTCATCCAAGGGCACGAGAGGCAACAATTGACACATCAATGGCATCATCTACCTCTTCCTCGTCAGCAGGTTCTTCGGCAGCAAAAGAAACATCGTTCGGCACAACCGCCATTGGCAGGGGAAACACCAGGTTCCTGAAGTCAGTATACCAATCTACGTCATAGAACGGTATCATGTTGTAACTGCGGAACATGAAGTGCAAGGCCTTGGTAACCCTTTGTCGATGCTTGTCACGTGTCTTAAGGCGGAATCCACTGAGAAACAACAACCAAACGACTACTACTTCTTCCTCGATATAGCGAGGGAGGTCGCTGGCTGACGACAAACCTACCCCATATGCAGCATGAGCAACAACTTCACCAAGGTCATTGAGGTACTTTCTGGGAAACATTTCCTTGACCAGCTTTAGGATGAGGGGCTTGGGAATGCCAATGTCTAACATAGATGCTACAAAGTGGGAACATATATCAATATTCACACGATACTTGTCCTCATATTCTATGCAGTCTTTTCCCAGAACCCACTTTATGGCTACCAAGACCAAGGAATGCTAATTCTTAGTCATTCTTTTCAGCCGCCTAGTAGAAACCTCCCCTAGAAATGTTGTCTGTGACTTATAAGAAGTTAGTTGAACAAGGGTATCCATGATTCTGACACTACGTTTACACCTTCTAACCAATGCTAAAACTTACCTACCACCTAGCCTATGAGAAAACTTGCTTAAAACTCTGCTAACAACCTATCAATACTCAAATGCTAAGTATGATTTCCTCACTACTTACTGGCCCATTTATAGAAAAAATGACAAGACGCATGCTAATCCATTTTGAGAAAACGTGATGATAATCAGCTGCCAACTTGAAAGGCATGCCTACGTTTGCTCACATTTCTGGGCTAGTTACATCTACGGAGGTACGGTTCAATGCGTGCTAGATTAATAGGAGCTAATTAATTAGCTTTTAAAAGGTGGCGCTCATTGACAGTAAGCCACACAGTCGTAGGCTATTGTGTCATCTCACAAGTGTTTCCCAGAGCCCAAGGAAATATCCATATCTTTTTAGGTCATGATCGTTTGCTTTGGCGTAACCATTCCGGCTAGGATATTAATTACCAGCACATACTAACTCAAGGTTAGAAAGAAAATTGTCAGCTCAAGTTTCAAGGGAATCACAACATATCACATGGTTTCCAAATGCAATAATAAACTCCTGCCGCCTCAAAATGGCAAGTAGTTCATTTTGCACAAATTGCAAAATTAACAGTACATGCCGACTTAAATGCAAAAAACATGCTTTCATCTACCACCTTGAGAAAAGATAGCCAAATATTGCATGAAAATTATTATGATTCAAAGTCTTTTCACAAACACCAAAGCTAAAGGTGCAAATCTATTTTTTTTAGTGTATCCAGAGCATAAAAATTGTAGAGTCCTGAACTCACAGAGGTTTTCATCCAAAGAGAAATGCCAGAGAGTTCATCTCAGCCAATACAAGAGGAAATTAGCTAGGAGCTGTTTACAACCATACGGTCGTCAGAGGATGTATACGTCTATGAGGATTTGGCGTATGCTATGCCTGGCATACCAAGCAAGCCGAAGAGGGTGTATACAGAAGAGCTGAAAAGGCCCAAGGATTGTAGAAACAAGAAAAGGGTTAAAGAGAAATGGGATAATATCTATGACCCACGGCTCACAAAAAACCCTAAATCCTTAAGGGAAGCAACTTGCGCAAGGTTGACGACACCAAAGGTGGACAAATCTACAGCAATGAAAATTTAGTACAGTGGTCTTCCATAATACATGGTCCCGTTGGTGCACTATTGCTCAGAGATAGTTAATGTTGCCATCCAGTGCTATAACCCTAATTCCCACTACATCGAGTGATGGAACTTAAGAGTTCACATCACCCCACAAGCCATTTGGCATATGCTATGCATCCTAGACCCAAGTAAAAGAAGAGAGAACATTGAGTAAAAGGAAAAGGAGAAAAAAACATGGAGGGCGATGAAAAAGAATTCAGAGTTCTTGTTGGAGGAGATTGGTAAGAAAGGCATCCCAGCCGCTAAGCTGCCAAGTATTCTGTTGCCGCGCGGTGCGTTACACAAGGATTTGCAAGATGCCATGTCCATGCTAGTTTTTGTGTGCAACTGGGACTCCGATGAGATGGTGGAAATTTTTCAACTAGGATCAACATTCCAATTCCGCAAGCAGCATGATACCTTCTGGTATGATTTTGTTGAGTTCATAGTAGATGAAATTATACAACAAATAAAGAATTACCCTACGGAGGGAAAGTTTAGATTTCTTTCTTTCCTGGTTCACATGTTTCTACATCAAAACCCTAATTTTTTCGCCCAGTATTTTGAATTATCAATTTTTCATGAGCGGGATAAGAGGAAGCTAGTGTCCACGTGGACGCCTTTTCTTTTTGTATCATATGATTATTATGCATTTTATAACTATTTTATAACTCCAGTTTTGCATGATTTAATTAGAGAAGGTGATATAATTCAGCTTGACAAGGAATAGACCAGATATATGCAGAGTTTCACTCCCACTTGTGACTGGTTCTTAGGAACAGATTTCACGATTCTCCGGATGTGGGGCTTCACTGGTTAACCTTTCCTTCTCCTAGCCCATGTCATAGATAGGGTGCTCACACTGGAAATGTATCGGTAAGTGTGTATCATTGATTTTACCTTCTACAACAGCAAAAGTGTCAAGAAAAAGGGATTCTTCTCTTGTCTGGAGAATTTCAAGTCTGTAACTCTATTAAAGAAACAATCAAACCAGTTATTGGAGGATAAGCTGGCTTATTTAGGGTTGGTGCTGGTAAATGATAAATGAGATTACAACCTTTTCAATGACTTACTGGAGCCACACATGAAAGTTACACATGTTCTTCGACCTTACTAGGAGAAGCAGTGTAACCCGCGAGCATACAAGGATGAATTTTTTATTGAATTGGCACGCATTCCTACACAAGATACTAGAGGGCCATGGCACAAGTTCTAATTTGTTGTGGTGGTGGCTAAAGATAATGTCCACATGGAGCACGCCATGTACAATAAGTTAAAGAAGGATGAGGAGTGGGCTGCTGAAAAAATAGAGGCTTTCTGGAAGTATCGCCAAGAGACAGGGCAATTGGATGCCCCTTATGACAGTCTGAAGGATGATAAGGAATTTGAAAGATGGTGGAATGAGGGTCACCCCATCATGAGCTCTAGTATTAATAAGAGCGAAGACCTGGGGGCGAGTCTGAAGAGTAGGAAGAGGAAGTAGTGATATCTGCCTCCTCTGTGCTGAAGGAGAAATGCCTCAGACATCCCGCCTATGTGGCCATGAATGTGCACTTTAATATATCAAGGGCCTCACATACACTCACTTGGGATGCTAAGCCAGCTAGGTTATCACTGCAGCAAATGAAAATAACTTCTGAAGCTCAGGATACCCCACCTGCAAAATGATAGTGCATAGAGAGCATTATCGAAGAAGGTCCACAAAAACCCGTTGAAAAAAAAGTGCTTGCAGCTAGCCAGGAGCCTGAGGCTGAGGAGGAGTCACTAAAAATTCTGGAGCCACCATCGACCAATCAACAGGTAAAATTCGCTCCTTCCCTTGCTTCTCATTCATTGGTATCTTCCCCTGCCTCAATGATGATTCCTACCATGAGTATTGGCCCTCTGCCTTCCACTTTTAATCCAACATATTCAAGAAGTTTCACCCAATTTTTGTAGACCACTCCCTCGGCCTTACTCCTCTGAGGACCCTTACACCCACTGCTGCCGCTTAGGCTCTCCTTGCCTCACTTTCTAAAAATGTACCCCCTGCGGGTACGCCTTCTTCTACTATTACTGCGGATCCTCTTCCATCGCAACAGGCTGACACCATATTAACAACTCCTCCACCATCTTAGCCTATGAGTCCTACGACTAATTCACCAATTCATTCATTGCAAGTGACTAGCCCTTCTATTGGGCCTCAAACCAAACTTTGGAATGTGCCCCACTTCTCCTTGCAAATTGTCACTCTCTAGAAGAAAAAAATGCTTGCGCCTATGAGAGTTACCTATCCCTATGCCCTACCTTCTGGTGCTCCTTTTGCATGCGAACTAGTTTCGTCATCAGCTGAATTTATGGCACAAATTGATTGCGGAAAGGAGACATGTGCAAGTAGAATGCGAAAGCGTAGGGAAAAAGATGACAGTGCTTCTGTTGAGCCAAAAATACAAACTCTTTATGATGAGGCCTGACAAGAATTGAAGTTTTCAACCATGTACTCAAGGGTAACCAAGCCTCAGGGGGAAATTCACCTAGAAGATTATGAGATATATGTAGTAGGACTCGACATGAAGGTGGCCCGACCATAGGATAAGGTTGAAATCATGGAGGAAACACAACGGGTAGTCACTTCTGACTTCCTTAAAACTGGCCACCAGCTAAAGAAGAAGGATGAGCAGCTTAAAGCAGCAAGAGAAAGGGTTAGTTTTTTGGAGAAAAAAGAGAAATCCTTGGAGGCAAATGTTGCCCATATGATAGAAAGGGCGCTAACAGTAAAGGATGAGAGGAATAGACTACAGGGAAAACTTGCAAAGACTAAGGTTATTGACCCTGCCATGATAAAAAAGCTACAGTCTAAGAATTAGGAGATGGAACATAATCTACAATTGAAGATTGAAGAGCTAGAGTGACTTCGCCTTGAGTATAATCAAGGAATGGTATAGAGGAATGAAGCTTTGGAGCAGTAACAGGCTCAATATGAGCAGAAAACACAAGAAAAAGAGGCTGAATTTAAGGGCCTAAAGGGTCAAATAGAAGAACTCCAAGAGACGAAGTCTTCTCTGGCATACACTTAGCAAATCACTCCTGAGCTGAGGAGAAATAGAATAAAGAAATGAGCAGCTTTGTGAAACAGATAACGTCCAAGAAAAATAAAAGGGAAGAATTGGTTGAGGCCATTATTTCAAGAGATGCGAAGATTGCTTCTCTTAAAATATCTCTCCTATCTCCCCCTACACAACCAAACATCATTCTGTTGGTTAGGCAGTTGTACATCTCTCACTGGGAAAAAATTAAAGCCTTTTGCATAACACTACAGCCTACCTTCCGATTCATTGCTAAGACATCAAAGCTGAGCCATGAGGCTCATGATACGATTGATCAGTTCCCATAGTTCATCTTGGAGAAGGTTCTAGAAACAAAAGATTTTCTCACTGAGCTATACTTGGTCTCTGATGAAAACCTTGCCAGAGCAGGTATTGAAGATCAGGATGCTGCTGCGCAAATGGAAAATAAGTTCATCCATTGCCACTCCGCCTTCCAGTGCACTAAAGCAACCGTAGCTATTCTGAGCAAGACACCGGACAACATACAGGAGAGTTTCTCCAAGTTAAGCAGGATGGGTTTGTCGTCCCCGTTCCTTGAAGATGTCTCTATTGCTACGACCAAGCAGATTGCAGAAAAGATAGAAGAGAAGGAAAATGATCTGGAGGCTTTCAGGGATTTCAGTCATTCTCCCATGATGACTGACATTGAGGGAGTGATTCATCCACTTGCACAACTACTATTTCATTGTGAAGCAGGAGCCAGTTTACCTAATGTGCTGCCTCACAAAGAAACTATTGATCTAAGTGGAGCATAGGAGAATTTACGCAATATAGTGAGGCCATCTAAGGATGAATGGTCGCCTCTACAAGTGGCTCTTTCCAATATCTGAATCCATCATCTAATGAAATTACAATAAACCAGAGAAATTTTGGGTTCTCTGTTCCTTAGTCGAAACGCCCCTGATAGTCGCCAAAAGCTGTTAATAAATATTTAACTAGCTCCCTTCGGGTGTATTTTCCTCTATGCTTTAGCCCGTGCATCACAAGTAATCAACTTAGCCTTTTATCTAGGTTTTTCTCTACTGCTCCACTTGTCTACTCCTCACAACTCCGAGTCTCTACATTCCTTCGCATTCCAGGAAACTTCGCTATGCTTCCACGTGTTGTGCCTGCGGGATATTTTTTATCATGCTTTCTTGCTGCCTCATCGAGCTCCGCTTGGGTGCCATGAATCCGTCATTCCTAAAAAGGTTTTTTTGGGCCCCACAGTTGCTATCTATTGTCTACACTTGATACATGTTGGCTATTCACAAATCTTTCAGCATAGAGATGAAGTAGCAACCGCGGGTAGTGAGACGCTGCCACACGTCTCTTTTGCGCCCGGTTGGTGATTGTTCCCTCCTTTATGGATGAAGTGCTCCATCCATTTGACACATGTAGAATTAACGCAGGTCCTCAGTGGTGAAAGAGAGAGGTTCATATGGGAAATTAAAGGCTGCCATGTGCCTAGCCGATGGATATCATATTCGGGTGATAGACCAGATGAGCCTAATGATGCTATTGGCCACTGTGTGTCATAATTATTCGCACATGATGGTGAAACTTGTCTGATTAGGCCTTGCCAGGACCACCACCATCATTTACAAAAGATGCACCTATGCCTGGAGTGACTGGATGCTTGGTTCCAGATCGATTCTGTTGCAATGGCTTTGGGCATATTCTGATTCTTGCATCATTGCCAGGGGTTTGCGAAATCTTTTCTGTTGCTACTCTCTAAAGTGGTGGGGGTTTTTCCTGCTATATATACTTTTCTCTGTTGTGAGAAAAGGGTCTAGAATTTGAAGGAAAATGCTGGTTTTAGTAAAAAGACACCAAGCCTTTATTGCAAAAAATCTCAGACTGTGCCAATTGTTTGGCCTTTCTGTTTTTCATGCTATTTGATCAAACTATAAACTGTGCTTTTATTGTCTAGACATTTCATTTAAGAACTTCTATATATGTTGAATGCAAGTTTGCTGACCTAGACCATGTCTAATGACTCTTCTTGGCAGTAGGAATGTATGCAATATTATTTTATGTCAATGAATGGATTGTCTATGTTGTAATCTTAAGTTTTTGATGTTCTGGAACACTACAACACCATTCAGGCCCTTAGATCTATGATTTATCATTCCTATCATTAAGTCTTGGTGCATCGCCTTAGGTTAGACTTTATTTTATTATATTTGTTTTCTTTTCCCTTTCCAACCCCCCATTATAGAAGAAGCCGACTTCTCTAAAAATTTGTAGGTCACTTAGTTTAGCACAATAGGTCCCCCATAAACTGAGTTTCCCATAAGACACTGGTACCTCATCAAATTTTGGCATCAACAAAAGGTTCGAGGGAGTATACTCTAATTGTACTATCTAGATAACCACTGATGATAAGCTTTAAGATGTTTGAGGGCTCATAAACGGTGCTCATTGAGCATCTCTAGCTGATGTAGGTGGTTGACTCAATAGGTCTCATTATCAATTATCCCTTTCAGGGAGACTTGTAAAGATGAGATTTCCAATTCTAAGGGCATGATGGCTTCGATACCATACACGAGGTTATAGAGAATTGTCCCTATGGCTGTGTAGACACTCGTGCGATAGGCCCATAGAGCATATGTCAATTGAATGTGCCAATATTTATCATTTTTATTAATTATCTTTTGGAGAATAAGCTCAAGAGTTTTATTTGATTCTTCTACTTGACCGTTAGATTGAGGATAATAGGGTGTGGATAACTTGTGTTGGATATGAAACTTCTCAAGGAACTGCTTCACTTCCTTGTTCTTGAATGGTATACCATTGTCAGAAACAAGTGTAGTGGGCAATCTGAATAGAGAAATGATGTTTCTCATAAGGAAGTCACAAATGACTTCAACATTCGTGGAGTGGAGCAAGATAGTCTCGACCCACTTTGTGAAGTAATCTATGGTAGTAATGATGAAAGCATGCCCTTTGGAAGAGGGAGGTGATATCTTTCCGATAATATCTAACCCCCACTTAGCAAACAACCAAGGGGAAGTTTGGTTTTGTAACTCTTGGGCAGGGGCGTGAATGAGTCGGCTATGTTGCTAGCACTGAGGGCACTTATTAACAAAGTCAAAAGAATCTTGTTCCATTGTTTTCCAATAGTTTCCCATGTGTATCAATCTCTGTGTCAGGGATTTACCACCAAAATGTCCACCCTCAAAGCCTGCGTGGGCTTCCTTAAGGGCGAGGGGTATCTTCGCTTTGGTAAGACATCTAAGGAGTAAACCGTTATAAGCTTTCCTATAAAGGATGTCTGATAAGATGACGTAGCAAACTGAAAGCTTCTTCACGCGAGTGTGGTCATTTTTTGTCGCATTATCGGGGAAGCTCCTAGTTTTTAAATAGTTATAGACATCAACAAACCATTCTCTAGAGTCCACATGGGAACAGATGGGGAATTCAACTTCAGGTTCTTTGGGAACCACAGGGGTTTGTAGAATTTGGACCACAAAGTGGTACTCTTTTGTGTCTTCTTCAAAAGGTAACAAGGAAGTGGCAGTTTCCATGGTGTCAACATGCCTATTTTCCCTCCTAGGGACATTATCTGTTGTGAAGGAAGAGAATTGTTTGATTAAGGACAAGGAAATGTCTCGATATTAGGACAACTTACTTTGCTTAGCTTGATAGGCTCATGTTATTTGATTCACTATAAGCTCAGTCACCTAGGATATAGAGGCACCTGATTTTTAGTGCTATCGCGGCGCGTAAGCTAGCTATAAGGGCTTCGTACTCAACGATGTTATTAGTACAAGGGAAGTTTAACCGAAAGGACAAGGGGACTAGTTTCCCTTTGGGGGATATTAGGACTACTTCTGCTCCAGAACCGGTTTGACATCTTGACCCATCGAAGTACATTTTCCATTCGAGATCCTCATTGATCAAGAAAATGCTTTCATCGGGAAACAGATCTAAGCTAAGAAAGGAGCGAGATGAGGGAGCGTTTTCCAACTGATCTACAACTGCTTGTCCCTTTATCAAATTTTGACTAACAAACTTTATGTCAAACTCAAAAAGCAACATAACCCATTTCGCTAACCTTCCTACCAGGTCAGTGGTGGAGAATAAATGCCTTAAAAGATCTATTTTTACAATGACGTGTGTTTCGACATGAACGAGGTAATGCCTTAGCTTCTATGTAGCAAAGATAAGAGCAAGGCATTTCCTTTCCATGGAGGAATAATGGGTTTCGTAATCAACCAGGATGTGGCTAATGTAGTAGACAACTCTTTCTCTCCCAAATTCATCATAGTGAGCCAAAAGGGCTGCTAAAGCATATGGTGACGCAGCTAGATAGATCTGAAAGTGTTTATCTTGCATAGCTGACATCAATACGGGAGGGTTGGCTAAGTAGGCTTTGATCAACTCAAAGGCCTTTTGACATTCCTCATCCCACATGAAGTGAATGTCCTTTTTTAACAAATGAGTGAAAGGAAGGGTGCAATCAGCCAATTGAGTTATGAATTTATGAATTTCCTGAATCTTTCCCTATAAACTCTGCAACTCGATAATATTCCTTGGCGGAGGCATGTTAACAATAGCATCGATCTTTTTAGTGTTGACTTCGGTCCTGCAATGAGAGACTATGAACCCTAGAAGCTTGCCGACGTCAATGCCAAAGACACACATAAGGGGATTTAATCTCATTTTATAGAGTCAAAGTCTTTTGAAAATTAGACAAAGGTTTTTGGGATGATCTTGACGGGTTACGGATTTGGCTAATATATCATCAATGTAATCCTCTAGAATCTTATGAATGAAGTCATGAAATATCAGGGTCATCGCCTATTGGTAAGAAGCTCCTGCATTCTTTAATCCAAAGGGAATGACCACATAATAGAAGTTACCCCATGGGATAGTAAAGGTTGTCTTGTACTGATCATCTAGGTTAATACAGATCTGATTATAACTCGAGAAGCCATCCATGAAGGAAAGCAATGCATGGCCTGTAGTCGAGTCAACAATCATGTCTATATTAGGTAACGAAAAAATCATCTTTAAGGGAAGCCTTATCAAGGTCTCGAAAATCAATGCATATACGAATGCGATCGTCAGGTTTACTAACAACGACTATGTTTGAAATCTAAGGGGAATAATCGATGGGATGAATAAAACTTGCTTTTAACAGTTTCTCTATCTCAGTCTTAACCATTAATGCTACTCTAGGATTGATTTTTTGGATCTTTTGCTTAACCGGCTTAGCATCGTGACATAGAATGATATTATGAACTACTATAGATTCATCAATATTGGGCATATCCTCATATTTCCAAGTGAATATGTCAGGATGGGAATGCAAGATATCAGAGTGTTCATTTGCTTCTTCCGAAGAAAGACACTTTATGATTTTGATCACCTTTTTAGGGGATACGAGGTCCATAAAGACCTCAACAGTATCTCCTTTTATAAGGGAACTTCAGTCTTTGTGCTTAGGTGTTGGAACGTCATCACTAGTGTTAGATAGAGGGTCCTCCTAATCAATATTCATGACAAATTCCCTGAAATATGCTTGGATATGCAAGTGATACGAGAAACATCTTTTGTGATGATAAGGGGGGAGTGAGGAGTATGCACCCAAAAATCCCTCTAATGCTTCATCACAAGAGAAGATATCTAGAGGAATATTTTCGGCTTGCTCCTTTTCCTTTATTAACTCAGGGTGGATGAGGTTCAATGGTTCAGCTGAAATCATATTAACACTCCATCAAGACCTTAGCTTAGATTGTTCAATGGAACAACCTAGCCCCAAGTTATGTCGTCATGGCTTAAGGTCGACAGGGACTTGAATGCCCTGCTCAATATGTCCCAGGCCCTTTTTCCCATAGCCATATTGAGAAGCGAGTTCATATCTGAATCCATAGCGAGTTTGTAAAACTTTAGGGGGCAGAAGATCCACATAGAGCGCTTCATTCCACCAATGGACGTCAAATGTCTCTACGGGGGTACTTCTACCTCCTTTTTTGGATTCACAAATGTTAACTTCTTTTTTAAGAGGTGGACCGTTCTTCTTAGCATGGGAAGGAGTCATTTCCTAAACATGATTGCACTTCTTCTCTTCTATGGGAATTTTATCCACCTTTGTACTAGGGTCACATGGAAAGTCTATGCAAGAGTGGTCCACCTTGTATTCTGCAATAAAGAATTCAGAAAAGTTCAAGGAACCCCAATCATCCCCTAGGAAGGCATTTGTTTGAGATGATATGGGAGAATCAGGATCCTCCACTTTAGGTGTTTCTTTAGTTTCGACACTCGTCCTAGGAATGATTTCCACAGAGGGTATTAATGAAAAACATGCCATAGCGTCAGTGGTTAAGGAAGGAATACAATTTTTTAGGGTAGACACGGTTGAAACGTGATCGGTGGCAACTAGTTCATAGAGGTGAACACCTTCTGGATCTGCTTTGATTGTGACCACTTGATTGTTTGCAACAAATTTCAAAGAATGATGTAAAGTGGAGGTTACAACACCCATAGCGTGGATCCAAGGTCTCCCTGAGAGGAGATTATAAGGTAAAGGTCCGAGCATCACATAAACCAATGTGGGTAAGGTAATGGGGCCTAGCTGCAAAGGTAGTATTATTGTACCTAGAGCTTGGCGGCCAACGTTATCGAATCCATAAATGTATAGAGAGGAAGCTACCAAGGAAGACAAATCAACTTTGATTTTAGGTAGTAGGTCGATACAACAAACGTTGAGTGTCAATCTGGTATCAACGAGAGTACACCTAATATCAATGTTATTAATGTTAACTATGATCATTAAAGGTTTTGCTTGCTTTTGCATGTTCGAAGGTGGGAGTTCTTGTGGGTGGAACATAATATTCGACGAATCCGCATGAATAGGAGCCAACAATGTATTAACATCCGTAGGCCTAGCGGAGGTGGGAAAGAGAATATTTTGCAGGGCCTCCTAAAGCATTTCTTGATAAATCAGGGTAGTTTGAAGCAAGTCCCAAAGCAAGATCTTAGCTAGATAATGTGAAGCTGCTCAATAAGATCATAATCGCCTGGTGATTTGATCGTAGGTTTAGGTGTTGTAGGAAGGCTCAGTTGGGAAGGTGGTAAAGAAGTAGGTTGTGAAGTGGGAATAGAAGGTTGTTGATCCAAGTTTTATCTGTTACTCCTTGTAGGATATGTATGCCCAATGACGTTGTAAGATGTGGAATATGTAGATTTCACAAACCCTGAATACAAGTCTGGTGAATTATTATGGCCTAGAATTTTGTAGATGATAGGGTCGGCTGGGGTTACATAGATGATGGGTTTCCTAGGGCTCGGGGGAGCCACTGAGACTACCACCACATTTACTGATCCCTCAGCCTTTCGAGAAGGGACTTGTTCAAGAGATTTACGAGTAGGGGGGAATGCCTCTAAGAAATCATCTAGGGCATCCTCCAACATATCAAAATCTTCCTTAGGAAAGTCTTCATAGTAAATGTGCAACATTGGAAATAAAATTTTGACATTCACATCAGGTTCACCAAAATGTGATATAAGAGGGAGTCGTTGCACACGGGTCTCTCCCTTCTCGAGAGGTCACTAGGTAACGAACTTCCCTTATACTCCTCAAGACAACACAAAATGATAAAGTATCAAAGATGTAGTTATGTTCTCAGAAAAAGGGTCAAAGATATTGAGAGAGCCAAATTAGAAGTATTCTGTCCCAGAAGAGAGAGCTCTCGGCCAGAAGACGTTAGCACGGAACTAGGACGCCAACGTGACACGGTGTCATCTAAAAGTCATGCTGGCATCCCGAGCGACAAAGGAATCAAGAACTCAACAGAAAAAAAGTAATTCTACTCTTAGGCTCATGAGTGATATAACAATTTTTTTAACCTAACCAGAAAGCCAAATGTTGAAGGAAATACCACAATACTTGGAGAGAGTTTACCCTTTTCTCGAATGCTCGAATCTTTGCTCCAAGTTCCTTTTTTGTAACCTACACACATGAGATCAAGGAAAAAGTTGTTGGGTGGCTGTATAGGGGCCTGCCTCAGTTAGATCCCATTTTGGTGTTCCCACCTCCATGGACAACCAAGTTGGGAAGGTAAGCAAAGTGTGTGGTGAAAGAAATACTCGCTCAAGGAGTAGAACCTGCACCATGATAAGCATGTGGTGAAAGCAAGACCCACTCGAGGAGTAGAACCCACACCACAATAAGGTAAACAAATGCTATTGGAAAGAAAGTGATGAAAAGAGAGAGAGCGTTACCCACGGGCCAAAGCATTCTCTGAAGCACATGGATGCATCGCTAAGTGCTTTCTTGAGAGCTGCTACTACTAGAGGGACGTCAGTTTGGCATGGCTTCGCCTGTGAATGCATTGCTATCAAAGGAGAAGTCTCAAAGTTGTGGCTAAAGAAAAAAAATAACTTTAGTGATGTCTTCCAATCTTCCAACCTCCAAATGAGAGGAAAAAGGAGGTTCTTATGCTTGCAAGGGTGGCAAAGAGCCGTTACTTTTAGAATGTAACCATTGGGATACGTGTCATAGGGGTTAGCCTTCCAGATTCCACATTTTAGACTCGAGAAACAGACGAGATGCTAGTGCGACACACAAACGTCTGTGCATTGAGCAGTCATACGAAGCCTATATTGTCATAAAACACTTTTGTTAGGCTTCTGCTGCTCGGCCACTTGTCCTCCTGGAGTCAAAATCATGACATTCCGACTAAGGGGGTTTTTCCATTAATGTTTTGGGGTGTCATAAATGCTAGGCAAGAATGTGGAAATATGGAATTTCCCCTAGGTACAATTCTATGATATTACAACACCATCAACTATAGAAACAAAAAAGTTAGCTCCAGGCCAGATACTAACAATAGCTTTCTCAAAAATTTCTTTCTTCATCTTTGTCTCTTGTAAAAGGAGGACATCTACTTTATTATCAAAAATACAAGACTTAACCAAAAACTGTTTATAGGGGATATGAAGGCTCCTAATATTCTAGGATATGTACTTCATTAAAAAATAGAAGCACCCCCACCACCAACACCTTCCAACCCCCATTCTACTTTTTCTTGGGCTTAGATCTCATGATTGAGTCTAAGGTTTTTTGTTTGCCTGCAGCCACATCCCTTACAGTATCTTTCAATCTTGATTCCTTTTGGGAGGGTCTACCCACCTTATTTCCCCCTCCAACATCCAGTTTCTTTTTCTTTTTGCTTTTCACGGTGGCTTGTGTCCATCCCTCTTCATCCTCCTTATCACTTGATCCTTGAGAGAAGCCAAGAAGGTCCAACATCTCATTCAGATTTTGAGCACCTAACTGAGAAACAATATTTAGCTCTTCTAGAGATGAAGTTGTTTTGTGAAGAAAAAACTCTCCCTCTTCCAAGACTTCAACAATGACATTTGTTTGCTCGTTAGCCTTCAAATCCTGGACATTCCGCACCAGCAAGGGGTCCTCAACTTGGACTGAGCTTCAGCCTGAGGAACAACCAACACCCTTGTATCATTTTCCTTTAGAAGGGGAATGGACACCTTATGGGGGGAAGTAAAAAGAGGCTACATTCCAGAATCCATAGCCTTAGGTGAAATGTCTCCTTTAGACCTCTTACCTTTAGCTTTTGAACTTTTTCCTAGAACCACACAAGAATCAATGAGATGGCCAAACCTCTTACAATGCTGGTAGAAGAGGTGGGAATTTTCAAACTCCAGGGGTTGGGTCCACTTACCAAACTTAGACTTAAGTAGAATAGAAGAGGGAAGAACCATATTGACAACCACATTGACACATATACAAGCATATACAAGCCTTGATCTCTCCTGGGTGATTTTATCAATGGCCAATAGACTCCCAAAAGAGTTTGCAATTCCCTATAAGATTTGTTTCTCTGAAAACTCCAAGGGAATCCCCAAAAGGAAAACCCATGTTGGCGCAGACGATCCCAAATCGGCCGACGGGTCAAATCTTGGTTTCCATTTACAAAGAGAGGAAGTTTTTAAAACCTGGGTCAAAGGCCCAAGGATCACCGGTTAAAACTTTGAACATATCCTAATAAACCACAAAAGAGAATAGAAAAATACCTCAAGGCATAAAATTTATGGTGACACTACCATTGAGGTTCTAGGTGGAAGCAACCCATTGATGAACTAGTTCAATATTTGGCTTGAATGCCAAGAAATTTCCAACCAAAGCTATTTTGAGGTTATCCATTGTCTTCAGCATGAGGACCTTAGGGACATTGACTTCCCAGCTAGTAACCGAGTAGGAAGCAGATTTAGCAAGACTTTTAAACTTGGCTGGTGAGTCAGACCCCACCAACTTTTCCACGTAGGAAGCCAAAGCTTCCTCCAAAAAAAAGGAATTAAGCCCAAACGTCGGAGAGAAGGGTGACTTCCTAGATATTCCATTAGTCTTTTCCCCAGGGGAAAGGGAAATAGTACGAGAAGAAGAAGTCTTATTAGAAGCAACTAGACTGGCCACTACCACTGCAAACACAACCCCAGAAGAGGGGACAACATTCTTAGAATGGGGATCCTTTTTGGCCCCCCACAAACAACCTATGAAATATATAACAAAGAAATAGTATCGAAAATTCAAAAAATAGCCAGTGTGGGAAGAGGTAGACCAGAGCAGAGCTGAATAGAAAAATCATATAGAGGAAAGTGTATGTTTTTTCTCTATCATTGTATTTGATTGCTTGTTATTCTATGTCTAGAAACCCTGATTTGTTATTTACATATCTTTCTGCATCAATTTTAGTCTATTTTGCATCTAAATGTGGTGTCCTCTTGGGCACACCTACACCCTAGAATAGTGGTATCATACCATACCACTTTGTAGTGATATTAGGCATTGATGTGACCATCCATTTTATGCCCTGGCTCACAACATTCATTTGTTTCTAATTGTTTAGATATTTTTGAAATTTAATTTGTAACTGTCACTAGAGCCTACATAGTGGTCATTTAGTGGTTTCCCTATTTAGTTTGTTCTTTTTTTGGTTTTTTGAGGGGGAGTGTTGCTAGGAGAGAGAGAGTTTATTTTTGGGATTTTTGGGTCGAAGAACAATTAGAGGCGGTCTACTATTTTCTAAGGTAAGCTCAATAAATTAAAAAGGTAGGAAATTGCTGTGTAATCTTTTCAAGGATACTTGTTAATTCAATTGACCCCACAAGGATAACAAGGATAGAAGGATACGTGGCTTTGGAATATGTTATACTCGAGGTGTTTCTCAAGAAAATAATGTCTTTGATTTTGGGGTGATTTTGTTGGAAATTATGTTAGGACATGAACCTGTGAGGTACATGACTAAGGCCAACAAGCAACTGGAGAGGGTTTCTTTGATATAGTCTATGAATAAGATTATTCTTTTTTGATGATAATGTAGAGTTTATAGGAAAATTAAGGTCTTGGATTGATCCAAGGCATAAGGATTCTTTTACCTTGGATTGTGTAGAGAGGATTGGTAGGCTCACTGCTTCTTCTGTGGACTCTGAACCTGACAAGAGGAATGATATGAGGAATGTGGTAGGGTAGCTCTCCAAATTGTATATATGGTCGTAACAATGGTCTAAACAATTGTAAGCTAACAAAGATTTGATAACTACCACATTTGAAGCAAGATAACAATAATCTCTCAATCTATAAGAGAGATCATCTAATTCTTTTTATTTTCTTCATTGATATATTGAATTGAGATTATAGGGAAGAGGCAAACCAAAACTAAACATCAACCATTCTCAATATGAGAACCAAAATTCTAGAAAAAATTCACCAAAAATTTACTACATTAAGCAAAGGCAACCCGTTTTCCAACAAACATTTTAAAGGATGACCTTTGACATAGTTACATTCACCTTAATATTCTAGAGTGAACACAAACATTAGCCATTCTTGTTTGCATAAATAAGGTTTTTTAAAATTATCTATATGTTGACTACACTATTAAAGAAAACCTAGTTTCCATAAAATAGAAGGGCACAAACATCACATACCTACACTCAAAATAGCACTCTTGTTTTCATAAAATAATTTTAGCTTTTATTTTATATTGATATCCATATGTGTAAATATGTCCTCAAATATGTGCTCTTAAAAAGAAATTATTATTCCATGTCCAAAAATCAAGCTAGCAAGTGCAAAGTACAAAAAACAAATCAATGATATGAGCAATTTAAAGTTTTTCCAACCTCTTATTCTAGAGGTAATACCATTTTAAAAACTAAACTAAGGACAAAAACACATAAAGCTAATATTGCAGCATCCTTCAAAAGCACGAGAGTTGTCATGACATCTATCATTATTTAGTTTGAAGTAACTTGGTGACTATGATTATATGTTGTGTTTATTCTATATGAAAGCTTTGTCATAGGTTATCAATAAGTTTCTATCTTATAAGCAAGTGGTATGGGTGACTTAGAGAGTTGAGGAGATTATCTATATAAGGTTATTTTTCATCCTTTTCTTATTTGTTATTGTGTTGAATTTGATGTTTGCTTCAATTTTCGCATCTAAGGAAGGGGGAAATATTGTTAACTTTGTCAAAATATAAGTAGTGTTAATGACATGTTGAAAGGAATGATGAAGTAATGATTAAGAATTTCTCTTGGAATTGTTAAGACTTTCCCATTAACAATTGGCTTCAAATGATTAGTTAACAACCCAAAATATAGTGTTTGAAATAATTATCAACAAGGAAAAACATAAAGCGATTTCAAAGGTAAATTTCAAGGGAATTGTAATAAAGGACTTACAATAGGTTAATGATATTTATGGAAATTGAGCAGTGATCAACCGCATCAAAGGAAACATCTTCATAAAAGTAGCAACAGTTAAGTATTTTTTATTAGCAAGTGAAAGATACTAAAATTAATGGAAAAATCTGCAATAAAGTAGGTACAACTCACTTTTACGTAGCAAAGAGAAGAAAGAATGCATAATTGGAAATCATTGTTGGAATAAGCAATTGTAAGATACTAAAATTAATGGGAAAAAATACAACAAAGCAGGTACAACTCACTTCTACGTAGCAGTAGAGAAGAAAGCATGCATAATTGGAAACAATTGCTGACATGTTGATCACACAAATCAAATGGAAGTGGTGAATGGAAAAATAATTGACTCTAGATTACATTATTGCTGACAAGTTGATCACACAAATCAAATGGAAGTGGTGAGAATATCTTACACAAAAAGGATAATCCGGATCAAAACACCGAATCAACATACTTTCATTACCGGAGTACTTGAAGATTGATAAACGACAAAATTCCATTTAGGCAATTATCCAAATTCCACTTGTTGACATCAACGACAATCTCTCAATTTCCAAAAATCTCTCCCTTTTTCATTGATGGCAACACAAGATGTGAAAACTATCAAAAAACTCATTTCTTTCTCTCTCTCCCCCTTTGACATCAATGGAAAAGGAAAAAAGAGTTTAAAAATGCTTTAACTCATCCTTTGCATACCTGAAAACTCCCCATAAGAAGTATATCCCAAATACAGATGATGAACAGAGGTTTATGCCCCTTGAAGCTTGCTAAGAATCTTGCTCTATGAGGATCTCTCTTCATCCCAAAGCCTTTTTTCCTCTAACAAGGCACTGCATAGATAATTGAGATCGCATAAGATGTCCTTTCCTTCAACCACAGTTCCGAGGGCAACATTAGATTTTAGAATCCTGTCAGCTAACAAACGAGTATAATAGACGTGTGTACACTTGATCTTGATTAAATCTCCAAGCTTCCAATATTTTCAACCATCTCTCCTTTTCCTTTATGCAATGCAAGATATTCCTCATGCAGTTTTGTTAGTCCATACCAAGTCTGATCATTCAAATCAAGAGCAGGATCAAATTAGCCAGATGCAAACTTGATCTGAGTTTCAATTGAGTTCTCAAAATCCTTGTATTTATGAATTGCATCAAGCTAAGTCCAATAGAATGTGAATAAAATCTTGACCTCTTTCTCACACTCTTGAATATCTTTAAGTCTTTCAAGTGCAGAATTGTGAGTGGAATTGCATTTCTCAACAATTTCCAATAATCCTTTATCTTCAACCCAAGTGACCATGTCACTTACTGCTCTACTCTTTAATTCATCAAATCTATTAGTTAATGAATTTGATCTTACCATCATGGAATGTGATGAATTGGTGATGACACTAGGAGCTATCTGAGACTGTGCTATTCTCCTGGCTAACTGCCAAAAGCATGAACTAATGAAAATGCACCTTCCTTGTCTTGGGGTTCAGTTCCGATGAAGCACAATACATAGAATGCACACTTATCTTCACATCTCACACATATCCATTTATATCTCTAACTTCATATATCTTTCACACATTCTCCCTTTCTTTGCCTCACTCTCTTGCTTCTCTATCCAATGACTTACTTATATATATATATATATATATATATCCATGTTTACTAATTAGGTTGGCCTAATCAACTCTTTCAGCATCATCCTCATCTTTGCACATAATAATTCAGCGTGGACCTGAGATAGATCCCATTATTCACACATAAAAAACTTCTCAATATTGATACATAATTAGGTCGGCCAGAGTTAGACTAAAAAATCCAAATATACATGCAATCCATCAAATGTGTAACACAAAAGCATGTTAGCAAATTGAATTCTTCCTTAGACAGCACCAAGCTACTTGTCTTCAACACTACACAATAAGATAATCAAACATGAGAAAATGTGGAATCTCCCACGTTAGTGTATGAAGACTCATTGTAGATTACAAAACATAATATTGTCATTCATATCTTTTGAATGCCTTCACATCTCATTATGAAATTCCAAAGCAAGATGTCTCTTGAAGTCTCAAACCTATTTACAAAGTCCTGTGATGATATATTTTTTTGGACCAAAAAACTGACATATAGAGCCAATGTATGAGTGTGACACTATTTCCAAAACAACGGGTAATTGTACCTTTCCAACCATACAACCTAGTCAACTGAAACCATGTCAATGAATGCAATCGATATCAAGATGAAACATATTATCATCTTCAGAGCAGATCTTACACAAAAAGGATAATCCGGATCAAAACATTGGATCAATAGACTTTCATTACCAGAGCAGCTGGAGACTAATAAACAACAAAATTCCATTTAGACAATTATCCAAATTCCACTTGTTGACATCAATGACAATCTCTCAATATCAAGAGTCACTCCCTCTGCCAACAATGGCTATGATGGACACCCTGATGACAGAATAGGAGCCTCCTACTCCTCCTCAAGTTGCAATCTCCAACTCTTAGAGTTGAAGAGACCGCCTTTCTCATGAGCATAACAATTGTGTCGCGAGAGTTTTTTGAGCATATTTACTTGATTATTAAATTAGTTTTCAAGCACCAAAACCATCAATTGATCTTGGCCTCCTAACATTTAGAATGGTGGCCACAGAATCTCCACTGTTGCTCTTCTTTTGAACACCTATGAAAAGATACTGATGCACACTCAAACTCTAGATCAAGAATTACAAGAACATATCTGGGTAGTTTTTAGCAAGTAAAAAGATTCAGCTCAATTTTGTTTTCAATTTTTTAGTAATTTATAATAATCTGAGCTTTTTGCTAGGAATACAAGCAGCAACTCTTCTCTATTTGAAGCATTTTGTTACTGTTGTAGGAGTTAATTAAAGCAGTGCTGACATAAACAAGGTTGCAGATACAAAAGCTATATTGATAGAGAAATCCAACAACGTGCGGTAGAATAGTTTGCATTGAGTCAGAAAGGGCCAGTTCTAATGGACATACTGGCTGAAATTGCTAAATTTCCTGAACGTCAGGTACGATATGATGGTTGAGATGTTACACTATGCAATGAACTAAGAGACTGAGTTCCTAAATACATTTGAAAGTCCTTATTACTACATGAGTGATCTGTACTTGCTTATGAGTTTTACTGCATTATTATCAGTCTGCATTATTGAGGAGAGAAGAAGATATAGAGTTAGATACGGCTGAGCTGAGTGCTACAAAATTGTGAGTGCAACAACAAATGTCAAGTGCTATAGTTGTATCAGATCAACGTCCTGCTAATGGATCTCTACGTACTGGCTAAATAAAGATTCCTATAAGACTGGTAATGCTGTTAGGAACATGATGTTTATTTCATTCTGTTTTGAGAAAATATTATCATTTAACACTCTTGCTGTGCTTTTTTTTTCTGTGATTATATTGGGACCATTCTTCAAGGTGTAATTGTGTATAATATCATATCTGTAAATGCTGCAGGATGTTGGTAAAGTTTGAACAAGGACCACGCCAGGCTAATGGAGCTCTTTCCAAGCAAGATGCGCAAACTACACCACCGACACCTGATCTATTAGGGGATCTTTTGTATCCTCCTGCTCCAGTTGTCTCGACCCCTTCAAGCTCATCGTTGTCTTTAGAAGGTCCTCCTGAAGATTCAGATCCTTTAGCCCTGGCAATTCTTGGGGAACAACCAAGTTCAATACAGGTAAATATGTTGGAAATTCTATACATTGACAAACATGGATGTAGATGATGAATAAATCTACATTTTCTGCTTTGGGATGCCTCCCTTTGCTTGGATATTTAGGCTTGAACTTGTATGTAATTTTCTAGGCTTTTACCTCCTTTTTTGATGCCTTTGTTGTTTTACTCATTTATTTATGATCTGGTCACCTTTCTAGCCTTTTCTTTCCTATCTTGGCCTGCAATGGGCTACAAATTTATTTTTGATTTTGTACATTGCTAATATATTTTGGGGCTCTAGAAAATTCACCGACCGACAAAAAATTCACCGCCAGTAATTCACCACCATGGAAATCTAACCACCAAAAATTTATGCAATTAATTTTTCGCGCGGTGAATTTTCCCATTCCTGCAGTGAATTGTTGGCGGTGAATTGCTGGCCGAGAATTTGCGTATGCCATATTTTGGCAGTTTGATCTTTGATATTTTCCCATGATTACTTTAAGTTGTAACTGCATATTGTGACATTGACTGTGCTTACAATATGGAAAATCAAGATCATTTTTCATAATTACAAGTTTACAATAGACTCACATGGTTTACATGTTAGAAAGGGAAATGTTTGGATTTACAATGGATTAACACAACTTGGATTCATAAATAAAAGTTACAATGGGTAAACATGGTCCGGATTCATGGGGGCAAGAGGAGATAAATAATAAATTCTTAAAATAAATCAGAGATAAAATACACATCAAAGTTTTATATTATCACAAGTCTAAAGAAATATGTTGATTGCTCTTACCCATGAAATTTTTGTGGCTTAGATAATATAGTTTAATCAATCAAGCTAAAGTTTGGTGTTGAAAATTATGTGAAAAGATTGCTTCAAGACATTTTATAGACACTTTACGGTTGTACAAATGTTATAATAAAAGTTTAAAAAAAAGCTAAAATCTAGTTTAAAAATTGTGTGAATAGAAATACTTAAATACACAAGTTGTGTGAATAAGGTTTAATGCTTAAAACTTACATAGGCCAAGAAATAATTAGAGAGATAGTATAGCGTGTTACTCTTGTTTATAAATTTTAAGGATATAGCGTTTTACTTTTCCCCAATCACAATGGAGAATGGAATGTGAAAATTGGGAAACAAGCGTCTCAGACACTTTGCTTCCTCTCCAAAAAATAATTCTAGAGGTTGGCACAAGAAACTTCTTTACAAAAGCACAAAAACATATTTGATTACAAATTATTATATATCAACTCAATAGAAATTCCAAAGGGACAATAATTAAACATATAGCATGATGAAACAAGAATGACCAACAAACAAGAATGGTCAAGACAATGGTTAGGGGACATATGATATCCATTTTTTCATCCTCGTCTCTTGTGGGAAGGAGATGTGTCCCCACTCTCTGAGAAAATTTTTCTAAGGGAAATTAATTTAATATGTAGAAACCTTTCAAGTCCTTCATATGGATCTATGGAATTGGTATGCTGATTATCTTTCTTCTATACACTTTCAAACATTAAGTTTGTTCTTAAAGATTGAAAATGTGAATACTGTGGTCAATTGCGAATGTTGCTGAGTGCTTTCAAGTATTATGCCTTAAAGATAGTGGAGTTCTCTATGAAGATCCTTTTATTCAGGTACACCTTTTGATACTTGCTCCTTTGTTTATAGTCCAGATGTTTCAGTATGCAATATGCATGTCACACCATGTTGATTTAAGTGTTTATGTTCACACCATGTTGATATGCAAGTTTGAACTAATCTAATATGGAAGATTGTGCTAAGCTTATTAAAAAAGGCTATAGTTTTTCATTCTTGGCATGCTGTTAAAACTGGAACTTAATGGTGAAACAGTCTTTGAAACCTCTTGAACCACCACTTTTGTTTTAGTAATTTCTCATCCACCTGCAACTTTTCTTGTTAGTAATTGCTTGGAAACCCTAGTTTTTTGCATTATTTTGTTAATTTTCTTTTATAATTTGTGCGGTTTTGATCAAGTATTAGGAAATCCTAATTTAGCAAATCTTCATTTTAAAATCAGCAAACCCAAACTTTCAAGAAAAGAATTGGGAGCTTTAGTTTTTGTCCTTACAGATTTGGTTATGTGTAAACCACAGATATACTGATAACTTCATTATGCTAGAATAAAAAAGTATGGCGTAGTCTTATACTTTTGATACCCTACTACATCCAATCAATATATTAAATGAAACTTGGCACTATTCTAAGCACTATCCTCCTATCTGAGTATAGTCATACCAAATTTTTACACTCAAATTCTTAAAGCGTTTGCAAATCCTTTCTCCTTGACCCTGTGGTTTGAATTCTTCCACAATGCTTCAACTAGATATGCTTCATTACTTATATTCAGGCTCTAACTCTATCATTGAATTTCAATGCAACAACTCATTACAGCCAACACACCCATCAACCAAAATTGTTGAAATTGAAAATTCTTCAAGTGCTCACTGGGTTGTATATATCCATTTTCCTTGATCCCCATTATATCTCACAATCTAATGGAGGCATCATACCATGTTAATCATCATCATTTCTCCAAAACTCATTGCCCTGCAAGATCAAGATCCACTCTCAGATCATCACGTTTCATGGTGGGAGCTAGTAATTCTGTTAGAATCGATTTGAATAATGAGAAGAGTGGTAGAGGTGTAATGGGCATAAAAGCATGCGAGAAGGATAAGGATAGCTATTCTATTAAGAAAGGAACTCCTTATAAAAACTAGGGGAGAGGTTCCAGTAGTTGTGCACCCTAACTTTGTGCTTCTAATTATCCTACGTGGAAATTTTAAATCATTCTCAATTTTTTATAGAAACTTACAAGTGGCAAGTCCCCTAATTATAATTTTTGTTTCAGGGCCACATCATCAAATATTATGTCACATCAAAATGATTTTTGTTAAGGTGGCATGGGTAGTTGAGCGCTGATATGGAATCATATGATTGATTTCTTTTTAGATTAAAGGAATACATTTTGTTTAATTATGGGTAGTCAAGTCACAAGTGTTGGGCATTATATAAACAACTACTATTGCAACTATTGGGCATTAAATAAACAACTACTATCACAACTATTGAAACATGCTCAACTATTAAGTCCTCTCCCCTATGTAGTATCCCTAGACAATCCACCTACTTCATTTTATAAAACTCACTCATTGGTAGATATTCTACATGCTTTGAATAAAAGGGTCCCAGATAAAATCATCAAAATCAAGCAAAAGGAGAACAACAAAGGCTGTGGAAGTTGATGTTACACCTACCAATTACACTTGCGTGTCATGAAAGATAATAGAGATGAAGGAATGCATAATTGATGAGAGCAGGTTCAAGACTCACTACCTACCATTTTTAGCAATTCAATCATAACTTCATTTAACATATTATGTTATTCTAGAAAGTCAACAATATGCATGTTATCTCTTACATGTACAAAGACATGGGATTTCATGTTGCTCTTCTTACACCCTTTTGAGTTTTCAAATGGAAACAAGATAAAAAAGTATTCTTATTTTTGAAAATTTCAATGTGTTCTCATTATTTATTTCATATTAACTTGTAAGGATTGTTTGACCTACTGCCATTAAATTCCTTGTTTGTTTGACCTATTGCTCATCTACAAGTCATTTTTTTGTGTGTTTATCCATGAGGTTGACAAACTGGTTCTCTTGGTGATGACTGGGGAATTTGAAGTGGAGTATTTGAGGTTATAGAGTTTTTTATGTCTAAAGGTATTTTCCTACTTCCTCGGTTTGCTGGATTATTGAGAACATATAGTCCACAAACAAAAAGTTTCGCACAAACATCACACCTTAAATTTATTTCTAATCTGATTTGGTATCACATATTGATCAAATTTTTCTATCCCAACAATCACTTTCCTTGTATTGATTATTGTAAATAAGATTTCAAGTTCTCCCAAACATTGGTGTGAGCAACTAAGATGATGCCATTTTCAGGGATAAAATCTCAAAATTTGTTAGTAAAATTGAAGGGTGTGGTTGTATTGTTAGATTTCACAAATACTCTTAAGAGGCTTGGATTATTCTCTGCATAGTACTTTTGATGTGAACTGTGAACACAATTAATTGACAAAATATTCTACAGTGATGGGAGGTATTTTGGAGAATTCATATAAAGGTATAGATTTACAAACTAGCAAATTTTAGTTGAATAGACTTTAGAGCAATAGTAAGACTAAGGTATAGATTTACGCACCTCCTTTCGACTAAGGTAAGGTGGGTTGGGTATTGAATTGGGTTGGGTTGTAGGGATACCTCTAAGTCAACAAAAAGAAGAGAGAGAAGTTTAACTTTTTATTGTCTTTGAAAGGGGTTTGGATTAGAATATTTTGATTAATTGGAGACTAACTTAGAAAAAAATTCTAGGGGGACTAGTCTTGCCCCAGCATGACACCCTTTCCCGACCCCAACTTGGGAAAATGTAAGACCAAGGTAAAGCTGGTAGCACATTGGGCTAGGTCATAGGGATACTCCCGAGTTAATAAAAAATAGAGAAAGAGAAATTCATACATTTTTATCGGCTTTGACTATTGCATACATCCCCAAGGGATTAGTCTCACCCCAACGTGACACCCCTTCCCGAACCCAACTTGGAAAAATTTAAGTCCAAGGTAAGGTAGGTAGGGCATTAGGTTGGATCATATGGATACCCTTGAGTCAAAAAAAAAGAGAGAAAGATAAGTTCATACATTTTTATCATCTTTGACTATTGCATACATCTCCAAGGAATTAGTCTTGCCCCAGCATGACACCCCTTCTAGACCTCAACTTGGAAAAATTTAAGAGCAAGGTAAGGTAGGTAGGGCGTTGGGCTAGGTCATAGGGATACCCCTAAGTCAATAAAAAATAGAGAAAAAGAAGTTCATACATTTTTATTGTCTTTGATTGTTACATACATCCCCAAGGGATTAGTCTCGCTACAACATGACACCCCTTCTCGACCCCAACTTGCAAAATGTAAGACCAAGGTAAGGTAGGTAGGGCGTTGGGCTAGGTCATAGGGATACCCTTGAGTCAATAAAAAATCAAGAGAAGTTCATACCTTTTTATCATCTTTGACTGTTGCATATATCCCCAAGGGATTAGTCTTGCCCTAGCATGACACCCCTTCTTGACCCCAACTTGGAAAAATGTAAGACCAAGGTAAGGCGGGTAGGGTGTTGGGATGGGTCGTAGGGATACCCAAGAGTCAATAAAAAATAGAGAAAGAGAAGTTCATACATTTTTATTATCTTTGACTGTTTCATACATCTCCTGAGGGATTATTCTCGCCCCAACATTACACCCCTTCTAGACCCCAACTTGGAAAAATGTAAGACCAAGGTAAGTTGGGTTGGATGTTGGGATGGGTCGTAGAGATACCACTGAGTCAATAAAAAAAAGAGAAAGAGAAGTTCATACATTTTTATCGTCTTTGACTATTGTATACATCCCCAAGGGATTAGTCTCACCTCAGTGTGACACCCCTTCCCAACCCCAACTTGGCAAAATGTAAGACCAAGGTAAGGTGGGTTGGGCATTGGGTTGGGTCGTAGGGATACCCCTGTGTCAATAGAGAAAGAGAAATTCATACCTTTTTATCATCTGTGACTGTTGCATATATCCCCAAGGGATTAGTCATGCCCCAACATGACACCCCTTCTTGACCCCAACTTGGCAAAATGTAAGACCAAGGTAAGGCAGGTCAGATGTTGGGCTAGGTTGTAGGCATACCCTTGAGTCAATAAAAAATAGAGAAAGAGAAGTTCATACCTTTTTATTATCTTTGACCATTGCATACATCCCTTAAGGGACTATTCTCACCCTAGTGTTAAACCCCTTCCTGACCCCAACTTGGAAAAATGTAAGACCGAGGTAAGGCGGGTTGGACGTTGGGTTGGGTCGTAGGGATATCCCTGAGTTGATAGAGAAAGATAAGTTCGTACCTTTTTATCATCTTTGACTTTTGCATAAATCCCCAAGGGATTAGTCTCGCCCCAACATGGCACTCCTTCCTAACCCCAACTTAACAAAATATAAGACCAGGGTAAGGCAGATTGGGCATTGGGCTAGGTTATAGGGATACCTAGAGTCAATAAAAAATAGAGAAAGAGAAGTTCATACCTTTTTATTGTTTTTGAATATTGCATACATCCCTTAAGGTATTATTCTTGCCCCAGCATTACACCCCTTTCAGACCTCAACTTGGAAAAATGTAGGACCAAGGTTAGGCCCATTGGACGTTGGGCTGGGTTGTAGAGATACCACTGAATCAATAAAAAAAAGAGAAAGAGAAGTTCATACCTTTTTATCGTCTTTGACTATTGCATACATTCCTAGGGGATTAGTCTTACCTTAGCGTGACACCCCTCCCCGACCCCAACTTGACAAAATGTAAGACCAAGGTAAGGCAGGTTGGGTGTTGGGTTGGGTCATAGGGATACCCCTGAATCAAAAAAAAGTAGAGAAAAGGTTCATACCTTTTTATCATCTTTGACCTTTGCATATATCCCCAAGGGATTAATCTTGCCCCAACATGACACCCCTTCCTAACCTCAACTTGGAAAAATGTAAGACCAAGGTAAGATGGGTTGGGCATTGGACCGGGTCGTAGGGATACCCCTAAGTCAATAAAAAATAGAAAAAAGAGAATTTCATACCTTTTTATCATCTTTGATTGTTGCATACATCCCCAAAGGATTAGTCTCGCCCTAGCGTGAAACCCCCTTCCCAACCCCAACTTGGAAAAATGTAAGACCAATGTAAGGTGGGTTGGGCACTGCTCTGAGTCATAGGGATACCCCCGAGTCAATAAAAAATATAGAAAGATACGTTCATACATTTTTATCATCTTTGACTGTTGCATACATTCTCAAGGGATTAGTTTCACCCCAATGTGACACCCCTTCTCGACCCCAACTTGGAAAAATGTAAGACCAAGATAAGGCAGGTTGGGCATTGGGCTGGGTCATCGTGATACCCCTGACTCAATAAAAAATAGAGAAAGAGAAACCTTTTTATCGTCTTTAATTGTTGCATGCATTCCCAACTTGGTAAAATGTAAAACTAAGGTAAGGCATGTTGGGTGTTGGGCTGGGTCATAGGGATAACCCTAAGGCAATAAAAAATAGAGGAGAAGTTCATACCTTTTTATCATCTTTGACTGTTGCATATATCCCCGAGGTTTTAGTCTCTCCCCAGCATGACACCTCTTCCCAAACCTATCTTTTTATTGTCTTTGACTATTGCATACATCCCCAAGGGATTAGTCTCATCCCAACATGACACTCCTTCTTAACCCCAACTTGGAAAAATGTAAGACCAAGATAAGGTGAGTTGGACATTGGACTGGGTCGTAGGGATACCCCTGAGTAAATAAAAAATATAGAAAGAGAAGTTCACACCTTTTTATTGTCTTTGACTGTTGCATACATCCCTAAGAGATTAGTTTCACCCCAGCGTGACACCCCTTCCCGACCCCAACTTGTCAAACTGTAAGACCAAGGTAAGGTGGGTTGGGCATTGGGCTGAGTGGTATGGATATTCCCGAGTCAATAAAAAATAGAGGAAAAGAAGTTCATACCTTTTTATCATCTTTAACTATTGCAAACATCCCCAAGGGATTAGTCTCGTCCTAGTGTGACACCCCTTCCTGACCCCAAATTGGAAAATTGTAAGACCAAGGTAAGGTGGGTTGGGTGTTGGGCTGGGTCAATGAGATACAAGTTAATAAAAAATAGAGAAAGAGAAGTTCATACATTTTTATCGTCTTTGACTATTGCATACATTCCCAAGGGATTAGTCTTGCCTCAGTGTGACACCCCTTCCTAACCCCAACTTGGAAAAATGTAAGACCAAGGTAAGGCAAGTTAGGTGTTGGGTTGGGTCATAAGGATACCCCTGAGTCAATAAAAGATAGAGAAAGAGAAGTTCATACCTTTTTATCGTATTTGACTGTTGCATACATACATCCCAAGGGATTAATCTCACCCTAGTGTGAGACCCCTTTTCGACACTAACTTGAAAAAATGTAAGACCAAGGTAAGTTGGGTTGGGCATTGGGCTAGGTCGTAGGGATACCCCTTGAGACAATAAAAAATAGAGAAAGATAAGTTCATAACTTTTTATCATCTTTGACTATTGCATACATCCCCAAGGGATTAGTCTCGCCCTAGCATGATGCCCATTCCCGACACCAACTTTGCAAAATGTAAGACCAAGGTAAGGTAGGTTGGGTGTTGGGAATTGGGCTAGGTCGTAAGGATACTCTTGAGTCAATGAAAAAGTTCTTAGATTTTTATTTTATTTTACTGTTGCATACATCCCTAAGGGATTGTCTCACCCCAACATGACACCCCTTCTCGACCTCAACTTGGAAAAATGTAAGACCAAGGTAAGGTGGGTTGGGTGTTGGGCTAGGTCGTAAGGATACCTCTGAGTCAATAAAAAATAGAAAAAGAGAAGTTCATACCTTTTTATCATCTTTGACTATTGCATACCCAAGGGATTAGTCTCGCCTTAGTGTGACACCCCTTCCCAACCCTAACTTGGAAAAATGTAAGACCAAGGTAAGGTAGGTTGGGCATTGGGCTGGGTCGTAGGGATACCCTTGGGTCAATAAAAAATAGAGAAAGAAAATTTCATACCTTTTTATCATCTAACTGTTGTATACATCCCCGAGGGATTAGTCTCATCCCAACGTGACACCCCTTCTCGAACCCAACTTGGAAAAATGTAAGACCAAGGTAAGGCGGGTCGGGCGTTGGGTTGGGTCGTAGGGATACCCCTGAGTCAATAAAAAATAGAGAAAGAAAAGTTCTTACCTTTTTATCATCTTTGATTGTTTCATACATCCCCAAGGGATTAGTCTCGCCCCAATGTGACACCCCTTCCTGACCCCAACTTGGCAGAATTTAAGACCAAGGTAAGATGGGTTGGGCATTGGGCTGGGTTGTAGGGATACCCCCGAGTCAATAAAAAATAGAGAAAGAGAAGTTCATACATCCCCAAGGGATTTGTCTCACCCTATTGTGACACCTCTTCTCGACCCCAACTTGGAAAAATGTAAGACCAAGGTAAGGCGGGTTATGCATAGGACTGGGTCGTATGGATACCCTTGGGTCAATAAAAATAAGAAGACAAAGTTCATACCTTTTTATCATCTTTGAAAAGGGTTTGGATTGGAATATTTTGATTAATTAAAAGGCCAATTTTTTAAAAAACATAATGTGATTTTAGTGTACCTGTTGATTGATACACCAATAATCCATTTGTATTAAGTAACATATCATACTTCCTTTCCTTTTGTATCAAAAGTTATTTAGAAGAATTTATATTCTGACCCAATTTACCCCTTTTCAACCCCAACTTGGCAATTTAAACACAACAAACTATTTTTTATTCGTGTGGAAAAAGGAAGAGACAAGAGTTCAATCAAAAGATATAACTCTTAGTCGAGCAAATAGCAATATGAAACATCTTCCACATTTTTCAAAAGTGACTTGATTTCATTTATGTTGCTCAGTGATGTATCTCCTTTTCTTGGTTGCAAGAAATATATTATGGTACGTAGCAAAATTGGAGCATTTTGATTTCTAGAAATTAATGTCTTTCTCATTGGCATGATTATAAAAGTATATATAACAAGTTGCCACTTTATTAAGACTATCACATGAATCAAAAACCTTAGATCATGAAAATAAATTTATAGGGTTCACAACTAGTCAAGAATGAATAAATCTTGGTGCAATAGGGTTTAGAATTTCATATTTTTTTATATGTTTAAATAATCAAATAATTTATCATCATAGTGAAATACCCATATAAATTACACTTTATCCTTATTATATGATCACTGGCATTTTCTATCTAAGATTGTAAGTAAGTTCAAGTGCATGCTCATTCACAACAAATTATCAGTCAACAATATGAGATGTATAAAATTAAAGACTCGATAGAGTTAAAAATTAGTCATGTATTAATCATCTATTCAGAGTATGCTTCATATGAGATGTACATATATTATTGAAAACTTGCAGGTTGAACATAAAAATGTCTTCCTCTCAAAATGAGCCAATGGAAAACATTGCACAATATCTTGATATTGCATATAATTTAATTTGGGATGAGGAAAAGAAAGGGGGAAAAGTTTTCGTCAATCATGCAAGCAAAATGGTGAGAAATTGATGACACAAGTTAAAGTTATTATCATGTCAAAACCTTAAATCTATCTAATCATTTATACATCTATGCTTGGGAATTTTATCTAGCCACTCTTAATTGTTTTCCTTTTTCCTTTTATGGGTTTCATAACCTTGATTGGTTTGCATGGTTTGTTATAATAAATGTTAAAACCATGGGAATGCCACATCGATAGTACCAGATTTTGGTTGCAAGTTTAGTTTCTTATATTGATCACGAGATGGTTTCTTTTGAGTTTCGTGCTCTTATACTCTAGTTAAGAAATAATCAAAGTTTTATTAGGAATATAAAATAATAATAAAACTAGGTTGCACAAAATAGTTGTATTGTGGTTATCATTTGGATCAATCTTAACGATTTTATTTAAAGATATGTAGTAGTAAATTGTTGAAATATAATTGATTATCTTGATACTGACATTATTAGATGTTAATAGATATTAATGTTTCATGACTCAGTTGACTTCTATTAGCCTTACAATTATTTCCATTGATTAAGTATTCATAATTGTGCATAGATACCAAATTGTTGTTCGTTATCTCAAATGTTGTATTTTGTGATTGGTCTTAACTAAATCTAGACCCAGTAGTACATAGTTTTATAGATACAAGAATGATATCATATTTATATGAAATTGTAATATTTAAGTAAATGTTTGATTTATTAATTCTTAAGGCAAGGTAACTTAATAAGGTCATTTTAATGTTAGTTATTAACATTAGTGATCGTGTGATATCCATTTTTACGATCTTGGGTTATTATGTTGTTGATAAAGAGTCCTTTCCCACTCTATGCTTATTTTTTTGAATATCTGTTAAAGCTATCAATTTGGTACTCAATTAGATTAAAACAAATATTCATGGTATTGATTATAAATTTATATTAGAACATTTAATTATTAACCTAGATATTAGAAGTCTCTGGTATCTTAGATATCATGTTGACTATTATAACCACTCTTACCATTATATGTTTGGATTTCCATTAGTATTTCATACTATAATTAATGGTTTTTTTTTGGTAAAGGTGGCTGAGCCACAAATTATATTATATTAAAATAAAGAATATTACATGTTGAAGAAGAGTTGCCAGAAAGAGCAAAATTGCAGCTTAGGAAAGTTCAAAAATGAGCCACAAAGGTCGTAATGATAAGAACCAAAAGACATAAGACTAGGAGACCATTACAAAAACCTGGTGAAAGACAAGAAGTTACAACAAAGTGAACAATTGAGGAAGAAGAATCTAGCTGGAGGTCCAAAAGATTTCGTGGAGAAAGAAGTAGCTAAAGATTCGAGACCAAAAGTGGAGGATGAAAGGTCTTGAAGAAACAAAATCCTCCAACTCGAAGATCTGAAAACCTTGCAAAAAGTGCCAAGGAAACGAGCTTTCTCCCAAAAAGATATGCCAAAAATAGTGAGAGCAAAATTTCAAAATTGGAACTTAGTCAAGCACCCTCAAGACGTGCTTCCCTCTGAAGAAGCAATATCAAAAGGTGGGGGGAAATGTGGTTCTTCATGAGGTTCAATTATTGCGTGCTGAATGAGGAGGAAAATTTCCTTGTACATCATATAGATTGGATCACTGACAGAGTTACCATATTGTTGAGATAACATTTTAAGACGAACTTTGAATTCACTATTATTTTCATTAAGAAGAGCATAAGCCATTGCAGAAAGAAGCTTAGAAAGACGGTAATCAATAAGGAGGTGTTGTCTTCTTATAATACCACCAACCAAGCTAGAACCCTGTAAAATATCATACCTTTCCAGTGTTGGTTGTAATGAAGATAGCAGGCAGACATGTGGCAGAAGATAAGTACTTGCCAAAAACTTGACCATTTCAATGTCACTCAAGATATCCATCAAATTGGAGACAAACTGCGAAGCCATTTCGTTTGGAAACACCATCGTGTGCATGTCGAGCCAGTCAAAACCCAATACAATCTGGATTGCATCAAGAACTTGTTTGCATTCAAATGAAAATTCCCTCCCGAGTTTTTCCTTAGAACATGGAGAATCCAGTCTGATTTTGTGGATGCGAGGAGGGACAAGGACTCTAAACAGATTGTCCATTTGTAGATAAAAAATGCAAGAAGTTTTTAGAATTTGGAAGATGAAGTAAAGACATTGCCAATAAACAGTATAAGGACTTTTAAAAATGCTCGAATACATGGTGATTAATGAACCAAATAAATTTTGTACCATCGGACGATGCAAAAATTTGCCAAGTGTGAAGTCTTGGAAATGAAAGAAAATGGCAGAGTCTCCAAAAGAAAACATCTTTTTCTATTTCTTGAGATAGCTCCCATCCATAACCAATGAAAGAAGTGGATTCATCATAGAAAAAAATCCAAAGTCCATAATAGAAAACATTACCAAATTAAGCCCTTTGCAAAATACTATAATTAATGTTATTACAATCTTGGTCATCCTTTTTGTTAGCCCATGAACCGTTTGATATTTGTAAAATGTCATTCTTGGTCAAGTATTATCATCATGATAATATAGACTCCCCAACATCAATTAAGTTTTGCAATTTAATAGTCAATTTTAAATCATCATGTATATGTACTTGATAGTAACCTTTATTTTGAAATTTTGTTTATCTTGTTATGATATGGATTAGTGTTAGTGGATTATGATTAAAATTAATGTCAAGACGACATTTGAACCCAATAGTCATACTTTATTATTGGTCAACCAAGTATGTAATGGTTAAATTTTAAGTAGTCAAACTACGAAGCCTTTGCACATTACATAGGCAAGGCCATCAAGGTGAGCTCCTAAGGCACTGGTTTGACCCTTAGGTCCTGTTCTTCTAAAATTTATTTTGGAATTACCATTTCCTCTTGATTTTGAACATACTTTGTCATTCCTTACAGATCCAATTGTAAACTATCGCCTGATTTATCTAGTTAAACAAACAATATGACTTATTTGATGATCATGTACCTAATTATCCATTGGTCTTATGTTGTGCATCTAGTTGTGTAGAAACTTTACATGTACAAATATTGGGAGAAAATAAATTACTACATGATAGAATGCAAGGGAAACTTGAGTAAGTATGTTGATTGAAAGTAGTTATTATTATTTTAAAAATTGATTCATTGCTATCTTGATTATAACTGAACTATGCCATCAATTGTCTCCTTACATTAATGTATTATGTTGTTTAAAAAATATATTTGCAAATTAATAAAGTTGGTGTAAATTAGTAGGTTATGTTGTGTCCATTAAGTGTCTTAAAAGCGAGCATGACAATTTCAATCAGATTTATTTATCTGGGAGTGCTGGTGTCATGCCCACTTTTACACAGTTGATGAACACAACACAACCCGAGTAATTTACATCATCTTTACTAATTTACAAATATTTTTTTTAAACAATAACATAATACATTACATTAAGAAAATAATAAACTCTAAGGATACTTTTGAGTATCTCCGAGAGAAGTTGGGGATTATTGCCCCTCCTTTGAACTAGATGCATACAGGATATGCATCAGTCTAGTAGATCTATGGATTCATTCTTTTTTCTGAACTAATGTTGGTGGCTACCTCTCAGGGGGAGTAGGTAGTGACATTGTTACAATATGGAGTGATTGTTGATTTGGTTGGTGTACACTTCTAAAGGGGAGTATTCAAAGTAGTAGCAAGTATCTTGGTTCAATGTCAAAGGGGGAGAACAATGAAAACTTCTTTTCCTTTTCCATTGATGTCAAAGGGGGAGAGAGAGAGATTCATATGAAGAAGTCTATCTATACAGGGGGAGAGTGAAGCATGTGAAAAAGAAAAAAGTTGAAAGAGGGAGAATCTTATAAGGAATGTTGTGTATGTTGTCTTTGATGGTTTTTCACATCTTGTCCTGAATAATATACACACTTGAATCTAATATATTAACATCATTTCGTCCTAAAACCCATCCTCTTTTTTGCTTGTTTAATTAAATAATCCTAATTATTTAATTAAATATGTCATTTTCATCTATTAATCTAATTGACCTAATTTGGTTAATTCACCCCTTCTCGCACTAACATTTCATCTTGTTTAGTTAAATAATGCAAATTATTTAATTTAAACCCTAGGTCATCTTATTTAATTAAATAACCCTAAACTGTTTAATTAAATATCATTTTGCATTCCCCTTTTCATTAAATAAATCAATAATTTAATGAATATCCTATTATTCTCTATCTTGCACATTAAAATTTAGTTTTAGTTACTAAATTGCTAATTATCCTCAAGAATATTCCTCCTTTGGACATTCCTCCAAAAGATAATATTCCTATGGAATATCCCCTTTTGTGCACTCATTCCACTAAAATATATCTTAACCTCTTCCTAATTCTTAGGAAGTGTGTTTGTTGAAAGCTAATTTGGACCATTGATTAAATTAGTTGATCCTTGTCAATTTTCAACTTTGACCGTGGATTGGAATCCTCAATCCATGTTTCATCCTCCTTTCATTGTTGGCCATTGATTGATCTTTTCAATCTGAGCTCTTGATTTCTCATTTGATCTGTTTCATATTTGATAGCATTTTAGATTAAAACTTTATCCATTTAGCTTAAGCATCCATTAATGGCTTCCATATTAGCTTAGTTTGCATACATTTTAGCATAAACTCATAATTATGGCTTATATATTTGAATTTTGTTTACATTTAGCATAGACTACATCCATTTATCAATCATATTAGCATTTAGTACTCTTCTTTATCATATTAAACTAGTTTTTCATCATGTTTCACACACATCTCATCAGTTTCATAAGTTTTCTTCAATAAAACTAATTGAAACAAGCTCATATTATCCAAGGGATTGGGAAATGGTCATCATTACACATCAATACAACACCACTCCCCTAATAGGATAAAATTTGAAGTATTAGAATAGGATTTTGTTATGCTTTCATGCTTATATCATTGCAGTTTAATGGTTTCTTAGTTTTGATGAATTTTGAATATTTTATTGGGATCAGTGCTTAGGGTGTTAAATAGGCTTTAAATTCATTTTGGATATGGTTTATTTAGTTCATGCTATGACATTGGTCACATTTTGGCACTAGAAGGAGGGCTCGAGCAATCAAATTTGACGTTTTCCTTGAATTTTCACGTGAATTGTAGGTTCCAGGCATGCAACGATGCTATTTTTTTCACTAGAGTGACACATTTGCAAAGGTGTCACAATATAGCGATGCCATTAATTTTTAGATATATTGACGTTATTGAGTTTTTACTTTTATAGTCTATCTTAAAATGGCCATATCTTGGTCATACAGGGGTCTTTTTCTAAGCTGGGGGTCTTTTTCAAAGCTTTTTTTGAAATGGGGTAGAATTTCATGCTCTATACAATGGTGTAGGTGGTTTTCAATTTTGGTAGAGTTAAATTTTCTATTTTTGCACCTAAAGTCAAATCACATTGCAACTTGGTCTAGGTTGTAAGGTTTTAATGCTTAATCATTTATCTAACCCTAACATCTTGTTTTCTTGATTTCATCTAATATTTGGAACATGGATTGTAGGTTTAAAGAGCAGCATGAAGCATTTAATTGAAGAAAAAGACATTTAAATCTCATTGTAACAAGTGTTTCTACACTAATGGAAAAATTATAACCTATTATATGCTGCTTTACTTTATGCTTTAGGACCAACTAATCTTCCATTGGGTTTAAAATTGACATTCAAAGTTGGTTAAAATTGGACCCACACATCCTCATTTTGCTATATTAGCTAAAATTGAACAAAACAATCAAATACTTTCATTTGGTGCTTAAAATGAACTCATTGTGCTTTTCAAGATTAAAATGAATGAGCGATTGCTTTGCTTGTGTGTATCCACTCCCCTAGTGCTTCGTGTGATCTTGGGTGAAGAGAAACACTCAAGTATACTTTCTTTGCGTGTGTACTTTCTTATGGTGATCTTGGGTGACGGAAAGCATCTTGAGTTTTACATTTTGTTTTACCTTTAGAGGGCCTACCTCTTGATTTGTGAGAGGGAATGACCCAAGCGGTACTTTCATTTCAGTCTGATATACAAATAATTGGTGTGACAAAAGTCATCAACCAGCTGACCTACTGATGCTCTATACCGATGAAAGTCTCCCCTAATATCTGTGTGATATGTAAAAAACCTTAGATCTTTCTAAGGGCTAGGAGGCCTCTTAATTGAGTGAATCGTTGCATGTATAGACACCAATTTATCTCGAAAAACATTGATTATGAACCTTTTTTTTAATAGCCAACTTTGTTCATCCAATGAGTTCTTTGAAGTGGTGCATTAGAACTTGGATTCCAAGAACTTACTTGCCATGTCTGACTCTGGTTGAGTGTAGAGGTTAAGAGTTCATTCTTAACATACCTTTACACTCTTTCCTAAATTGCATGTAAAATTGTCTCTTCTACTATGAAGAGCATGAGGCAAGCCCATCAAAAGAACATACCACTTGAGCTAGGACTGTAATTGTTTGTGAGTCAGTTTAATAGTCTGCTTGGTTCCAAAAAAATTCAAACACACATCAACATGATTTATCAAATTTCAAACCCTTTGGACAAAGTATGGATACCTTTTGAAAATTCCTAATATTGCTTCTTGTCCTAAGAATTTTATCCTTAAAGGCTTCTAAATATTTGGACTTATATCTAAATCCACACTTTCCAAAGTTGACATAGGGAACTATGGCCTTAGCTTCTTGATTTTCACATAATGGACTTTGTGAAATGAAGGTTGCTTAAACATAGAAATTTTATTTTGAAGATTAATTAAGACTTTCTTGATGAGGTAATGAAATAACCTCACTTAAGCAAAGATTAAATCAAAAGAATGCTCCACATTGATGTATGTTCAAACATTGACTCTCCAAAGCAAGCAAATTGAGACAAGGAAAGTATTGCAAAACATTGAGTCCAAATTCTATTATCAAAATCATTGAGTTCTATTGTCAAAATCATTGAATTCTTAAGGTTTTATCACTTTAGAGGTATAGCATGTTTCTCACCATCTTGGTCAGCAAAACAAAGGTCTCTCTTAGGTTAAACATACTTTGGGTCAAAAAATTTTATCCACCTTCATCATATTTCACATTCCACTTCACCAATAACTTTAGAAAATTTTGTACACATCAACACTTTGGACTTAGGCATTTATCAAACCGATCCCCTAACTTAGCTACTTTGTGTATGAAATGTATCCTTTTCCATACACTTAGTTGAGTTAGTCATCACATTTTTGGACTAGTTTATCTTGAAGGTCACAAGTCTACCTTAAAGATTTATATGTTCATTAACACCTTTTATCCAAGACATCAAATCCATCAAAACTTTTGTCTAAAAGTGTTGTCCAAATTTTTAGAAAGTTCATCCCCCATATCACTCATCCCTTTCATCATACACTCACATAATTGGTCCAAAACAACTTAGAGGTTCACTTTTGCAACAAGGTCAAAACACAAGAAAACCATGGAATGTAAACTCGATTCATACATCATGCGTGATTTAAATCAACCAAACTATGAAAGCCTTACAATACCAATTGATTATTAAAGCTCACATTTATATAATTCACACATGAGATAATTATATCCTACAAACCTCAATGCTAGGAAAAATGTGGGTATGCTCAATATAAATTTTGGAACACCTTTCCTTATGGTAGATTTAAATAAAAGTCAAAACCTACAAATCTATCAGCCAAATGATCAATGTACACGAGTTTTCAACAATTTTTTTTTATCCCATCAAATCAATACATGCCAAATGTGAATATACCAAATACAAACTTACCAAACATGAACATATCAAGTCGACACTTGGTGAACTATGGGATCTAGATACGTTTACAAATCACACCAATGTTGTTCAAAATCCAAACAATATGTTGACAACTCAATATATTGATCCAAATCAAGGTAGCACCATACAAAATCAAGGTTACCTAAACCAAAGAAATTTGTTTCCCAACCACAACAATGTTCAATGCCAACCTATGATGCAAAATATAAACATCATCCCAAATCAGAACATTGCCCAAAATTAATTTGTGCATGATCCCATACAAATACCACAAGTGTATACTCCAAATATGCTTGACCAACAACCAAATAAACTATATCAAGGGTGTCAAAATCAAAATCAAGATCAAATTTTGTGACATCAAATTGCTTCACTTACCAAAATAGTTGATTCATTGCACCAACAGGCATTTCCACGCCAAAATTGACACACTCCCCCATTGTTTAAACCATGTCATCAAAACATGGAGTTGTGTCCACAACCATATCAAGAACAAAATCCTCAATATCAAGAAGTTGGATATAAAAATCAACAACCTCAACAAGATCAATCACCACATCTCCAAGATGAATCACAACTAGATCAATCTCAACAAGCACAAATCTCACAAGATGACAAATGTGAATACACTCGTTTAGGGAGCCAATCGAATCAACATTAAATATGTTAGTCCATGTTAAAATTTTCAATCTTCTAGAATCATTAAATGGGGGTGAACCTAGCATCAATTTCTCATGGTATGATGATAATGCTTATTGCGAATACCATAGCATAAAAGGTCATGAAACATCAGATTGTATCAAACTCAAAGATCTCATCCAAGACCTTCTTGATCAAGGAAAAATAACTGTAGAGGACAATGATCAAGATTCAACCAGTAATGATAGCAATGACAATCTCTCCACCATAATTGTTGAAAACAATGATCAAGATCTATCCATCAATGAGCACCTTGAAGATGTTTCTACCACATCCAACGATCAAATCAACATACATCAAGAGTCACTTTTTAATCATGATAAAAAACCATCAACAATATCCAACAATGAATCATTTCAAGAAGTGTTAACATCATTTGATCCTATGATTGAAAACATTGAAAATATCCCCACCACCATGTTTGAGGAAAAAATTCAAGATTCATCTGCCAATGATCATGTTGACAATGTCTCTACATCACCTAACAGTTAGAGGACATATCTCAAGATTTTTTTCCAAAGCATGCTCAACATCTTTCACCAAAGTTTAGCAATGGTCCTTTCCAAGATATATTGACATCCATTGACCTCATGGTTGCAGATATTGAAGGAATCCTCAACACAACACTTGATCATAATCCACTCAAAGATCAAGAAAATATTGAGCTAATACCCATGCATAATGAATACATTTAAGAACCCTCTACAAATAATCCATCCTTTGAAATTGATCCATGCCAAGAACATGAACTCAAGCATATTGAAGATAACACCACACAGAGTCGAGATCAAGAATCTATATCTCCAAGATACTACCATGATCTAATGGGTATTCTCCAATCCATACAAGATGTCGCAAATAATGATTATATCACATACTCCTCCATCTACCCATGATATGCTTACTCCTAATGGACATCTAGATGATCTTAATCCAAAACAAGAGTCTCATACTCTTGATATCATTACCAAGGAACAAGAGTCTCCTACTCTTAATATCTTTACACATGATCAAGGCATAGCAAAATCCATAGACATATAAAAAATTGATCATAAAGAAGACCTCTACATGGATGAGGAATTTAAAACATCCTTTTAAGAGCAAGCAAAAAGGGATCATGGGGAAGAATCCTATATGGATTATAAAGCATCAACACATTTTAAAGAAGCATCAAAATCAGACACATCCTCCATACAAATTGAAGAAAGTGAGTACGAGAATATCAAGTATGATAAAAAATCAACAAAGCTAAACAATCTTGAACATTAAGGGAATTGTTTGTTAGTAGAAAAATCAATGCATGTCAGTAATACTCCCATAATACTGGTGGCAACTTTATCTAGTGAAAACACCAATATAAAGAGCATAGAGAGTCCTTATGATAAAATGGCTACCAACACTCCAACATTCATATCATGAATCATCGTCCACACATCTTTCCACCCACTAATTGGGACCAACCATAAGAAAGAGTTCTATATCAAAGAAAAGAGCAAATTATTAAAGAAAAATAATCGACAAAGAAAATGGACAAGAAAAATTCAAATGGATACAAAAAAATAAAATAATAATCATCCTTGTCATACCCCATCAGTCAAAGAAACTATGGGGTAAAGTCACAAAGGGAAATATATCCATCAAAACTATCCATCTATACAAAAGAAAGCTTTAAGAGAGACCTACAAGGTATATCAAGAATTTGGTCCCAATCGAATCTCCATATCCACCCATCATTTCTCATCATCCTAAGTTTGGAGAATCAAAGATTCCAAATTGTTGACCAATCCATCTGCATCTCATATCCCTCAATGCATTCCACCATCCACTTCGACATCCATGGTATCCAACTCTCGTATTGACCATGTGTTAGAAACAACTCTTTTAAATAAGGACTCTAGGGCATTCTATCACGGTGTGTGCATATAGATGAGGTTAACTCTAATATAGACAAAGAAGATAAGAGCATCAAGTGGTTACACTCAGTCGCATGTATCCTAACAAAATAACTTCTCCAAGTAGGATATCGTTGGCACATCATGATATCAATAACATCTACATCAGCATTAGTGGCCTCTATATCAACACCAGTGGCCTCTACATTAGCACCACTAGGTGGTTCAACATGAGCGTAAACTTTCACAAAATCAAAAAATAAAGAAAATATAGAAAATAGTCAAGAGAAAAATTATCCTCTAGTGAAAACCACTTCAGTGGTGCTTTGGACAACTACCATGATGAAAACCTAGAAAACAAGTGTCATGAGTAGAATTAAGCATCTATGTGCACAATTTCAGGTAGAATCATCTCATCCCATCCATAATAAATTCTACATTCCATCCATCTTATCCATAATAAATCTAGGAACCATTCATTATCCAATCCATTTTCATCCCATCTAACTTATCTTGAACTTGGAAAAGGTTTGGTATGTACTTCACACTTGCTTATGGTAAACATCTTGACATGGGTCAATATCATTGGTCATATCTTAACTAGCATTATATGAGCCATGAGGCATTGTCCAAAGAGGCATACTCTATCCAAACATGTTATCCTATCACAAGATAATCCTTGTCATCCTTCACATACCCATCCATCAGTCCCTTCATTTATCCATGCATCCACCCATATCATTCTGTACATTGCTAGACACTGGGGATAGATACTTACATCTTGCTTCGAGAATATATCTTGAGCTATATCCTATAACTTATATGGTGATCTAAACATTTGCAAAATGCAAAAACAAATTGGTCAAATCATTTGTAAGCAAAAATATAAATCACTAACCCATGACACATTTTGACGAGAGGATGTTCCTTATCAAGCTTTATCTTTTATCGAACATCAATCCAAACAATCAATATCAATTACATCTACCTTGCACTTCAAAATCACATTAAATCATTCCAATGGATTTTGTTCCAATCCTAGCTTCAAAATATTGATCTATCTTATTCAAGCGATCCATCATCATCTTAGGATATCATTTCCCAATCTTTGTGTTGTTTAGCACTATCCTTCCATTGTTGAGCATCCTCAACAATGTTATCACTATAAGTAATCTATCAATTAGATCAATCAATTCTCGCTTGGCTTTCAAAAGAATCCAAAATAGATCATTGATATCATATCCATATCCATACACTCATCAACATCATGTGAAAAATCCAAAAAACATTTTAAAACCTCATCAAAATCCAAAAACACTTGCAAAATCAGAAAATCTAAAAACATCAAAATACTGTACAACTAAAATCCAAAAAATCTTCAAAAAGATGTAAATTCAAAAATATAAAACATCCAAAACACATTAAAATCCCTAAACATGTCAAAATATCAAAAAATAAAAAACATTAATACCTTGTCAAACTACATTATCTCTGAGCTTGAAGGTAGGCAAGGGCATCACTAATGTGCCCCTGAGACAGCCTAGGTCATTCCTTTAGGAGTCTGTCATAATATATTGACAATCCATCAACTGTCCATATCTCATCATAAATAAGTCAAAGTTAGTCGAACTATGTGGTCTATGTGTGTATAACGTAGGCAAGGCTCATCTTTGATAAGCCCCCGAGGCCCCTAGGATAGTCTTTTAGGTTAGGTTCTTGGTCAAATCTCAGAAAACCCCAAAACATTTGAAAACTTCGAAAAACACAAAAACATTGGAAAACCTTGAAAAAACCCTAAATAGCCTCAAATAATAAAAAAATTAAATATTTACATAAACATTCAAAAAGATAAAAAATAGCCTCAAAACATTTTAAAAAAACCAAAAACATTGAAATATTCCAAAAATCTAAAATCACCTTTCCCATCTCACTTGCACTTGCAATAAAATTCTATCCATCATAAATCGATCATTACACTCACCCTTTTGTAACAAAAATGGAAAACAAGTACAACAATTCATCAAAAGCAAACTTTAAATGAAAAAATCAAACTCTTGATCATTATCAAACATGTCAGTTGAACCTTATATCAACGACCTTTCAAACAACCTATCAACCCGCCTACATCTGATAACACATCCTAGGATGCATCCTTCCTACAATGGGCATTATCATTGGCAATCACTTTAGATATTTATCCTAAAAAACACCTTTTGGAAAGAGATATAGATAACATTGACTGTTTATTTTGATCTTGTCTTATGATTTATCTTGTTGACCCATTCTGAGGACCTCTCGATGGTTTCTATCAAAATAATTTAGAGAGAAAGGAATGGGGAATTGATCATTATATTTTGTTTGTTGTGCTTGTGGGGTATTCTTGTAAAATAATTTTGGTAAATACTTGCTTATTTCTGTGTAGGGAAGTCGTTTAGAGTGAATTGTTGACTATTGCATATGCTTTATTCTAGGATATTGTGAACTTCTAAACTACATTCCAATGAGGTTTTTGTATGTCAAGGTGTGAACAAGAACTACCCTATCTGTTTGCAGAGTCAAAGTCCACACTAGATATAATTCCATCATGGTTATCAATACCATGATGCATCATGTCTATGTGTTATATTAGACATAAGGAATGATAGAGAGTCCCAATCCTAGATATGAGCAAATCATCACTCTCATCACTATATCTAATAAATTCTTGATGCATCATGGAATTGTTGGACTTCTGAATCAATTTCAAAATCAATGGTCAATCCATTCATCTTATTCATCATATTCTTCTATCTTTACTAACAATTCTATCCAAGTATTGAATTTGTGTGATATATCAAAATGTACATGAGGCTACCCATGGCTGATGATTGTATATACATCATCAAATCTGTCTACATAAAACATCTGTTCTTTCTAGTCCTCTTTGAGTCAAATTGATCCTAAATATTTGTTGAGAGATCAACCCAAAATTCAAAATTTATGCCCGATCTCTCGAGGGGGTAGGGTACCAGCTTAATTCCTTTTGTTGGGGCAATAGTGGGGCATCCAAAAAATTAGAAATATTTTAAAACTAGAATTTTTTAAATTTTTTGATTTGAGCAACAATTTTAATTTGAAAGTGTCATCATTTGAACCAATGTAACATGTACCTCACCTCAAAGAGGGGAAAAATGTAGACACTTAAAAATGTCTTGAATGATATACACACTTGAATTTGATAGATTACATCATTTCGTCCTAAAAACCATCCTTTTTTGCTTGTTTAATTAAAGAAGCCTAATTATTTAATTAAATGTGTCATTTTCATCTATTAATATAATTGACCTAATTGGGTTAATTCACCCCTTCTCACACTAACATTTCATCTTGTTTAGTTAAATAATGCAAATTATTTAATTTAAACCCTAGGCCCTCTTATTTAATTAAATAACCCTAAACTATTTAATTAAATATCATTTTGCATTCCCCTTTTCATTAAATAAATCAATAATTTAATGAATATCCTATTATTCTCCATCTTGCACATATTTAGTTTTAATTACTAAATTTCTAATTATCCTCACCCTCCCACTTGAAAGGGAATATTCTTGGAATATTCCTCCTTTGCACATTCCTCCAGAAGAGAATATTCCTATGGAATATCCCCTTTTGTGCACTCATTCCTTCAAAATATCTCTTAATTATCCAACCAACTAAGCACTATAGTTGGCATAGGGCAACCCCCAAATTTCTATAGTTGGAATTCTCTTGAAAGCGTGGCCTGAGATCTGGGTGGGGGGGGTACTCACCCGAGAGAAATCTCGGGTGAGGGCAATCCTCTATAGTGGATGCCTACCCCCAGCCCCTACCTGGCTACCACTATAGTAGCGGTAGGGGGTAGGGCCCCCCCTAGGTATAGATAGGGGGCCCCACTACTACTATAGCTAACCCTTTCTACAGTGGGGGGGTAGGCCCCCGCTAGGGGTAGGCCCCTGCTCTATATCTGGGGGCTGCACATTCCTATTCAACTTCATAATTCTTAGGAAGTGTGTTTTTTGAAAGCTAATTTGGACCATTGATTCAATTATTTGATCCTTGTCAAATTTCAACTTTGACCATGGATTGGAATCCTCAATCCATGTTTCATCCTCCTTTCATTGTTGACCATTGATTGATCTTTTCAATATGAACCCTTGATTTCTCATTTGATCTCCTATAAATAGATCACTATTTGGAGAGAAATGGATCCATCTTTTAATAGAAAACTTGTGATGTTGAAATTCATACTCATTTGCATCCATGTTTCATATTTGATAGCATTTTAGATTAAAGCTTCATCCATTTAGCTTAAGCATCCATTAATGACTTCCATATTAGCTTAGTTTGCATACATTTTAGCATGAATTCATAGTTATGTATTATATATTTGAATTTTATTTACATTTAGCATAGATTGCATCCATTTATCAATTATCTTAGCATTTAGCACTCTTCTTTATCATATTAAGCTAGTTTTGCATCATCTTTCACACACATCTCATCAGTTTCATCAGTTTTCTTCAATAAAACTGATTGAAACAAGCTCATATTATCCAAGGGATTGGGAAAGGGTCACCATTCCACATCAATGCGACACCACTCCCCCAATAGGATAAAATTAAAAGTCTTAGAATAGGATTTTGTTATGCTTTCATGCTTATATCATGTTAGTTTAATGGTTTCTTAGTTTTGATGAATTTTGAATATCTTATTGGGATCAGTCTTAGTGAGTTAAATAGGCTTAAATTCATTTGGATCTAGTTTATTTAGTTCACACTATGACATTGGTCACACCATCAATGACAAAGGGGGAGATTGTTGCAAGTATGAAGGTGTTGGCATTGATGCCAACAAGCTTGTGTTGTTATTGGTGTCAATTATATAGTGGTTGAGAGAGATTGTAGCTTTGATTAGTTGTATTATGTTTTCATTAGTTAAGTTATTGGTGTTAACCTTTGGTGTTGATTTGATAAGCTTTTGGATATGGTTTTGGTAGTGATAAAAATGTCGAGGATATTGAGAAAATTGATAAAAAAAAAAAGTGGAAATAGGGTGTTGTAGAGGTGTTCTAGTTTAGCTTTGCGTTTCTTCTAGGTTGAAGATCTACTTGTGTGGTATTGATATGATTGGTTAGAGGCATTCATAGTTTCTATATCCAAAATTTGGGCTTCTGGATCGATGTGTAGAAGAAGTTATGTTCACCAGTGTGTGAATTGGATTTGTAGTATTGCTTACAGAGGTGTTTGAGATAAATGTTCCTGCTCCGCATTTCTCTGTAGTTGTTCTTTAGGTCTTGTGATTTTGAAGGTATGTTGATAGTGTTGATCTCTTTCATATGTCAAGAGGATTCCTGGTTTGGTTCTCCGAAGGATGGATTTTAGAGTTATAGTGTTTGGCATTTGTGTTTGAGTGTAAAGCCGTGCACATTCTAAAGGTGTGAGTTGGTGTGAATAATTTTTTGGATCTCAAGTGGTATGAGGATTGTTCTAGATTGTCTAAAAATGTGGTGTGTGGTTTTCAAGTCATCCTTGCGTTTGAGGAATCATGTACTTAAAATTTTAATGATGTTTGCATGGGTAACTACTGACTTGGTGTTTACACTACATTCAAAGATGTTTAAGTATTGATGAAGGCATAGCATGGTGTGTGAATGTTGATTTGAGTCCTAACTAAGTTTTGTATTGGTCCACTTTCATTCCTATGCACCGCAAGAATGCTTAGTGTCAACCTATTTTTGAATTTGTAAAGTGTAAGGTGTGTATAGCCGACTTGAAGATGCTTTTCAAGTTGTGGATTGTATAAATGCAAGGTGAGTTGATACAATATGGAGTGTGGAATAGATTTGAGTGTTGGGATGTGAAACTAAGTGCAGAGTTGTGAAATGTAGTGTGAACTATAATGCAAGATTGTTGAATGCAATGAGTTGGAGGTATCTTGATCTCTTGAGAGCTGCAAGTGTTGTTGGAGCTACTGTGGTGGATTCTCTATTGCATTGAGATCGTGTTCTCTATGTAAAATTATATCTTCTATCTTCTTTCTATTCCAACAGTGAGTTTGGGTTGTGAGCCCTTCTGGATAGTGTGTCCTATTCTAGAAGTGAGCCTTTTTGTATCAGTTTTGTAATTACTTATATTATGAGCTAATCCTCATTGTGGTTTTTCTCTCCTAGGGTTTTCCATGTAAATCTAGTGTTCTCTTGTGTATAGTGTTGTTGTTTCAATTTCTATTATTTACATTTCATGTTTAAACATTATAACAAATTAAGGGTTTAATGAATGCATGTGGATCTGATTTCTGTTTAGGGTTTTGATGTTTTAATTTGATATAAGTGATTCACCCCCTCTAAATTGTCTTGTTTATTCTAAAAAGTTGACATATATCCAACAAATTACAAGTCCTATGAGAATTTCCATAGACTTTATAAGGTCTCAAATGACCTTACTATTGACTACTTTGTTGTAGTAATAGCCATATAAACCTTTATCAATTATTATTTAATATTTTGATAGATTTGAATATATTAATTTTTCATTATGTTATACATTTGCAACCTTTTTTATCACTTATAAATTTTATTGTTGTAAAGGATTTCTAACCTCACATAAGCTCCTTTAACACTTTCCATATCCATACACGAATTATTCAAGCTCTAAACTTGTTGAGAAAAGGTAGAGAAAGAGAGAGATAAAGATGAACTAATTATATAAGATACAATAATGTATTAATAAACTAAGGTAGATGGAGAACACTTAGGGGGAACGAAGACTTGTTCTGCAAGTTGAGGAAATTTTGAAGCACTTGTGTTAAGGTTTAGCACATGGGTGTGTGGAGGCTCAACCCTCCTCCACGCATGCATCCTTCTTGATGTACGAGCTTCTCTAGATTTTGTTCTCTCACACTTCCTTGTTCAAAATTTTAGTGTAAAATGTTTCTTTTCAATGCCCTCACTCATGTAAGCCCACTTGAGGGGTGTCTAAACAATCACAGAGGGGGATACAAACCCCCTTGATGGTTTGGGTAAAGAGCCAAAAATTTAAGCAGTTGTCATTTCTCATTCCAGGACGTTTAGAGACATTTTTGTAGGTGAGGTGGTTTTTCCACTAGGAGCCAAATTCATTGTGCAATTATGTGAAGACAACAAGGATGGGGGATGTGAAGGAAGAGGTAAGTTCCCACCTACATTCTCTAAAATGGATATCATGATTCCTAATAATGAATTAAGCAAGGATTTCTATGATGAAGATCTAACAAGTTAAAATATGTGGCTATTTTTTTGACCGTGGATATTAATAAGGTCTCAACAAGGAAATTCATGGATGACTGGTTAGCCAGTGTATGGGGTGAAAAATTAGGAATTCATTTTTCATTTTGTAGAATGATTTAGAAGGGGTTATTTGTTATTTTATTAAAGAACCATGAAATGCAAGAGTGTGTAATAAAGAAGCAATTTTGGAACATAGGGAAAAATGTTTTTTGAGCACTAACTTGGTCGTTGGAGGCCTTAAATGAAGAAATCCTTGCTCTCTTGAGCCCTAGGTGGGTGGTTATCAAGAATGTCCCACCTCGAGTTTGGAATTTTATTCCACTATTTCTCAAACCTTATGGGAGGGTTCTTAGAATAGATGACACTAAATATATCTTGCCACAAGCAGATGCTAGGGCTCTTATCTCATTGTTCCTTGGTGTGGATATTTCAAACTAGCTTTTATTGGAACTTGATAACAACGATACTAAATGCACCATTGAAGTGTTTGGGGGTTTAAATGTGTGATACCTCTATAGAAAAGAGGGGCACATAAGAAGGAATTTCTCTATGATAACAAAGAAAAACATTGGTAACAACCTGTCTACGTGTAACAAAAAGAACTCGCAGCCCATGGGAAGGAATCCAAACCTTAGTGTGGTGGGATCTAGTGGTGTTATGGATGACAGAATAATTGACTTTGGTGTTGGAATAACCAATACAAAATCACTAAAAAATGATACCATCATGGAAACTCTAGTAGAGAATGCAGGCTTTGGAACCCTAAATGAACTTGTGCGAAAAATAGTCTAAATGTTGGTGTAGTCAGGGATGCCCTAAAAGAAATTAAAGAATATGAAAACATAAATCAAAACATGAATAACAATGGTATACATGAGGAGGTAAGCATGGGAATTGATGGTCTCAACAATACTTTGGAAAGTCTTGATCTAAACAAAGGGTCAGAGGCTATTCTCCAACTTGATAGTGAAATAGTTTTGCCACTAATAAGGTGGAAAATAATGAAAATAGTCATATAGATAGACATTTAGAAGCAAAACATCATTTGATGAATTTTAAATCTGAAAATGAAGACCAAATGAAAAAAGATGGCCTCTTTGAAGAAGTTAAATATAAACATCACTCCTCTGATAACATGTGGGGAAAATGAATGCATAATTGTTGGCTTTGGAAAGAAAAATATAGCAAAACATGAGAAAATAAGGGAGAAAAATCCTAAGGAAAATATGTATTTTTTAAACAGATTTAAACTCACTAAAGATGTGAATGGTAACAATGAAGATCACTCAAACAAAGAGATGATAAATAAAGTTTGTGAACAAAAAAAGGAACACCCACCATAGACTCTATTAAACAACTAGTGAGCACATTTGAAACCAAAATGCAATGCACCTCTATCTAGTAGGATACCACCAATGGACTGGTTTTAGGCTAGTCAAATAAGGGGGAAGAAAAGAAGGAATTTAGCGGTCCTAAGGAACATTGCAACCAATGCACTGATGATATCCTGTTGGATACAGGTGTGTTGAATGTTGGTTCTAGTGAGGAAAATAACAAAGAAATAACTACTAGTAAAAAAGGATCCCAACCTATAGGCATGGGGACTAGTGTCAGAAATGAAAATGATAAAAATGCTCTGCTAAAACAATTGGAGTTAAATAAATCCATCCCTCATAAGGGAAATTTGTCTTCAAGGGATAGTGAGGAATCAACTCCTAAGGAGGTCATTGAAGAGGGAGCAGACTCTAAAATTGGGAAACTCCAAAGGACAAGAAGAGCACCAAAAAAAAGGAAATAAATCAATAATCCCTACAAGAAGTATCCTTAAACTCCTTTCTAAGAACAAAACGAAAAAGACTAGTATTGTCATCCTAAATCCTACTACCAAGAGGATGGAATGAGGCCCAAGGATGCCTAAATGCTTTGAGAACTTCAGAACTGAAAAGGATTATTTTTCTAACATTGTGCCATGACCCTTAATTTCATATCATGGAATGTAAGGGGATTGGAATCTTCAGACAAAAATAAGATTGTAAGAAGGTTTCTAAACCGGTGTAGGAGTAAGGATGTGGTGCTACTTCAAGAGATTAAAGCAATAGGGTTTTCTATGTAAACCAATCTAAAATTCATCTAGAGAGAGGCAACACATTTTGTTACACAACATGAGAAAGGCAGGGGGCAGCTATCCTCATCTCCAAAGAATGGAGCCAATTTTTTTTCTAGTTTTGAGGTTTCTCCCTACAACAGGGTTATTTGGGTAACACTAAAAAAGAATGATTCCTTAGATGGAATTTTCTCTATATATACTCCTAATGAATATAGAGAAAGAATCAAGATTTGGAAGTGGCTTTGTGAACTGGAGTATATCCCATGGACATTAAGTGGGGACTTTAACATGATTGAGAACTCATAAGACAAGTATGGAGGGATTGATATGGAATGGAAAGAGAATGAGAAATATTTCTAGTTGAAGATGAAATCTAAATTGAATCTGGCTAACCCTATAGAAGGTTAAAAAAAGGACTTTCCTAGCATATGGTATACATGATGCAATGCATAGAAGGGCAATAGAAGAATCTATTCACCTTGACAGATTTTACCCAAATAAGGACCACTTCATTATAGACTCCCTTAGAGATGGTTGCAAGATAGAAGTCCACCCATACACCCTATCTGACCACCACCCCATTAAAATTAATATTCTTCTTAAAAAGGATCGTGGGAGTGAAAGGAAAAAGGGGGGATTCCTCTTAAACATAAAGTTACTCAAGGATAGGGACTGTGTTGATGCTGTGAAATGTCTCAGGAATATTAATTGTTGGATGTATAAAGAATTAAGTGCAATTGAAAGGTGGAATCTAAACACTAAGGGCTAGAAAATTTTGTTCCAAACCATTGGAAAGAAAAGAGCCATGGACAGGAGGAAGGAAGAGGATCATCTCCTCTAGGAGGGGCTTCTCCAAGTTGAACATTGCTTATAGGAAGACCTTGGAAATGAAGAATTGGGAGGCAAGCTCATGGTAATCAAAAACTCCTTGAGGAGGTTGTAAAACAACAAAATTCAAAGGCTAAGGATAATGTCTAAGCTTAACTAGTTGAATAATGGAGACAAAGGAACCAAATTATTATTTAGGTATCTAAAAGAGAAGAATTTCAAAGAACAAATTGAACAAGTGTAGATAGAAGGGGTAGCCTACACCAAGAAGGAAGACATCAAAGGTCATTTCTTCAACTTTTACAATAATATTTTCACGTCTGAAAATAATGTTGAAGGTTGCTCTAATGCAATAAGTCTATTAAAAAAAATAATTCCAAAAAATATAGGAGGGGAGGAGGTAGAAGAAATCTGTAAAGAGATATCTAAGGAGGAAATTAAAAAAGTAATCCTATCCTTGAAAAATGATAAAACCCCCAGGGCAGATGGCCTCCCAACAAAGTTTTACAAATTCTTCATTGATTGGATAGTGGATGATATACTTCTAGTATACAAAGAGGCCTTAGAAGTAGGATCATTGGGAAGGAACATCAATAAGGGAATTATAAAATTTCTCCCCAAAGAAGGTGACAAAAGGGTATGTGCAGGATCATCATGGGAAAAGCAGGCCCTTAAGTGGCAAAAAATTTAGAAAAGTCAGTGTTAGGCAACTTGACGTAAAAATTTGAATAAGTTATCTATATTATTTCAAAAATATGTAAGAATAGAATCTGTAGAAAATTAATTTAGTTTCTAAAATACTAGGTTTATTTAAAAATAAATAAAATCTATTTGGTGAAAATTTGAAATTTCAATGCACTAGTACTTAAATTTCAGGGAAAAATAAGAAGTAGGTGTCTGTCTGACCACACTAACCATAATAAAATGAAAATATTTTTTTATAAGATTTTATATACAAGTAGAGGACTCATGTCTAGATGTGATGCATATTTTTTTGTAATTTTTGTCCAAGTAAATAATTAATTAAGAATTTTTTATTACAACTTTTAAAAAATATAAAAACTCGTATGTCTGACCACCTTAACTTGGTCAAAACTTCATGAAATTTTTTATTTTTTACTCCTATAGTATGTGAAGCATAGAATGTGACGCATGTTTGATTCAAAAAATGTGATACCGTTTGAAAGTTATAGATGTTTTCAATCAGCCTATCAATCAGGGACTTTAATCATAATTCTAATAGAAAATAAATAATAATTATTTATTAAATTCAAATTAAAACATAATTTATATTGGTGGAAAGCTGAGAATCTCCTCTAAAAACCCTTTTTTCATTTCATCAATTTTGGGTAAAAAAATGTGTCGTCAGCCACATACCCTACAAATACCCATAATATTGCAACTTTTTGGCCCATCATGATCCTGCACATACCCAAAACTCTAATAAAAAACTGGAGGCCAATAACATTGCTAAATGTATCTTATAAAATCTTTATAAAAATATTGGCAAAAATATTGCTGAACATTTTGCTAAATTTCATCAATAGTACCCAAACTGGGTTTATTAAAGGAAGATACATTCTAGAAAATTTGATCACTAGTTAGGAAGAAATGGAATGGGAAAAGTCTTCCAACCAACATGTGGCAATGTTACTCCTTGATTTCGAGAATGCATATGATAGAGTTGAGTGGGCATACATCAAATTATCTCTTGAAGCCTTTGGATTTCTTGAAACCTTTTGCAATATGTTTGTTACACTCTTCAAGGATGCAGTGGCACAAGTAGATGTCAATGGTTCTCTTACAAAGGAGTCTAATTCAAGGAAAGGTCAATTAGACAAGTTTTTTCTCTAGCACCTGCATTGTTTGCTATTACATTAGATTCCTTACATTACCTCCTCAGGCTCAATGACATTGCCCCTAAGGTGAAAGGAATACTCCTACTAGATAATAATGAGCTCCTCAATATTCAATTTGCAGATGGCATTGCACTTTTTTCCATATTAGATGAGATAAACATATGTAATCTAATGGAAAAGATTAACTTATTTTGTGCAGCCTCAAGAGCTAAAGTTTCACTTATAAAGTTCGTCATGCTAGGATGGCATGAGAAACCCGAAGACTAGTTAAGCATATTTGATGTGCAATGGGGAGGTCCACAAAAATAGGTTAGATATTTGGGTATTCCATTTTCTATTTTCCCAAATCTAAAAGAGATGTGGCAATGGATTAAGGATAAAATAGAAAATAAAATTGGTAAATGGAATAAGCAATTTCTATCACTGGTAGGAAGGATTCAACTTTTCCAAAAAAACTTTTCATCTTACAACCTATATTTTTCCTTTGTGTGGTTGTTCAATAGCTACCAAGTTGATGAAATACATAAAAAAATAAGGGCCTTTTTATGGTCAGATGGGAAGGGTAAAAGGAAGAAACATGCAAGTAAATGGAGTTGGTTCTATCTAAGCAAAGCTAGTGGAGGGATTGGGTTGAAGGATCTAAAGCTTCAAGGCATTTCCCTAGCCCAAAAATGGATCTTCATAGCCTTAGAAGGGAATGAACCCTAGAAGGCCTTGGTTAGAAATAACATCAAAAGTGCTTCCCCCAAGCATGTAAAGGCTTGGAAGGACCTCCTCCTATGTGACCTCTTCAACAATTGTCACTCATTATTCCCTGAAGGCTCGGTGGTCTTCAAGAGTATATGGAAAGAATCAGAGCATATCAAGGAATTTGTTGTAAACTATCAATATTTCAAAAGAAACACAATTTCCACCCATAGATCAATTTGGTGGAACCTTGAGCATAATAATAAGCCACTAGAACTACTTCAAGGATGCTCCACCAAAGGTTGGTCTAGTAAAGGCATAAAACTATTTAAGGAAATTCTGAAGGATGGACACCTAAAATATTGGAATGAGCTATGCAGTGAATACAATTTGTTTGCCACTAATTGGAGAACCTACACCATAATAAAGGAAGCATGTAAGGAAATGAACTTTCTAGTTGAATACAACCTTAATACAAATTAATACAAAGAATTTCTATGGAAATATGGAACCAAACTCACAAAATTGAGCACCAAAATTAATCTATAACACTCTTGTTAATCAACAGGAAGCGATAGACCATTTAAATAAAAATCACCAGGGTACTGAATTGAGTAGCAATGATTGGTCCAAGGTCATTAAAAATAACTAGTCACATATCATTGAGCCAAAGAAGGCCCACTTCAAATGGCTTCTAATTTTTTCGAAGCTACCTTTCAAAATAAACTATGAGGACCTTGAAGTACGTAGCCTATGCAGGGTGTTAGAATCAATAAATCACATCTTCTTTGAATGTCTTTATGCAAGAGATTTTTTTTGTCGAAAACAACATATCTGGGATGTCAATGGCAAGCCCAAATCTAATAAAAATCTTTTAATAAAAGATAATAAATTGGGGAAATAAATTTCTTTGTTTTGGTTGTGATTTTCCACTAAAATTATTTAGGTCATTTAGAGAGCAAGGAATGATGAGAGGTTTAATGGAAAAAAGGAGTGCACTTACCGAGTCTGTCAAGAGACTCACACTTTACAACAATTCTTTGTAGGTTACATTGACAATTAAAGTCTCCAAGTTTAAATTTCTTAAACTTTTGGAGGAGGGCACCCTAAGGATTAATCTTCTTGAAGTCAGGTACATGGGAACACTTGGTAGGAGGGACAACCTAGTTCAAAAGTCTTTCTCAAAGCTTTGGAGGTATTTCAAAATGAATTCAATGGAAAAGTTGACAAAGACAATCCCAAGGTAGAAGCTCCAAGTTTGATTAGTCTTGAATACTTTACCAAGGAGGAAATTGATGCAACAAAATATTCGCAAGGCTGAAGAACTCGGTGCAGGATGACAAGGAGGCTAACATCCAATGATTTTTTGATCAACTCTATTTTTTGTTAACAAGAATATAAGGCACTGTAATCAATATATATGTAACTCTTACTGATATGATATAAATCTACATATATATGCAATGTAAAAGGGAATATATATGTGTGTGTGTGTGTGTGTGTGTATGTACTGTATAGGGGCATACAGGGAATCCTAAAAAGCTATGTAAATTGTACAGATACATGTAATAGTACTGCAGGGCAAAACATCATGTAATTTTTTGGTGTTCTAACTATATCTAATACAAAAAAAATCTAAGGTATATAGGGCATACAAGAATCTTATTTTGATTACATATCAATAATGAAAGCAATATTAAGTTTAAAATGAGCATTAAAACTATAAATGTAGATGCTCACATAATTAGGGGGGAATGGATTATGACACTTATGCCAATAGTTGCAAACATGAAAAATTCCTTAAATAAAATTCATCAATACACAATTTTAACCTCAAAAGTCAAATAAAAGTCTCATAAAAGAAAGAAAATGTAAAATAAAACTAGAATAAAAAAAGCATCAAAACAACCATTTAATTAAACCCAAATTTAAACAAGTCTATAATGAAAAAGAGATCATTACAAATCTCAAATGACTAAATAGCCCAATAAATTTAAAGAAAAGTATAACACTATTGACATAAAATACAAATAGAAATCAATTACACATAATAAATTGCACATTACATCCACTATGTGGCTTGTCTAAGCCACCTAAGGGGAGGAGGGAATAGTGGTCTCAGACCACAAATATAATAGCATGTTGTAACATGGTGGTTTCTAACCACATATATGTATGAAATATCATGGTGCTCAATAATCCATAACATTGAAGTATCCAATACTTGTATTCGCAAGTGGGATTGAAATCCCCATCACTATGGCCTATAGAATTCCATCCTCTATTCATGGGTTATAAACATCACGGAATAGGTTTGCACTATGAACCAACAAGTGTGGTTCTAATGTGTGGGGGAGTAGGTTAGGGACAATGTCCAAGGGAAACCATAAAGTTCCCATTGGAGGTCCTCTTCTCTCTTGACCCCTATTTACACTAGAAAACTCTCAATCCCGTAGGGGAACCATACGCTAGGGGTACACATTCAATGTAAGAACAAAACTCACACAAGGGAGGACATCACATTTCATTTAGTAGCCATACATCCACACATAATTTTTTTAAATTATTTCATAATTAGTTAGGTTACACAATAGATAATCACAAAGGGGGTTGATCCCACAATACTGGTTTACAATTTTTGGCCAAACTGGACACTGAACTAATTTTTTCTAACTAAATCTTCACTTTCGGGCACCTATAGCGGCTAAACCGTGAGGAATTTGAAGATGATGCAAACTAGTGATTTGTGACATTTTTTCTGTAGATTCTAAATATTTTTTTTCAAAAATTTTGGAATCATATTGCGCTTCTTTTTCAATCTCCTTCGAAAACTAGTTTTTTTTAGTAAACACCATTTTTAAGGAGTGGCACTTACTGTATAACACATACCTTTTTTTTCATGAAGGATAAAATTCTATTTTTTTTGAATTTAGATTTGTAACTATGATATCTAGTGCGTCCAATTGGTTTCATAGTATTTTATTGAATATTTTTCCTTAATCAAGTTTCAAAGTCAAACCAATTACAATTCAGACATAGGACTATATAACACAACTTTTTTGTATGTATCGAAATTCAATTTTTTTGTTAGATCAAGGACTTCAATATCTGGTGCACTCATATTTTTTTTTATTTTTTGATAATCTTCTATTTTTCCACATGTGAAGAACAAAGAGCTTGATTTTCAATAAAAAACCTACATTCATAAGAAATAACAAATAAATATAATAAAAAAATAAATTTATTTAAAATTATACTTTTTGGTAAGCTTATAATAAGGACTACATGCTTACAAAAAATAAATTTTAAATTAATTCAATTGTTCCCCCAAAAGGTAAATCAAAAGTGGTTTTTTATCAGCATTTTGATAGGTGTAAAGGAGACTCCATTATAGGTATGGTTTAAAACTAGCGGGGTTCTATCCAAGGGGGTTTGATCTAAGGTAGTTTGATCAAAACCTCTTCAATTTGAATTCTTTAAATGGAACTTTTTAAGGCTTCAATCATTATATTTTCTAAAAATATGTGATTTCAGCAAAAATCAGAATCTCCTAGAAATTGTAAACCAGCTTTGTGGGATCACCTAGGAGTGTATATAGGGGATCATGCTCAACGTCCACCCACCATTATTCCAAGTTGGATACCATGTATCTCATACTTGGGGAACAACACATTTATTGATTTCATTTCACATGTCACAACATAATATAGTTTATGAATTCCACTACATTATAACACAAAATCAACACACCCATATACACTTCATTTGCTTTAAACAATGTTCACTTTGCTTCTCAATTTAGTCAATATCCACTCACTTTGTATATGTAAAAGAAGTTGCTAGTCAATATACAATGGTAGCCTAAGTATTACCTCATTTTCTCAAAATTAGCAATACATGGTACATCACACTTTTTATCTTACTAATTGGTGCTCAACATTACATATATGGTTAGAGTCAAATATTTACGTTTAGCCATATCTTTGCTTCCTCTTTCATTAAACTAGGTTTATTATGATAACTAGTGTATCTACTGGGAAATTCTAGTATAAGTTTTCATAGTATGCTAAAGAAGATTTTCTACTTATTAAGGAAGATTGTTGACCCTTTATTTTGGAACCATACAAGAAAAGAAATCACACTCAATCCATAAGGCACATGATAACTCGTGGAATAGTAACTCTCACAATCCATTAATATTTATTTACAAACTTTGCATTTTACATCTAGAGTTGAGTCATCTAATCATATGTCTTAATCATCAAATATGAAATTGGTTTATAGGTCACACCACACTTTTTGTTTCACTAAGTTTCATTTATTTGTTTAGTTTCCAGTCCCTTAGGTTTAATCACCAAAAACCAAATTTTCACAATATTTTACATAGGGATTCCAACTCTTATGAAGATTGTAACTACCATTTCCACTTGCATACCATTATAATGTATGACTAATATTTGAGTAATGCCTAAATCTCAAGGCTAAGCAATCATCATTAATCCTTAAGGGCATGCAAAGAAGCTATATTTTCATGCCTAGTATTAAAATTGTTTAACACATGTTATGCTTATCTTGTTGTTTCCATATTTCATCATGTTATCAACATGATAAGAAGAGTTATCCAAATAAAAATAGACTTGAACTAATTTTTTGACTCTAAGTATCATGTGAAAAAGGTTTTGTATAATTCTACTCACTAGTCCTTAAAATACTCAAAGCACAATATTACAAGGGGATTCCACAATGTTTCTAATATTTGAATGAATTATTGAACACTTAAATCTTACAAAAAATATTACTTAACTCATGATTTTGTGATGGAGTTTCAACTCTTACATGAATACATGTCTCATGATTTACAAAAAGGATTTACACATTCTAATAAATGTTAAGGTTTGGATAAAATGGAATAAAATATAGCCTCTTTAACTATATTGAATCCCTATAAAGAATAAACATAGCTTAGGATCTCTTGTCCCAATTTAATGTATCTGGACCACTTTTTACTAGATGAATGTGTTTGATGTAGCAAGCATACAAGGAATATTTTTATTAACATCTAATGTTTATTTTAGTTTAAGTTATAGAGGAGACACAAAAAAGCCTAATCTACATTCTATCCATAAAGAATCCAAGAGAATATTTAAGATAGGTCATTTTGAAAATTTTTCTGATTCTTTTAAGAGGATATAAGGTAATTAGCTCTTAAGTTTCAATCCCACAAAATCTCATTGAATTGTTCATTTAAACTAGTCTTCACACTTGACCACTTTACTAATTTTTATCAATACCCCTTCCCTTTGTTACTTATCTTGAGAGTTTTGGTTTGGTTGGGTTTCTTTTAAATAATGAATGTCAATAATTAAATTCATGATTTCAACCTTTTCTTAGGGTCAAATTTTGACCACTGGTTACATTACAACCCCTCTTAGGTTGAGTAACGACTACTAGGTTTTCATTTCCAATCCAAGGTAATTCTATATTAGAATTTATTAGTTTGATCATATTCAACTTATCATAAGTAGAGTGCATATTTCCCATGCACACAATATAACTAAGGCCCAATTGATGCCCAAAGTTCCCTAGAGTTTCAACCGAGGCTCTGATACCAAGTGTCATGCCCAAAATTTTCACTCTAGAAAAACCCAACATTTTTTTTGAACTCATTAATATAGCTAATTTACACTCTAAGTGTTTGACATGTAACACTAAACATGATATGAGTTATACACCTTCATGAAGTCACTTCTTAAATTAGGTACAAAAGTTATCTATACAAAGTTTGAATGTCAGTCTCTACTCGAGCTCACTTGCCACACACTCCTTGATACTCTCCTTGGATTGACTAGGTGGCATGAGTTTTGGAATGAATTGGGTGAAACTTGAAAGACTATGGTTTAGGACCAAGGGTCAACCAGTTATAGTTCAAATGTCCATAAGATTCAATTGGGTTTAAAGAAGGTTAAACAATCAATGAGTTCTAAGGAGACTAAGGTCCTTAAAGTTGATTCAATCTAGTTGTTTAATTCAATCATAATGTGGTTATGTAAGTTTCATTTTGAAAAGATAAGATATTAATATATATTTCTTACCTTATTAACTTAAATGTACCAATAGGTTAAATTCTTCCTCCTCAAGGTAAGATAACTAAATTGAACCCCATACTATGCAGGGGAGCAATGATTCCTTTGAGCCTCATGGTAAAAATCATGCATTGGACCTTACCCAAGTTGTTCTAATCTATTTGTTTTGCATAGTTAAATACTACTTCATCCAAAAATCACCCTAGTTGAATTAATTAGACATACCAATTATTTAATTTATAACCCCACAATAAGGAGACACTAAATCGCACCTAATTAGTATCAAGGATTAATCATCTCCCCTTGTTAAATATTAAAAACTCCAAGGTCACAATTTGTTAGGTTAGGTTAATAGATAATTGGTACTATTACAACCCTCTCTATATAATCACTCAAATAATTCATATACATATACCCTTCTCTAAGTTAAATCTATACTGAGATACTACTTGTATTACTAGAGCAAGGAGTTGAGTATGGTGGTGTTTCTAAAATAGGTTTTTACACTTTTGTATATGTTAAGTAAAAAGTGCTAGAAGAATTATATTAATTTGTTCTTACACTTAGTTATAATTTCCTTATTCATTAATTTCTATAATCATGTAGTGTCCCTCCGGCCACCTTTGAATTTCGAGTAAGTTGTTTATTGGTTTTGTTGAGACAATTTTACCTCTAATATATATATGCTAATTATCTAAGATAAAATATGTGATTTATTTAGGTATCTTATTTATTGCATTCTACCCAAACACCTAATAAAGAATTTGGTATGTTTCTTGAAAATAAAACTTAAGGGTAATCAAGGTAGTTTAGGAATACATACATACATACATATATATATATATATATATATAATTAAGAAGAAATATATTATGATGATAGATGTAGCACTTAATTTAAAAGTCAAAATCTGAAATTTACTTTTTATCAAATTGATATAAGAATGTGCTTTTATTTACATTCAACCTTTAAAATATATAAAATCAAAATAATGTTTTAAGATAAAAGAATCAAATCATATTTAAAATACACTTATTATTTACATTCAACATAATACATATATGAAAACAAAATAAATGTTTAGGAAAAAATAAAATAAAATAAATTCTGTCAAGCCCACATGCCTTGTCTGTGCTCTGCATGCTGCATACATAGCTACCTGGGAAGTTGCAATTACAACATCTGGAAAAGAAAAAAAAGTTCCATATGCATCAGTGGTATCACCATCTTCAACATCTAAAACGCACTAACTATTTCAATTGCGAGGGGGGGCATATTTCCAAATCATTCTTAGAAATATTGGAGCGTTGAAATGAATTGGCTGTTGGGAAGGATGGGTCCCTCGGGATTTTCTTAAACTTCCACAGCTGAGCAAGTCACAGAGGGAATAGATGCCACAGGCTTGACAGCTATTGTCACAGGTATTTATTCTATTCTATTTTTTTTGGTCTTTAATATAACGTAGCACTAATGAACTTAATAAATCCCCGACTTCCACTTTGCATTTGCTTGAAAGTTTCTTAAAAAACCTTTTCAACAAACCCATTTCAAAAATAGCCTGTGCTCATGGCAATTCCATGAACCACAACTCTTTGAGGCGTTATGTCAAGCCGTTCATAGGCTCTGTCTATGCTTCCACATATTGCGTACAAGTCTACTTAAATATATCATTAATATTAGTTGGGTCATAAGCCGCCAACTTAAATATATCATTAATATTAAAATTAAAATCATTGCCAGTTCTATTTAAATTTACTTCCTCTTGAATAGGTGTTTTAAACAATATTATGACAGCAGAGTTGATTTACAACTTCTATAATAAATGATAATGAATATAGATACATGTGTTATTCTTCATATTGTAGAAAAGGTTTTATAGGTATAGTTACAGGTGTGGGTGGTCATATTTTAGGTGTGGAATTGAATTTATGATAGTTATATTTATTCTAAATTTAGGGAAGGGACCACAATATAAAATCCTTGTCAACCTTGGCATAGATCTGTTGGAGTTCCATTGTCTTAAATTATTCTAATAATAACTAAAGGAGTGGTCATGAAATTGAATAAGTACTCCATCCTCTTCTTTCATGTTTATTTACTACATGGATCTGTCCTTAAATAGTAGATTTGTTATGAAATACTTAGAGGCCTTTCAATTCACTCTTATGTTGAGAGCAATGAATTTTATCAAAATTAACTATTATTCCAAATGAGATGATTATTATGTGATATAGAAAATATTATTTCATTGTTAAATATTTTAGGATACACCATGGTCCAAGATAGGTATTAATATATATATATATATATATATATATATATATATATATATATATATATATATATATATATATATATATATATATATATATATAATACTATTCTTTTAATTACGGTAGATTACTTAAATTGAATATATTTACATATGTATGTAGGTAGAAATATACTTATATATTTATGTTTGATTATGATTAAAAATAATTTGTTTGTGTTAAATTGAGTAACTAGGTATTTCTAAAAGGTGTTAATATAGTTCTTAAATTTTATTTAAATGATCTCATTAAGAATGAATAGATGATATGTAACATTGTTTCTTATGCCCTTATAATTTATTACTTTGTATGCGTAGTAAAGTGATAAGGATAGTTTAAATGTTCCTTATAAACTATCACTTGAATGTGTTAGTGGAGATAATTTATTTGTGTAAAATACGTAATAAGTTATTTAAAAGATATAATCTTATTTTATATTTATTTTTGTAAAAGTGAAAATACCGATATTTACCAAAATATGTTATATAGTTTTAAATGATTTAAAACGTCTCTTAAACCATGAAAGGACAAAATTTAAATGTTGATTAAAATGTTCTTGTAGTGTTAGTGAAGGTAGGTTGGTTGTGATTAAATATGCTTGAGATAATTAAGTAATACATGTATATATAATATTGTTTTATTTTTATTTTATTCTAATTATGTAGTTTTGTAAATCAAATATGAGTGATCGAATAAAGCAATTAGTGATGCTCACTTAACAGGATAATGATATGGATATAGTGAGTGATGTGCATTTATGTTGAATAGGATATTTGACCTATTATTATTATATGTGGATATCTCGATTACATTGGTTAATTATATTATTTAATAAAATTGGTTAGATAATTATTGTTAGAGGGGTATTTAGGTCCGCTTAGGGAAATTCCAATGTTAAAGAAACTTATATGACAATATTTTATGTTTTTTTTTTCTCCTATTGAATCAAGAGGCTTGTGTAGTTAAATATTAGAAAAGAATACTTGGTCTCTTTAAATAAATGATTATATTTGATAAATTAGGTTTAACTATAAATGTATAAATGAAGGGTTTATTTAAGAAGTTAGTTAGATTATCCTTTTAAAAGTGGTTTTGTTTATAATCATGTATTAGATGATTTGTTATTATATGTTGATTTCAAGAATATGTTGGTCACTTGAGTGCTTGCTATAAATTAGTCGAGTAAGTTAGTGATTATGTGAGTGTTCCTTGATATCTAGTACATTGAATATGTTAGTGGGAGTTAAGTATGTTTTGATGGTTCCAAATTGATGCTTTTTCCTCTTAAGTTGATTTTGTTTGGAGGGTATTTTATATGTTGAAGCTTTGTGTTGGAACCGTGTTGCCCCGTTTTACCCTCATTTGTGGGTTTTTGGTTAGTCGTTCTTTTTGGGCTTCTAGAGGAGGGGAAATAATATGTTGCTTCATAATTGGTTTCCATTTTGGTTTTGTGAACGGTTGCTCTTATGCTCATTTTGATTTTGGTGGGTTTAGCCTTGCACTTGGAAGTAGCTTATTTATGGAATTCTAGCATGAGATGGTGCATGCCTCACTTGATGTATTTACTTTTGGCCTTGATATTTTTTTCAAGCTGGCTTACCCCATTTGTATTTATGGGTTTTTGTTGCTAGTAGAGAGGGTGGATTTCCATGGGGGTTGAAAACCCTAAGTGGTATCCTGGGTAACTCATGCGGAAGTTGAGTAATCAAGTGATAACCTAATTAAATAATTAGGGGGATGGGTAGTATACTCACACTAATAAAAGATAATGGATGCCTCTCTCATGGCCCAAGCGCTCATTTAGGCTTGGGATGAGATGAGAAGGTTTGGAATGGAAAATCAACTACCTTGTCTTCATGAAAGGTGAGTTGATTTTACATGGGTAAGAATGGGAGCCGAGGATCGGTTGAGGTTGAGGTTGACACTTCACCCTCTAGCAACCTTGCATGTTGTGGTTTCCCCCTTGTTGCCTTTGTTCCTCTGGAAGTGGATGGTGTCTTGTGTTGTTATTGCTCTTGTCATGGAGTCTTGTTTGTCATTGTTCTCTTGACTATTTTTGGTTGAGGGTCTTTCTTGTCATCTCCTAGCACGGGGGGTGGGCCTTTGGGTCCACGTGGTCGGGTGGAATGTGCTATGCATCCCATTGGGTTCCCAGGTTGTGTTTGTGATGTAGAAGTGGACGCAGAGTTTCTAGAGCTTCACTTGGTTGAAGATGGTTCCATGCTATGCACATTATTTTTCCTTGGTGTTCTATTCTTGTACTTGATGTACTCTTCTTGTTGATTTAAGGGAAGCATTATGTAATGTACTATTGTATCCATGATGTGTTGTATTTGTGGAAATATGACCCACAATTGGTAATATTGAACTATAAATTGAAATGTAATAAATGATGTATATTTTTTCATCTCTTTTGATCATGGATGGTTGTATGTTATTTTCATGTAATCTTGGATTTCATTCACTATCGTTTTGGTAAGAATCTAGGTTTCATAATGTCGTCCCATGTACCCCAAAGGATGTAGATTATTTTGTAAATGTATAATTGCTTTTCATGTAATGTATGTACATACTTATTTTATGCAATGTTTCTCTTTCAAAAAAAAAAATTATGTGGTAATTTGTTAGTTGTTGTTGTCCTTTGGGGTTCACATGGTGGGGCGTTACAAATCATAAATCTTATTGAATATGGTTTACTTCTTCCTAAGATATTTAATTTTTTTTCATCAAAAAGAGCAAATGAATACTGAAAATTATAGTTGATAAGGTCGTAAGCAAGCATATATATGTTCCCTTTTATAAATTGTATTTGTAGGTGATTGTGGAATTTTGAATAATTAATTACATGGATAGGTGTTTATAATGAAAGCCAATTTTTTGAGAATCCGTGTACATAAAAAATAGTTACTATTTTTTGTTTTTAGAAATTTATTTAATGATGTTCACCATACTGTAAATAAAACTTATGCATAGTCTCTATTTAGTTACTCTTTTTTTAGTAATTTCCTTTCATGAGAACATTGATTGTTAAAGAGAAAAGGTAAAGTGCAATTTATTGTTGTTTAATTTTAAAAATTTGTGAAATGAAACATCTTAAATTTTTAGTTTTATCTATTCATCCCTTACAAACATGAGAGATTGTTATGAATAAAAATATGGTTGCATTTCAACATTTTCAGTTGTTTGGGAATAATCAACAACCAAATCAAATTATTTTTTCTTGAATCTGGTTGCATTTTAAGTTCACCAATTGCAAATATTTGATAGAATCTACTTATATTCATATAACTCTTATGTATTTGAGATTTTCATTTAAATAAATAAATCTGCATGCGTATCGTTTGTGCCATTTTCCTTTGCTCTTCTAAATGACAAATTAAATATGGATTTATTCAATTGGGTTTCTTGTATCAACAAGCGCAAAGATTTGAAAAATATGTGGAATGAAACATTTTAACTTTTTAGATTTATAATCTTTTCATGGCTTACAAACGTGAGAGATTGTTATGAATAAAAATATGGCTGCATTTTAACATGTTCAATTGTTTAGGAATAATCAACGACAAAACCAAATTGTTTTTTCTTAAATCTGGCTGCATTTTAAATTTGTGCTTATCGTTCAATTGCATATATTTTCTGGAAACAAATGTTCAAAACAAAATAAGAGTTGTGTGTAATTGTTGGATTGTACCATAAACATAAATAAGAGGATAGAAAGAGGAAAATATTCAAAACTATTGGGCTTTCTTTGTATTCAGATGCTACAGGAAATTTTGTAGTGTTTGATTAGTATGTGCTTCTAGATGTAATGTCAGTCATACTCTTCCAATCTAATTTGTATGCATGCTCATGATTTGCTAAATGCTTGAGAAATAGCTTACCTTGTTATCATAGAAGATTGAGGTAAGACTTTATGAAATTTTGTGATGAACATTATATAAGATAAACTGGCAAGATGAATAATTTGTCTCTACTAATTTTTTTCTAACCTTCTTTATTTTAAGAGTTATTTTTGTTGGATTCACTTGTGTGAATTTATTTGCATTAATTAGGATGAAGAAAAGAGTTGAGTGAGAAAAGAGAGAAAGGTGGTAAATCTAGAAAAAATAGATCTTATTATTAATATAGACTGTGGAAATATAATATCTCTTCCTTATTCTCTCCTTTATTTTTTTTCAAATTATTTATTTAGTTTATGAGTAGTTTAGGTTTAATATTTTTATTTTTTATTTTTTTAAATTATTAAATCAAATTATATAGAATGAATAATTCTCACTTTAATGCATTTAAGTTATTATGTTTAAGAGGCTTTAAGTTTAAAAATTATAATATTAACATGGTTTGCAATTTATTTTTAAATATATAATATTTTTTATTTTAGTAAAGAGATTATTCTTTTTCATTATTTTTTAAAATTTATTATGTCAAACAAAATTGATTTGGTTTAAAAAATGATTTTTAGTTAGTAAAATATTTTGAAAGATATTTTAAGTTGAGTTAACCAAAAGTTATGATTTTCATTTAACCTTTAGTATAACATGATAATTAAGGTCCTTCTTATTATTTTAGAAAATTCTATTTATGAACGAATATTATATATATATTTTAATTATTATTTTAGATATTTTTGAGGTATAAAGACAAAGACTTAAATAAATAAAATTTACTAATCATATGATTGTGTTATTAGTCATCAAGAAGGCTATGAAGATATATACACAGTTACACTCAATAATGTTGCTACTTTCATAGACACCCTTATATATAAATCTCTCAACCTCATAGTTCAAAGAATGCTTATGCAAAAGATTGTCTTGATCATCATTCTTTCTCTCATTTGTTGATTGTTGTAGCTTGGATGTGTAACCAATGCATGTTAGAATCTATTCTACCTTTTACACATCATTCTTGCTACTTTGAGATATTTTTCAGCACTTGATTTTTAGTTAAAATGATATGTAGGCATTAAAGTTTTCCGCATCATTTAATTCAGTAATTAACAGTGATAGATTGGTATTCACACTCTTTTAAACTACCCTGGGATGGGTCTATAGCCCTGTCCTTCTTAAGAAAGAGCAAGGTTTCAGCCTTTTGTATTATCATTATTTTTTTGTATTTGTACTTGATGTAAGAAACACCAAGGCTTTCTAAACTCAGCTTATAAATTTATAAATTTGATCCATTAAGTTCTTTGTGTATAAGCTTATGAATTTATATAATTGGATGATTAACTTGTAGTAATGTTCTTATCCAATTTTTTTATAGAGCATTTTCATTGCATCTACTTTTTTCAAACCATTTCCAATGTATCCACCCCTTCTGGTTAAAAATGTGTAAGTGTTTTTTATCATCATTGAATATTTTTCAATGTTCTTATGAATTTTTCTTCCAAATAAATTTACACTACAAAATTAAAGTAAAATAAAATTTATACGCAAAATTTCTACATAAAATTATAGTAGGCACCACCAAAAGATATGGATTGATTTTTTTAAGTATATTGATTTTAGTAATCTTTTCAAATAAAAAAATAATAATTATTTATAAATATAAAGTATAAAATAAATTTATGTTCAAAAAGATAATGTATAAAAAATATGTGTTAAACTATTAGACATAAAAAGATTTTTTTTTTTTTTAAATTAAGTAAGTATAAAATAAATATTCTAAATTTACTATTTCATATAAGTAAGTTTGTAAATTAATATACTTAAAATCAAACCATTTTCAATGTATCCACTGTGTAAGTGCTTTTTTTTTATCATCATTGAAGATTTTTCAATGTTTAGATGCCACTAAAAGATGTGAACAAAAATAACAATTATTTATATTTAAATGTAAAGTATAAAACAAATATGTTCAAAAATATAAAGTATAAAAAAAATATGTTAAATTATTAGACATACAAAGAATTTTCTAAAATTTAAAAAATTAAGTATAAAACAAATATTCTAAATTTATTATTTCATTTAAATAAGTTTCTAAATTAATATACTTAAAATTAGAAAATATTCAATATCTTTTTAAAACAACATATCTCTTGAGATTTATTTATTGAAGTAATCTTTTCTAATAAAAATATTATTATTTATAGAGAACTACACATAAATTTTTTTTCTAAAATTTATAAGATAAAGTATGAAAGAACTTTCTTAAATTCACTATTGTATATATAACCAAGTTTCTATATTAATATACTTAAAATTAAAAAAAAATAAAAATATTTAAAAACTTAGAAAAATATTATTTGATTCATTGTAAAAAAAAAAAAATATTAGGATAGAAATAAAATTATAAAGAATGAAAAATAATTGTTCTTTTTAAAAAAATTAAAATAAATTAATGTATTTAAAATTAAAAAATTAAAATTAAACAAAAAATAAATATTCTAAATTTATTAAATTATACATATAATATGTTTCTAAATAAATAATTTTAGAACATTACAAAAGCAATATTTAAAAATAAAATAAAAATGTCTTATCTATCTTTGGAAAATTAATGTAATTAAGAATTACATTTTCACTTAACTTTATCATATTTAAATTTAAAAATAATTCATATAACATTATTATTTAGAATTTAGCTATGCTAAAAATAATTCATATAACATTATTATTTATAATTTAGTTATGCTTATGATTAGGATCAAATTAGGGTTAGGGTTCAATAAGAATTCCAAGGTAAAGCTTGAAGTTAGGGTTTGGGTGATAATTAAGGTTAGGATTAATGATTAATTAGGATTAGGATTGAATTAGGGATAGGATTAGGGTTAGGGATCGATTAGGATTAAGCTTCAATTATGATTCAATTAGAGTTCAATTAGGGTTGAGGTTAGGATAGGGTTAGGGTTTAATTAGGGTTAGCATTAGGGTAGTGTTTAATTAAGGTTAGGGTTATGATAGGGTTCAATTATGGTTAGGGTTATAGGATAAAGCTGGGGGTAAAGGTTAGGGTTAGGATTAGGATTGGAATTAGGGTTATGACCTAACTAGAGTTAGAGTTAGGAACAATTAGGGTTTGGGTTAGGGTTAATGTTAGGTTAGGGTAAGGGTTCACCTAGGGTTAGGTTTTAATTATGGCTAGGGTTAGATTTCAATTAGTAATATAGTTATAATTAATCTTGATATTATAATTAGGGTTAGTGTTAGAGTTAGAATTAGAGTTCAAGTTAGAATTCAATTATAGTTAGGGTTAGGTTTAAGTTAGGATTAGAATTCAATTAGGGTTAGGATTAAAATATGATTAGGGTTAAACTAGGGTTAGTATTAGGATTCAATTATAATTAAGATGGTTAATTAGTGTTAGGGTTAGGATTTAATTAGGGCTCAAATTCAATTAGGGTGGGTTAGGGTTCAATTGATGTTCAATTAGGGTAAGGGTTCAAAGATAAATTTGGGGTTAGGCTTAGGGTTAGAGTTAGAATTCAATCAAGATTAGGGTTATGGTTACAATTATGGTAAGGGTTAAGATTCAATTAAGAATTAATTAGGGTTATGGTTAGGCTTTATATTCAATTAGGGGTAGGGTTCAACTAAGGCTAGGATTATATTCAATTATAGTTAGGATTAAAGTAATATTATGTTTAGGTTTCATTTAGGCTTAATTTTAGGGTTTACTTAGGGTTACAGTTAGAATTAAGGTTAGGGTTAGTGTTTAGATTCAATTAGGGTTGAACTTCAATGGGTTAGGATTAGGGACTTGGTTCAATTAAGGTTTAATTTTGAACAACAAGATTAGGGTTATGGTTAGGGTTAGGATTCTAAAACAAATCCTAGGGTTAGGGTTTGTGTTTAATTAGGGTTACATATCTATTAGGGTTAGGGTTAGGATTTCCAAGATAAGATTAGGGTTAGGGCTAGAGTAAGGGTCATGGTTAGGGCTAGGGCCTAATTTGGGTTAAGATTCAATTAGAGTTAGGGTTAGGGTTCAATTGATGTTAAATTAGGGTAAGGGTTCTAGGATAAATTTTGGGGTTAGGGTTAGGTTGGGGTTAGAATTCAACTACGATTAGTGTTAGGCTTATAATTACTATAAGATTTAAGATTCAATTAGGATTTAATTAAGGTTATGGTTAGGGATCATATTCAATTAGGGTTAAGATATACGAGTAGAGTTATGGTTAGGGTTCATATTCAATTAGGGTCAGGGTTCAATAAGGTTAGGATTAGGATTCAATTATAGTTAGGGTTAAAGTTAGTTTAGGTTAGGGTTCAATTAGGGTTAAGGTTAGAATTAATGTTAGAGTTAGTGTTTAGGTTCAATTAGGTTTAAACTTCAATACGTCAGGGTTACCCTTAGGGATATGGTTCAATTAGGATTAAATTTCAATAGGGGTAGGGTTAGGGTTAAGGTTCTAAGATAAATCATAGGATGCAAGCCTTATAATACAACTAATGTAAATTATATACTATCTAGTCAATTTAATGTTCTCGTATTTAGACAATATTCATTCTCCTCAATTATATTCAATATCATACGCATGCCATGATGTTGTAAATTCCTAGAAAATAAGTCAATGATATTAAATTATTATACAACTAAAGAATCTATTATGAAAAACACACAACAATCAAATTCTAAAATGGATTCGGTGTTTTATATATAGATTATGTATAAGATAGATAAACTAGTGATCATTTAATGACACTTGATGAGAAGATTTTTTTTAAAGAGTAAAGTTTATTTTTGGCACGATAAAACATAAGGGAGAAGTGGTGTAGAACAGTTGGTATTAGTCTAGACGTATTTATTACACTACGTGGTAACTGCCTTGGAAAAGAGGGAAACTTTATGAGGTATGAAGCGTCATGACAAAGAATGTGAAATCTATTTATGAAAAAAATTCAGGAGAAGGTTGGGATCTTTTTTCTTTTTTGTGGGGGGAAGAACAGAAAAAAGAACAGGGGGTGAAAAGACCCCTTTGAAAGAAAGCAAGGTTCATGGAAGTTTTGATGGTTAGTGACTTTTTTTGCATTTTAGATTGTGTATTACAACTTAAAAATTTATTAGACTGTATAATTTGACTTGCTATATTTTTATATAACTGTTAATATGACACTTTAAATTATTATTAAATCGTAAAAAAATATTATTATATATATATATATAGAAATATAAATTAGTTTAGAATCTTAAGATAGAATATAATTTTTTCTAATTTTTAATATATTTTTTAGAATAAATATAAGATTTTGACATTTTTACTATACCTATATCATTACTTTATATTAATATATATGATTTATAATAAATATATATTAATTCAAAATCTTTTTAAAATAGAATTTTTTAAAGATAGAATATAGTACTTTCTAATTTTTTAAATATTTTTAATAATAAATTTAAGATTTTGATAATTTTACTAATAGTTATCATTCATTTATATTAATATATATGATTTACAATATTTATTATAAAAAATATATTAATTAAAAAGATTCAAAATAGAATATAATTGTTTTTTAACTTTTAGAACAAGATTTATTTTTTATATGAATTTAGAAATTTCTTGTTAATTGTAACATAAATTTAAGATTTGTATGTTTATTACTAATTATCAATCTTTTCTAATTTTACATTTTTTAAATATATATAAGATATCCATATGAATAGGAGGAGGTTTCATTTTTTTTAAAGATCCAACGTTGATTAGTTTTTACAAGATGAATTTTACGATTAAATTATTTTTAATTTTATATTTTTCATAAAACGTCATATGAAAGATATTTAAATGATCAAACCGTCACAAATTTTTCATATGATAGGTAAAGGTGGCCGTCAAATTCCAGGCCTGTACTCCAAATACGATATCATAAAAGGAAGGAAAGGAAACGAGATCGGATTTTCGCAGAGATCATCAAATATTTGCAGGTAGAAATACTGGTAGTATTTGGATTTTGCTTGGATTCTTCCATCAGTTTAATATGTATGTTAATGTAATAAATCTCAGCACTTTGCATGTATATCGTATGCATTGCTTTTCTCCTTAAAATTAGGTAAATTTTTCCCATACTTCTCTTCTTAAAGACCCAATAGCTATCTACTGTGATTTGTATCAGTCAAGTAATAATTTGTGCTTTTGTCATCCTTGAGTCGTCCCTGTGTATTTCAATTGCTGAAGAATTTAAGCTTCATCATGTATCTTTTATTAAGCTTGGTCGATACATTTCTTTTTGCATGCATTAGCTTTCAATCTTCATGTTTCATTAAAATGACCTCAAGATCCGAGTACTCCACGGCCATACTTAATTAAGCCTCTCACTTAGATGTCATCTAGTAGGAGCTCAAAGAATGGCCCATATGATAATATGTTTCTAAGGAATTTAGTAGAAATCTATGAACCTGTGTACTCCCTTTAGACCACATACCTTGTAATAGGGTTGGAAGTTTTAGATCATATCAGTGGTTTTCTTTTGTAATGGCTTTATATCTGATGTATGCAAATTTTTCATGCACTTCTTAATCCACCGAGTATGATTATTAATACTTCATCTACTTGTCATATTATTAGAATTGGATAACCTTGAGAAGGTAATTGCCATGCACCTTTCATTTGATATAACATTAAGTTTTGGCATTTTCAATATGTACAGAACAATCTCTTCTAAATACTTAGATTCTAGATTGTATTTATGCCTTTATATACTGATGCATAGTTTTAAAAGCCTACTATCAATAACTATATCCCCATCTTTCCATTACACTACTTTCAGTGGAGTAATCGCATAAATAATTGCAGACATCTGGGTTTAAGTTGAGAACGTGTTATCCTTATTTATTTCTTACTCGTAAATATTATGCATTACATAGTTTGATGTTTTATTTCATAGCCATCGAAGACTAAGAGCGGGATTAAAATCTTAGGATCGCCTTTTCCCTTCAAGTTGTTCAGTAATTCTGTCTGCAACTCTTCAGTTCATTACTTTGGTTCAAACTGAGCTCTATCCCCTTAGTGTTCTTTGTCTAAGTCGGTTGCAAATTACCCTATGCCAAAGTCACCCTGGATCACTGGCTTGCACGTCGAAAATAATCTAACCACTACAAAACTAATCTGTTCATGCCGATGGTGCTCCTTAGTTCACAGTTGAAAGGTTTTATATGCTAATCGTGTGTGAGTTTTAGTTCAATTCAACTTGTGTGAAACACAGAACCTTACTAAGGTGGAATTCTTTATCGATTATGGTGAAGCTAGTCGTTACAAGATCCAGGAGGTATATTCAAGATGTATGATTATCTAAAAGGTACTTCTTATCCATTATTTCTATTATGATTCGACAAAGTAGATGATACTCAGTTATGCATTATTTCTATTAGATAATCCTTTTATTATTGTTTTAGCGGAAATTCGCTCACCACTAAACAAGTGGAAGAGTATGTACACTTATCATCAGGATAGATTTCCATCGTATGCTCTCACCTCATCGATATGGATTTTAGTGATAAAAAAACATAGTCTCCTCTAATGATCATTAGATTATTCTTCTTAATTGATGTTACTTTAGATTTTTCAACTAATGTTTGATTATGGAAGTTGTAAATTATGTATTATATTCTTAAACTTATCATTGAGATAATTTTTTGTCGTATGCTCTCACCTCATCGATACCTTTGGCTTTTATAATTTACAGTTGCTAGATTGAATCATTTATTCTAACTTATTTTAAATTTAAAGTTCAAGATCTACTTTATTAAATATATCAAAAGGATAACTTTAAGTCATAAATTAAAGTGAGGCTTCCTAGCCTTTTTGTCCCTACCATGGACATAATTAGCAACTAAATAAGATTAAATAAGGTAATCACCAAATAGAGTTAAGTGAATGTGTATCAAATCCCCACCTTTGGATAGATCTAAGCTTGGCCTTTAAACGTTAGGGAAATCAAAGGAAGCCCTAATCCATAAGGATATTGTAGTGCCCCTCTGTGATTCACCTTGTATGTGGTAAGTTCAAGTTGGTTTGTCGATGTTGTTGTATTGTCTTTTGTTTCACTGTGTGAGGTCAGGTACTACTTGATATTCTGTTCATTTGAGTTATTTGTTTGATTAGTGCTTTGATTGATTATTATATTAAAATGAAAGATTATTGTGGTTAAAAAGTATTTTGATAATTAAAATAAATGCTTTATTATGTTTGTGGTGTCGATAAATGAAAATATTGATAATACCTTTATTAAGTTTAAATAAATAAAGTTTGTGTCCTAATATTGAAATATTAAAATAAATATATGATTTAATGTGTTGTGCAAACAAATTAAAATGGAAGATTAAATTAATAAATTAAATATTTAAAAAGTTGATTTAATTTTGTGCAAATGAAATGGTATGGTTAAATTATAAAATAATAATAATAATTAGTGGTAGTTGCAGTAGTGGGGAAATAAAATAAAATAATTACAATTAAAGAAGGGAATACCGTAACAGAGTTTGGGGGAAAGTGGAAAAATAAATTGGTTATTTTTGTTCAAGAAAGCGGGCTTTTGCAACTATCTAGAAATGAATCTTGTTTTCTCTTCCTATGACTTTTCTGGTTTTTGGGAGAGTTTCACTGCAGGAAAGAAATTGTTTTTGGGAGAGTTTCACTGCAGGAAAGAAATTGCCTATAGAAATTGTTGGGGAATTTGAAGTGACTAGAGCTACAATCTTGAGAAATCGAAGCTTGGCAACGAATCTTCAGCTGTGTCACACAAATTAAACCAGATTCCATTATATGTCCTCAATTTTAATGTTTGTTTAGAAAGTGAATATTGCATGAATGTGCTGACTAAAGCAAAATAACTACTTGTCAAATTTATGAGTGTGCAATTTAATAAGAGCTCATGGTCATGAAATTTGTGAAGTCTTTCTTGAAATCGAATTGTGCTTATTCTATAAATTTCATTCAGTTTTTGAAATTTCATTTCTTTTGGAGTATTCTATTTGTTTCATTTCTTGTTCTATATTTCCCCAATTGGATTGTAATTTATCTGAGTATCTCCACTGTAATATATAATAATCCTCCATTTCTTATTTGGTAAAATCCTTTGTTCTCCTTCATTCTTGCCTACAGATATTTTTGCTTTCAATCTGTTGCAAACCATATTTCTTCTCCTGTTAATAGTATTTTGTCCCTGCCATGGCATTCTGCCTAAACCTGTAGTTTACAATTTCGGGCTTACTGGGTTACGAGTTTACCCCCTGCTATTATTTTCTTGGGAAATCCTTTTTCTCTACACTCTATATTTAGCTTTGAAGACTCAGGTCATATAAAATATCCTGGCATTTTATATAGGCATCGCTTTTCTTTTGATAAAATGTTGTAGGGGTAGCGTTTGATGTATTTTCTCACCTTTGGTAATCATTGGTTTCTCCTTCCTTCAGTGTTGTTTAAAGTCGAGTTATGTTGGGGGTTGTGTATTTATTTGATTGATATAATTTATTTTTCGCATGCTACTGTGAAATGCATAAACTTTATTCCTTGCCTCCAATGTGTTTTCCCTTTGCACCTACCTGTATTCTGCATAATCAAAATGTAGCTTAGGGATCAATTTTTATATCGATAGTTTTTATCCAATTGTATTCGTTGCCCTGGGGTAGCGATTTCAGTGCTTCGCTTTGGAAAATGCAACCTTTCCTTCACCAAATTTAAATTTATATTGATAACTAATGTTATACACCCCTACGTCTCATTTATCTTATGCTTACACCTGCTTAAGTATCGTTTTGAATAGCATTTTCATGCTCTATAATGTGTATTTACTTCATTGTATTGGATGAATATAATTTAAGTAGACATTCATTATTCTTGATATTTTGGTTGTAAATTGTATGACAGAAATGTAGCTTTTGTTTTATTGGTCATCAATTATTGACTACTTGATGAATATGTGTTTGTGTGGGATTTAATAGTATAGGAGTTCGATATAAGGGTATTATATTCAGCTTCCAGATTATATAAGTTTGACAGATATGAGTATATAGGCGTCGATTGTGCATATATTTGGTTAGATATTCGATAATGTAGAGAATTCGTTGTATATGAAATTTGGTGCCTTTCAATTATATATATATATATATATAAGTTTGATTATATTTACTACCGTATTGTAATCTGTAGATGAAACCAACAATTAGTGTATACACCTAAAAAATGGTCTAGATAATCTAATTAATTAAATATGATTTATTTGATTAATTGAATCCTTTAATTCATCTACTTATAAATAAATAGAAATATTTTTTTATATAGTTCACATTTAATTCTTCCATCTTTATCACATTATTTCATCTTAATTAAATAAACAAATTCAAATTGTTGGAATTGCGTGCCTCAATCCCACTGGCCTAAACCTTTGAGAGAGCAATTTCAGTGTGACCGTTGAGATGTCTAGCTGAATTGCATAAGTGTTACTTTCATACTTGTATCGCTATACCGTTAGGTGATTGTAAGAGAGGTGTCGTAGTGCGATGTATACCCACCATCCTGCGGAAGCCTTCTCGATGTCTAGCAGTAGTGTGGTGTCATCGTTGACCTGCAGTTGTGTTGGAGACTGTTGGCAGTAGTGCGGTGTTACCGCCACCCTGCAGCTGTGTTGGAGACCTCCTACAGTGGTGTGGTGTAGTCACTACCACACCATGATAGGACTTGGAGGAGCCTGCGGTGGTGCAGTGTAGTCACCGCCACACCGTGAGGGTGTTGTGTCTTGGTTGTGGTAGAGCAGTGGGTGTTTGGATCTGTTTGGCTGGACGGAGGAAGTTGATCGGATGACTTGGAAATCGTTGGCCCGACATGGTAAACTGCTAATTGACGGTTTGTCTTCTTTAACGACTAGAAATTGAATTGGTATGTTTCCACGCATGGGTCTAAAGATGCAGTTTTTGATAGGGATTCTCTTGAAAGGAAAAATGTTATAAAGTTGTAATACTTTGTAATAGTGTTGGAACACTAAAGAATGTGAAGTCAAAGACTTGTGTTGGTCGAAGGCTAGGCTGGCCAAGAGGCTGGCTGGTAATAGTTGTGCTAAATGAGGAAGGCTGAGGCCGTGAGGCTGGAGCAGGAGAAGGAAATTATGTTCTAGAGGTGGTAACTCATCCACTCTCTCTCTATGGATCAAATTTGAAACCTCCCTCTATGTGAATCTGCTCTGAATGTTGTGAGAGAGTGTTGTAACAGAGTGAGGATTGTAAACCATTGAGAGGTTGATCAGAGGTCCATGAGAGAGAGGGTCTACACTATATATTGTGAAAGGGTATTGTAACAATGTGAAGATCATATAAGGGGTTATGCTATCCAGTTTTTCTCTAGAGTGAAACAAGATGTAATCTTTTTAAAGGCTTAGTGCTTGAGTTGTATTTGTAACTATTCTCTTGCATGAATAATATAATAGGCAATATGGGCTTTTGGAGTGGGGTTTTTTACCCGAAAGGGTTTTCCCCACATAAATCTGTGTGTTTTGTCTCATGTTTCATGTTTCATGTTTCTTGGTTATAATTTGTTAATGCTTGTTGTTGAAACTAGATTTGCATGAGTTTCTCTCATAAGGGTTAATGTGGGAAATGCACTATGTTTGATTCCACTTTGTGGCACAATTGTACATTTCTTTGAGGAAATTTAATAAAATTAAAAGTTACTGAAGGCACTACTATTCTTGGAGGTTTCTCCGAGATAATCAGAGTTTCCCAACAAGTGGTATCAGAGCCTTCTTCTAGTTGCTAGTTCTAGGTATTTCTCCTATGAAGATTTCTTAGTTTTTCAGGCTTGAAGAAATCTGGAGAAATTGTTTGGTATATTGATCCTTTGGTGAGTGGAAGTCTTGTGGTATTCAGAAATAACTCACACAGCATGAAGGGTGGTGAATATGGAGAAAAAGGAGTTGGTTATGTTGAATTGATTTGTGTCTCCTAGCTAGCAGCGGTATAACTTTGATGTATGAGGTGGAACTTTCTGCTTCGTGGTTTTGTTGCAGCAAAGATTTCATATTGGGTGTCTATGTGAGAGGCTCCTTGGTGATATGGAGAAGCTTGGGTTGTTTCTTAGCCATGGAAGAGAGTGCTTATGCTGGGTGGTGTTTCCTGGTGTTGGAAGGCATTGTTTTCTGTTAATCTCAAATGCATGAAGGCTATGGAGTTAATCATTAGATGATTTGAAAGCTTCTAAAATAGCCTATCTCTTTCTCAGATGCATGTGCATATTGGTGGTTTTGGTGTTGGTTTTCAATAGGCTTGGAAGTTCTTGAACTTATGTTCCTTTTAAGGATGTTTTGTACTTGCATGTTCTATGATTTTTTGCAGGTTTTACATGGTTAAGAAAACTTGTTGTTTGCTTGATAGATTCCTAGACTATGGTGCTCATTGTGGACATGTTTGGAAAATCAGATTTGGTCATGATCTAGTGTTGGATTCTTGGTGTGTACATTGTTATCTTCTTTGATATCTCAATTTTATGATTACTAATGTGATAATGAGTTTGCATGTTTCAGTGATTGGATCTACGAGTTATGCAGGTGTGTGGGTTAGCCACTCATTCATTTGAAATGGGATGACTTGGATGTGGACTGTCTATATCCACCAGGTTTGGTTTATTGATGTTGCAGATTTCATTAGTTGGCCTTGTTTGTGGTCATTTGTGCATTGGTATGTTGTTTCAGGATTGAGAGGATGGATGATAAGTGAGTCCCCAGATAGTTGTTTATGGAGTCTTGTAGTATGGTGAATCTCCTTACTTATGAGATATTGGTTTCACTTGGGATAATTAGTAGAACAACTATATGTTTGTGGACCTGGAAGTTCTTTTTTCAGTTTTGGAGATAGTTGGTCATGATGCTTGGAAATCTTGGTATCACTGTTCAGTGGGAGCTTTAGTAGTAATTGTTAATAATTAGTCTTCTTTAATGTTGCAGATGTTACTAGGAGGAACTCTTTGATCCTGTTGTTGCAGAAGGGTTCTTTTGCATTGGTAGGGTCACTATTTGAAGATGGTTAGCATGTGGAGGACTTGTGTGTTCTCTGGGTTGAGGTTTTGATGGTTCTTGACAGGTGATGTTGGTTCAGAGCTCATTTGTTTTATGTGATGGTATACTCTTTCTTATGCATTGGATTTTTGACATTGTGCATTGCTCTTGAGATATTGGTTTCTTCACTTGGATCCTGGTATCTCCTAAGAGGGGATGGTAAGATCATGATGTCATGATAAGTTCCTAATTCGGATGATTGGATCTTTGAAAGTGGTCTAGTAATTCTTTGTGTATTGGGTGCTTTGATCATTTTCCTGATACTTCATGATAGTGCAGTGATGCATTTGGAGTTTAGCATGAGATGATCAATTGCCAGTACTCATGGATACATGGAGAATGAGGTGAGGTTGTATTTGATGGTTGCTCTTGATGATATTTCAACAGAAAGTTTGAGAAGCCTACACCTTGGTTGGACATGAGTTCAACAGAGACCTATGAGGAGATTGCTCTCAGATTAGTCATGATGACTTGCATGTCTTGGAGGAGCATTCTCTTTCCTACTCTTGGTCTACTCAATGGTTTATTACTTGAGAGGTATTACCCATTGTTTCTCTCAAGTACTTTATGCTTTCTTTCACAATATGGGTTTTGAACTGATGTTTAATGGTTCTAGAGGATTCATAGTGGAAGATGGATAGCATGCTTATCTCCTTGTTTATGATATCTTCTATTGATAAAAACATTTAGGAGATTCTTTGTGGGTTTGTTTTCCTGAGATGGGAAATGGAATGGTTTGATCTTCTTTGAGAGGCTTACATCCATATGTTGTGTTTGATCTTGGAGATTGAATGGTTGTGTGTTGTTATGCTATTCTCTTTGGGAAGTTTTGAAGAAGATCATACTTGACACAGCTGGCTTTTAGAGGTGTATGTAGGAGTATATTCTATATGTACATGATGTGTAGTGTTTCTCTCTTTGGTCTTGGTTATCTTCCTGTAGGTTTCATTTCATATCACATTGGCTTGAGATTTGGTTGGAGCTTGTGTTTTTCACTCAAGTTCTTGAGTGATAACTTGGAAGTTCTTTATCTCTTTCATGTGTTGCGTGTGAAGAACTTGGGAAAGTTGTGAAGACTGGTGGTGAGAATTGTTCTTGCAGGTTATTAATTTGTAGGTTGTACATATCATTGTGGATGTTTCCTTGGTACTACATGGTTACACTTTCTATGTGTTATCATTGGTAGACTTTTTTTGCTTTCAATCTTTCAGATTTGGCATTTCTCATGCAGTGTGAGTTCCTGAAAGTGTTTGTTCTTCATCGACTTGTATACACGTGGAGCTTGTAGTTGTAAGTACATGGGTTGGTTATACTGGTGGCATAAGTTTACTAATGTTTGATACCTTTAAGGTATGGAAGATTGGATGATCTAGCACTTGTTGTGGCTGCTATTTTCAATCACATGGGTTTATCAGTTGGATAGAAGCAATTAGTCTGATTGTTGTTCTAGTTGATGTTTTTATCTTGTTTTCTGGAGTGATGGTTGTATCTTGTTATTGATATCACTGGAAAATTTTGCTTGTGTTCATTGGACTGGTGCATATTCACCTTGGCTTGTACCTTTCTTCCATAGGTGGCATGTTGGAGGATGATAGGGATTGTTACCTAAACAGTGGACATCTTAGATGTTGGTGTAGAAGTCTTGATGGAGCATGAGAGAATGTTTGAGATCTATGTGGTTTCATGGAATACTGTGATTGGTGACAATGTTGGATAGTTAGTTGCAGTTGGATACTTGATTTTTGTTGCAGATTGTTTGGTAGACTGTTATCTGTGGAAACTTATTGATTGGATGTTTAAAATGTTGTTGATCAGAGACTTGAATAGAGCAGAGTCTGAACTGATGGTGCCATTGTAATCTCAGTAGTTCCTGAGTGCTCTAGAGGTGCCAGTGTGATCTTTTTCAAGTGGGAGATTGTTGGAATTGTGTGCCTTAATCCCACTGGCCTAAACCTTTGAGAGAGAAATGTTAGTGTGACCATTGAGATGTTTGGCCAAATTGCATAAGTGTTACTTTCATGCTTGTACCGCTATACCGCTAGGTGATGTTAAGAGAGGTGCGGTAGTGCAGTGTATATCACCATCCTGCAGAAGCCTTCTAGTTGTCTAGCGGTAGTGCAGTGTCACCGTTGACCCGCGGCTGTGTTGGAGACTGTTGGTGGTAGTACGGTGTTACCACCACCTCACGGTTGTGTTGGAGACCTCATGTGATGGTGCGGTGTAGTCACCGCCACACCGTGAGAGGACTTGGAGGAGCCTATGATGGTGTAGTGTAGTCACCGCTACACCGCGAGGGTGTTGTGTCTTGGTTGTGGTAGAGCGGTGGGCGTTTGGATCTATTTTGTTGGACGGAGGAAGTTGATCAGATGACTTGGCAATCGTTGGCCCGACATGGTAAACTGCTAATTGACAGTTTGTCTTCTATAATGACTGGAAACCAAATTGGTATGTTTCCACGCATGGGTCTGAAGATGTGATTTTTGACCGGGATTCTCTCAGAAGGAAAAATGCTATAAATTTCTAATACTTTGTAATAATGTTGGAATGTTGAAGAATGTGAAGCCGAAGACCTATGTTGGCCGAAGGCTGGGCTGGCTAGTAAAAGTTGTACTAATTGAGGAAGGCTGAGGTTGTGAGGTCGAGCTAGGAGAGAGAGTTGAAGGTTGGAGCAGGAGAAGGAAATTTTGTTCTAAAGGTGGTAATTCATCCACTCTCTCTTTGTGGATCAAATGTGAAACCTCCCTCTATGTGAATCTGCTCTGAATGTTGTGAGAGAGTGTTGTAACAAAGTGAGGATTGTAAACACTTGAGAGGTTGATCATAGGTCCATGAGAGAGAAGATATACACTGTATACTATGAGAGAGTATTGTAACAGTGTGAAGATTGTATAAGGGGTTATGTTGTCCATTTTTTCTCCAGAGTGAAACAAGATGCAATCTCTGTAAAGGCTTAGTGCTTGAGTTGTATTTGTAACTAATTTGTTGCATGAATAATATAATAGGTGATCTGGGCTTTTGGAGTGTGGGTTTTTTACCCAAAGGGGTTTTCCCCATGTAAATTTGTGTGTTTTGTCTCATCTTTCATGTTTCATGTTTCTTGGTTAGAATTTTCTAATGCTTGTTGTTGAAACTAGATTTGCATGAGTTTCTCTCAGAAGGGTTAATGTGGGAAATGCATTGTGTCTGATTCCGCTTTGTGGAACAGTTGTGTGTTGTTAGGGTTAGAGATGGCAGATCTAACAATTAAATGCAGATTTATATAATAAAACAGAGAAACTAAAACATACACAGAATAAATCACAACACAAAGATTTAACGTGGTTCACCCAATCCGGGCTACATCCACCAAACCGCAGCCATCCAACACTTTTATTATCCAGTGAAAAACCTATTACAATCTTGCGAATAATCGTGTTTTTCATCATACAGTAATACCCATCCGAACCCCCTTTTAACAAGCTTAGAAGCTTCTAGATTTTTGGGTTCTACAAAATCGGATTTTTCCTTTTTCATTGATTTTTCCCTTTTTTGGTGGTCACGCGAAAAAGTAGGAAGAAAATTTTTCTCGGGGGTTGCCGCCCCCAGGGCCTGACCCGGCCCCGGACCCCGACAAGGTCAGGGGGCTGGGATGTACAGTATACCATGGGCTATACAGTATAGCATGATTAGTCACCACATACCAACATGTGTGTCTTTGAGGCAATTTAATAAAATTAAAAGTTACTGAAGGCACTACTATTCTTGGAGATTTCTCTGAGATAATCAAAATTTCCCAACTACAGTAAATTGTATGACAAAAATGTAGCTTTTGTTTTATTGGTCATCGATTATTGACTACTTGATGAATATGTATTTGTGTGGGATTTAATAGTATAGGAGTTCGATATAAGGGTATTATGTTCGGCTTCCAAATTATATAAGTTTGACAGATATGAGTATATAGGCGTCGGTTGTGCATATATTTGGTTAGATATTCAATAATGTAGAGAATTTGTTGTATATGAAATTTGGTGCCTTACAATTATATATATATATATATATATATATATATATATATATAAATTTGACTATATTTACTACCGTATTGTAATCTATAGATGAAACCAAAAGTTAGTTTATACACCTAAAAATGGTCTAGATAATCTAATTAATTAAATACGATTTATTTGATTAATTGACTCCTTTAATTCATCTACTTATAAATAAATAGAAATATTTTTTTATATAGTTCACATTTAATTCTTCTATCTTTATCACATTATTTCATCTTAATTAAATAAACAAATTCAAATACTTTGTTTTATTTGATTACCATATTTCTTTCATGTTTATTTAATAAATAGATTTCTATAATTTGTTTTATTAAATTAAATATCCTCTTTTACTAAATTGAATAAATCCAATAATTCAATTAAAGCATATTTCTACAACTATTTCCTCTTTTCACTCATCATATCCACCAAAAAAATTAGATATTTATATCTAATTAATTCAACTTGACCTTCACAGACAAATTTGGATACAAATTTGAGACAAATTAGAGGAAAACTTCTTCATCTTCTTCCATTGATCATTCCTATCCTCTGGCTGAATGTTTTTGTGGGGAGGAACAATCTCCATAATCTTCTCAGGCTTCATCTTTCACCATTAATTCTTTCAAATCAAATCCAAACATTTTCTTTGCTACCACATCACAAATATGATGTCGGGAATCTATAAATACAGCCTCTTTCTACAGGAAATGGATCCCAACTTTGTGCAATCTTACTCTATAGAAATAACATTAGAGCAATTAAGCATTTCAGCATTGAGAAAATAGCAAATATTAATCGTTCAATTATATCGAAATCATAATCATGACTTTACATTTAGCTGCATCTTAGTTTACAGTAGTTTGTTTTATCATTTTCATGTCAATTTCATCTATAGTATCATCACCATAACATTTAGCAATTATTACATAGGATTAGATTCCTGCATTTTACAATATCTCATTCTCTAGATTGTCATTTTAATAGTCACAATGCTTACACAATCTGAGAGCCACAATGATTTAATAAATCTTTGGAGATAGATAGCAATAGGAAGCTTTAAGAGATTTCCTACTTTAAATAGATTAATTGTTGTTTAAATCTCTTGATATAATGTCTTATTAGGTGTGTTTGTTATTCATTTACGCATATTTTACTCACACATAAATTGGCGCCCACTATGGGGCCCAAAAGTCCCATTTTTAACATCTTTTTTTTTCTGAAAAGTGTGCTCGCAGGTTTCTGGCGTGTTTTGTTTTAGCATAATCAAGAGTTTTACGGTGCATATGACAGATATTTTAGCACATTCAATTACTGATTACGGCGCATCTGACAAATATTTCAATGCATACGACTACTGTTATGACGCATCCAGTATTCTATTTCACCACAATTAGGGGGTTTTCTTTCAGTGCATTGACCCTTTATTTTAGTGCATTCATAAATTTCTATAGCGCATAAAACTATTACTTTAGCACATTCAAATATTGTTTTAGCGCATATAATAACTACTATAGCGCATCTGACTATTTTTGTAGAATTTCAAAAAAAAGATCTAAAAATTAATCACTATTTTCTTTGTTGCAGGTACAAAATACGCTTGTCAAAGACAATTTTTGGAAACACTTACACCAGTCAAAGACAAAAATTTACAAATTACTAATGGTGTTTGCAGGGATTTAATTTTATTATTGCTTTTCCTTTGGTTAAGATAGTGCATCTAGCTTAATTAAAGAAATAGTTTGAACCCCATGTCCATTGTGTTTCGAACTGGGTGATCAAAATTCTAGACTTTCTATCCTACTTTATTAACACCTTTAGAAGGCCTAGCGTAGTGGGAAAAAGTACTCACCCTACGGGAATGACCTAAGTGGGAACAACCAAAGCCAAGTTTTCCAACCCACTATAATCAAAAGTGAATTCGGGTAAAGTTTGAATTCGACAGAAGTGTGCAAGATAACCATCCCAAAAATCTTCATTCTAAAGATTAGGAGGTCTCCTGAGGGAGTTTATCAATTGCCACTCTGAATGGATACCCTATCTACGAACCTTAAGTTAGTAACTCACTGTGTCAGTTTTCAAACACTTTTTATACCACAATGCAAGGGGAGGGAAGAATCTTCCCCCAAGACACTCACCATATAAATATTAGAGACCCTAGCCAAAAGTGGAGGATTTGACTCTGGCTAAGACTCGGGAAAGGAAAAAACATGGGTGCCCTCTAGGGGGTGACATGGCTATGTGAGCTGACATATTTTTAAGATGTGTGTTGTGGTATCTTAAGTGACCTACTTGACAATTAGAAAAAGTGCTTGAACTATCTTTATTTGTGTCAAACCGGTGGAAATTGAAAGTATCGAACTTGATTCTAGAACACTCACTACATGTTTAATGCATAGAATCTGAACAATTGTTTACAATCTGGCTTTTGTGTGTGAAGTTATTTTTCAAAAAGAAATCATCCAAATCAAAAGTAATTAATTCCTACAATTTCCAGACAAACAAATCAGTTACCATATCAGTAATCAGAACTTTATACACTAGAGATAACAAATTCACCGATTAAAACTAGAAAAACCAAGCAAACTATCAAAATCAAAAAATATTTTCTAGAAAAGTGCATTCACTGTCAATTTTGGCACTTACAATTTGTTTAAAAATGCATCTAGGAATCTTTTAGCGCACAGGAGGTTTGTTTTAATGCATTGAACCCAAAGTTTAGCACATCAGAGTAACATTCTGGCACATAGGAGCAACAGTTTAGCGCATTCAACCAATTTTCTAGTGCATAGACGAAACCATACAGCGCATTCAACCGGTCTTTTAGCACATCAAAACAAACTTTTAGTGCATCTATCAAGTCTTTTAGCGCATCGGAAGACTATTATAGTGCATCTAGAAAATCAAAATCCAAAGAGCTATTTTTAGTGTCTATCAAACTTTTATCATCAGAATTCAGGTTTTTCTCATAATAGAAACTTTCCTAAATCAAAATAGAGTCTTAAACCTGCATAAACTGGAGTTTACAATTGAATTTGTTCAAATCATACCAAGATCTACCATCCAAAAGTGTCTCAATCAAACACATTTGATTAGTAAGTTAATTTTTAGGATTAGTCATCCTAAATCAAAGAAACGAAATTGTATAAACAAACTTATCAACTTAGTCTAATCAATATAATCTATCATTCTATTTGACTTGAGTTAATATCCTTGACACTATACCAAACTAAGATCAAAATTTTATTGAAAACAAGAACGTTCGTATGTCCATTTTAACAAGGTCATGAAGACTAAAATTCCAACAAAAGGAAATTAAAACTCAAACCACCATGGCTGAAATAGATGAGGATCAATTGAATGCTTTCACTCAGCAAATGCAAAACCTTCAACAACGAATCCAATACATACAAAGAAAAACCATAGAAAGAAACCAAACAATGAACATGATACCTTCTTCACCAAAAACTACATCATCCAAGTTAAATGTCTTTGAATTTTTACAAAAGTTCAATAAGCCCAAAAGTCCTCAAATACAAATGATATTGAGCAGTCCTATCATGTCATGCATCTATCTCCATCAACCATAAGCCAAAATAAACCTCAAGATTCTTTCACTCAAGTTAAAAATTCCATCCAATCATCCTCTTCTATCAATGATTCATGTCAATCTCTCAATCCAAAGCATGCTAGCATAGACTCCCCTACACATCAAGATCAAAATATTCTTTCCACTCCATCCAATGATATCAAAATTCCACAAATTCTTCCAATATTTGATCAAGATCCCATTTCTCAAGAATCTTATGACGATCCCCTCCTTTCACTTTTCATCCAAAATAATTCCCTTCCATCTCAAGAGACGAGTATCCTTCCAAGTTCTTCCACATCATCTAATCAATCCATACCATTTCATGATTCTATTGCATCACAAGAGCATGATAGTTCTTCCATCCTATCTAATGATGTCTTACCAACTGATGATCAAGACATGCTTTCTACAAAATCTCACTATTCCCTTCCTCATCAAGATCAAGATATGCTTCCATTCAAGGATACACTTTCATCCCACGAAGATGTTTATCCTTCTCATGATCAAGATATGCCTTTCATAACATTTCATAATTATTCCATACTTAGTAAAGGGAAAGCTACTTCCTCTCCTACATCTCATGATCCTTTTCCAAGTCAAGATCAAAACACCCCATCATCCCCATGTCAAGATCCTAGCACACCTATTCAAGCTATCCATGAACCCCACACCTATAAATTGGGATCCTCCACCTTTATCCATTCTGGTTTACTTCCAACACCTATCCTCTCATCCATATCATATCCTCCCCAAAATGGAATTTCATCTTGTTTCACAAACAATACATATCCCATTGGTAAACGAATGTGTCAAAGTATGAACTACAAAGGAAAAGGATTAGGCCTTCATGAACAAGTGGTGCAGAGCATCTTTTGCAATATCAAGCCTCCATTTGGGAAATTCTAAAGATTAAGAAAATTTTGGTGTTTGTACCTTGTAATAATCTTATATGAGTCATTTTTCATATGTAAAGGTCCTTAGGAAGTTGAGATTTAATGTTTTATGTCAAAATTGGAAAAGTTGTTCAAAAGGTGTAAAATTACAAATTTGTAAAAGTTGCAAAATGCAACATAGGGAAGTTGAAGAGTCTTAGGAGTTTAGTTATGCTTGAAGGTAGTTGAAAACTAAATGGAAAAGTGTGGAATTCCTTTAAAAGGCCTTGTAACCAATTGAGAAGGTGTGGGTGATTGGAGATAGAAGTTTGAATGAATAAAATATTCGTTTCTTGCTTTTATTCTCATAAAATCTTTGTGTTTTAGTTGTGTACGGATTTGTACAAGAAAGAACAAATGTGGGAATTTTTTTAAATGGTGGAATGTTCAATCACCTTCCTTTTCATTCAAGTTTCATGCAGATTAATGGAGATTTGGGTAAGATATAGCAAATTTTGTAAAAACTATCAAAAAACCCTCTTAGGGTAAACAGTGTATATTCAAAATTATATTTCTCCTAATTTTTCCATTGAAACTTGCTCAAATTTGGTGTATAGTGAATTTCATATGTGTTCTAAAGCATTTCAAAGTTTCAGGGTTTAAAGAGGAGGTTTTGGGCAGTTTCAAGTGATCCCTAGGTTTTTTTTTGCATAAAATTTGGTAATGCACTGTGTACAGTCAAGGATTTGAGTTTCTAATAATGTATAATGTTCTCCTTTTTGACCAATGTTGCTTTGAAAGGGTGTTTGGAAGTTTTTAGTTCAATTTTCTATTTGGAATGGGTAAAATCTTAAGTTTAGAGATGAAAATAAATGACTGCCCTGTTTGACAGAATTGACATAGTCTTGCAAAATTGAAGGTTTGGATTGGGGTTGGTATAAATGCTTAAGGAAATGAACATCTAGTGATTTTAAATGATTGTACAAGTGAAATAAAGATCATTCCAATTCTTGGTTTTGAGAGTTGGGTGTTGGAGATAATAAAACCAATAAGCCCTATTTGTGTAAGACCTATTCAGGCCTAATTTGTAGCATTACAATCCTGATTTGGTCAATACTCTCCAAAGAAACATGTCTTGGTTTTTAGTTATGTTTTCTGCAAAGAGTATCCAAAATGATGATCACAGTCTGAAATGGAGCCTTATTTGAAGAGATAATTTTGACAGTATGTATTAGGTAGGCCATAAGGAATCAAGACAATCTATAATGAAGTGTTGAAAATGTGAATGGTTTGCATTGTGGGGGTTAGAAAAGGGTTGGCCTTGTTATTTCAACTCATATGAAGGTGTATAAAGTGTTGATACAGTGAATTTTGTCCTGGAAGGTAAAGTTTGAAGTTTGATGATTTGTGTATGAGTCATGAAGGTTGGTTGTAGATGGTTTACAAATGCAGCCATCAATTGATATTTGAGGAAACCAAGTTAGTTATTTTAGTCTTTTTCAAGTTGATTAAGGTTTTTTGAGGGTTTGATAAATAATTGGAACTCTAAGTTGTGTTTTGGTGTAATTGAATCAAGTGTTTTGTGAAAGGATAAATCTAGTTGTGATGAGTAATCAAATAAGGAAGTTTTGAGTTTTATCTAATGAGATTGAGAGAGTTTGTTTTCTTCCTCTAATCTTGCATCAACAAGGTATCCTAGAACCCCTTTCTGTTCAAAGAAACCCATATCACCACGGCCTTGATTATATGCCTAAATTTCCTAGTTCATCAAACCTTCCATCTATCATAGGTCCTCATTCTAGTTCATCAAACATTCCATTTATCCTAGGTCCTCATCCTAGTCCATCAAACCTTCCCTCTATCCTAGGTACATATCCTATTTCTTAAGAACAACAAAGGCACACATCCTTGATGCCCTTTCAAAATTATACCCACATTAACTCATCCATAATACCTCCATATCATTCATCTCAATCCACCCCTCCTATTGCTCTTGGAAGCAATTTGGGTGCCAAATATCAAAAGCTTCTATATCAAAATCCACATGTATCAAAGGATCAACATGTCTCCTTGAAGAGACATGAAAAAATAAAATAAAATTTGATCCAAAATCAAAAGAAAAAAAATAAAGGCCACAAAGGCCCATCAAAGCAAAAATCTCAAAGACCACAAAGGTCCATAAATCAAAAGAAATTTTCAAAAGGTCACAAAGGTCCATCAAAGCAAAAAGGCAATTTTCAAAGACCACAAAGGTCCATAAATCAAAAAGAAAAATGTCAAAGGCCACAAAGAAAAAATCAAAGTCAAAATTCATGTGGATTCCTAAAAGTTTCATAGAAGCAATAAAATCTAAATTTCCATCCAAATTTGCTAATCCAAAATCTTCCTCTAATTTTCCATTAAATAACCTATCACCTTCCAAATCCATTTTTTCTCCATCACTCCACCACCCTTCAAGGTGTGTGCCAATGTTGATCTTGCCATCCTTTCCATCTATCCATCAACAGGCCTTCCAACCTCCTATCCATTATCCAACATTCATCCCCCATCATTCTCCTTTAATCCAAACCTTTGCATAAGTCCTTAGATTCTTCCATCATATCATTAATATACCAACATTTAGGAGTCTAATTCCCATTACCATGGTTTATTAGAGGGATATTTGGTTGTGAAACTTGACGCTTAATTCCTTCCTCCATCTCCCTATCATCCATATCCTATCTTCCATGTTCCTCTTGCACTCTACACTTAGGGACAAGTTTTGTCCATCTTATCATTCATGGTCATTATCCTTTCTATGCTTGTTCCTTACATTTCCACCTTTGATCTTGACAAGGTTAAGGATCTTCTTGAATATCATATATATTATCCTATACGTTTTATCCATATCTTCCATACCATATCTTTCATCTTATCCATATTCCATCATTCTTACTAAATACATCCTTTCTTCCATTCCTTGGTCTTGATGAGGAATAGGGGAAAAATACTTGGGCCTTGTGTTTGTATCTTATCTAGTTGATCTTTATCATCCCATTCATTATTTTTATACTTGATTTCTTCCATTCCATATCTCTTAGCTTATCAAAATCTGTGTCACCATGTCCCTTTGCAACCTTGAATCTTATCATGCAAATCATATTTGAGCCTAGTTGTAAAACATTACCCAATCGTCATATCTTTTGTCAATCAATCATCAACAATCATTAATATTATCGTACTTAGAGGAAATTAGTGATCCTAAGTACTTATCATAATCATTCCTTATGGAATCAATCATTCCTAGCATCTTAATCAATCAACCATTATCATCTTTTGACAAGATATATGTTGCTTTTGTGACATGTTTTGTAGTGAATCTTTCATTTTGATCTATCATTTATCCATGGTTGCATTACCCCTATTGTGGGGCATCTTGTTCCTTCAATCAGTCATATCATCTCATTTCATCTTAAATATCCTAAAAAATCCATAAAAAAAAGCTGCAAAATCCAAAAAAAAATCAAAAATCAGAAAATCCACAAAAAAAGAGAAAAATATGAAAAAAGTCAAAAAGTCAAAAAAATACCAAAAAAAAACATAAAATCTGAAAAAAGTGCAAGAAAACCTCATGTACATATCCTGGCAATGTGGTCGTGACTCACCCTAGCTTGGGGACAAAATCCTGAACTCGCTGGGGGCAATAAACTTTATGCTTAAACAAACTGACAAACAACAATATGTCTAACGTAGCAAACACAATGATCATAGGAAAATCCGCATTGAACAATCCTCAATCGACAAAAGATCAAACCGTCTATATCAAATATCTAAAACCAAATCAATCAAAACAACTTTAAATGGATGATATTCTTTTGAATCATGATTTTATCGCTTTAGCTTGAATGTTCAAATGTTGTACTTTTGATTTTTTTTTGTTATCATATCTTTGGAGGAACTCGATGATGTATTTGAACTAGAGAAGCAAAGGAGTATGATTTTTCTTTTTCTGCTATCTGGGAGTTAATTATTTTTACTATGTGAATTGTCACAAGACATGCTCTACCAAGTATCACTAATGAAATTTAGAATTTGCATAGGAAAGTGATTGATTCTTGTTTGTTTACGCAAGAAATTCTCAAGACATCTTGGTTTAATTATACCTAGATGCTTGTGTTCACTTGCAATATCAAAAATCATGAAAGTAGTACTTAGGTCATCATGGTCTAACTCTTACCATCGATGCTTGTACTCACTTTCAACATTTTAAAGGCTCAATGATGATAAAAGCACAATAAATGGACTATTAAGATGACAATGTTTGCATATGTAGATTTGCATGGTTAAATTAGATTGCATTCATATTAGTTTTGCATCTACATTATAGATTTTCCAAGGCTAGTGATTCAATAACATGATAGAGCAATCATAAAATCTCTGACTGAATAAGTGTACATCATCAAGTTTTAGTACATTAATCAATCATATACTGGGGCATATCAATCAAATCTGATAAACCACATCAACTGATGATATCTATATCGGCCTACACCAGATGTGAAATCATGTCCCACGTCTTTGGGGAGAACTCTAAAATCCTCCTATGATCATAACATATTGCAAATCAACAATATTATCAATCAATCAAAAATCAATAAGCCTATCAATATAATCGGCTCTAGTGAGACTTTGATCAAATCTCATGAGTGACTATCATTGAACCTCGCCTATCATGAGGTCAAACATCAACCTATTATTGATCTTTCCCTATCATGAAGTCAATCAATCAATCTATCATTGATCCTCACCTATCAGGAGGTCAAACATCAACCTATTATTGATCTTCGCCTATCATGAGGTCAATCAATCAATCTATCAATGATCCTCTCCTATCATGAGGTCAAACATCAATCTATTATTGATCATTGCCTATCATGAGGTCAATCTATCAATGAACCTTGCCTATCATGAGGTCAATCATCAATCTATCATTGATCCTCACCTATCATGAGGTCAATCAATCAATCAATCATTGAATCTCACCTATCATGAGATCAATAATCTTCTAATCTATCAGGATCATCAATCAATATCAAATCAAAGGCTGACACAATCGAAAATCATCAAACACAAGGAGGCAAAGCAGGGAAACATTTAATCAACTAGTGGAGTAAACATCATTTTTTAGGAGATAAATTGATTTTACATCATTGAAATTGAAAATATTTATCAAATATTCATAAAATCATAAAAATTTGAAAATTTCCAAAAAAAATCCAAAAAAACAAAAAATTCATCGATTTATCTCCCGAGGGGGCATATATCCATCACCTGAAAATCAATGTTTGGGGCATATCAAATTTTTTTTGTCAATACTAGCAGTAGCAGCAAAATTTTCTTTGAAGCAATGCATAAACACATCCCTTCAAAGAGGGGAAAAATGTGTACACCTAAAAATGGTATGGATAATCTAATTAATTAAATATGATCTATTTGATTAATTGATTCCTTTAATTCATCTACTTATAAATAAATAGAAATATTTGTTTATATAGTTCACATTTAATTATTTTATCTTTATCACATTATTTCATCTTAATTAAATAAACAAATTCAAATACCTTGTTTTATTTAATTATCTATTTTCTTTCATCTAAATTAAATAAACAAATTCAAATACCTTGTTTTATTTGATTACCATATTTCTTCCATGTTTATTTAATAAACAGATTTCTATAGTTTGTTTTATAAAATTAAATATCCTCTTTTACTAAATTGAATAAATCCAATAATTCAATTAAAGCATATTTCTACAGCTATTTCCTCATTTCACTCATCATATCCACCAACAAAATTAGATATTTTATATCTAATTAATTCAACTTGACCTTCATGGACAAATTTGGAGACAAATTTGGAGACAAATTTGAGACAAATTACAAGCAAACTTCTTCATCTTCTTCCATTGATCATTCATATCCTTTGGCTAAATGTTTTTGTGGGGAGGAACAATATCCATAATCTTCTCAGGCTTCTTCATCTTTCACCATTAATTCTTTCAAATCAAATCCAAACCTTTTCTTTGCTGCCACATCACAAATATGTTGTCGGGAATCTATAAATACCTCTTTCTACAGGAAATGGATCCCAACTTTGTGAAATCTTACTCTGCAGAAATAACATTAGAGCAATTTTAAGCATTTCAGCATTGAGAAAATGGCAAATAGTAATCATTCAATCATATAGCAATCATAATCATGGCTTTTCATTTAGTTGCATCTTAGTTTACAGTAGTTTGTTCTATCATTTTCATGTCAATTTCATCTATAGTATCATCACCATATCATTTAGCAATCATTACATAGGATTAGATTCCTGCATTTTACAATATCTCATTCTTTAGATTGTCATTTTAACAGTCACAATGCTTACACAATCTAAGAGCCATAGTGATTTAATAAATCTTTGGAGATAGAGAGCAATAGGACGCTTTTAAGAGATTTCTTGCTTTAAATAGATTAATTGTTGTTTAAATCTCTTGATATAATGTCTTATTAGGTGTGTTATTCATTTACACATATTTTACTCACACAGTTAGATATAACATATACATATATATAAGTATTTATATATATATATAAATATATACCGAAGTATGAGTATGTGTTTATATATATATGTGTGTGTGTGTAGTAATATATATGTATAGGTATATTTGTAAATATTTTATAATGGTGCTAGTAGAAAGAATAATCTTACTTCGGAATTAAGAGATTTGTGAGTAAATAAATAGAATATGATTATGGAAAGAAAGATTAATTTAATTTCACTTAAATAATATTGAGTTCTGTTAAATGTGAAATTAGACTATTTCCTTGGTAATCATAAATATTGCATGTTTTGTAAATTGTGTCTTACACTTGTTGTAAACTTATAATGTGTCTCTTAATTGTGTTAGTGGTTTTGTTGTTATGTGAAGTATGTGTTGATTATATGAGATTGGATAATCATGGTTATTGTTCTTTGAGAGATTATTTGTGCAAATGGTTAGTTAGACTTCCAAAGGCTTGGGGGAATTTTCTATTTGATGGAGTCCATGATTGTTCATTTGAGATAGTTATTTATGTTTTGAATGAGTATACGAGGGTTCTTAGCCTTGCACGGTATATTCTCCACTTTGATTGGGACTTGTGTGAGGATGGTTTGTGCCTTTCCTTTTTGTGTATGTTTATGAGGTTTTGTGATTTGTGCAAGTTGTCTTTACCTTGTTGATTTCATTGGGTCTCTTAGTTGCTAGTAGGGGAGTGGCTCTCAATGGGGGATGGCGCACAAAGTGGCGCTAGGGTAACCCATGTGGGAGTTTCTTAACTCAATGATAATTTAAAATTAATTAGGGTTTGGGTTGTTTACACACTAATCAAGATAACACCTCACTCAGGGCTCAAGTGCTTGTTTAGGCTTGGGATGAGTGGGAAGGCCTAGAATGGAAAAGATCAATTGTCTTGTCCTCTTGAAAGGTATGTTGATCTCGCATGAGTTTGTATGGGGGTTGGTGATTCGGTAGAGGTTGTTAGGGTAACTCAAGATGGGGGATGACAGCCTAGGAAGATATTCCAAGTTAACTGTGGACAATGATTTTGACAAACCAAATGCTTTCTAGCCCTTCTAGGGTTTTTCACCTAAAAGGGGAAAGAATTGGGTCAAAATGCTAATGTTTACACTCAAAGTTAATGTGAATGACATATATTATGTCAAATTAAGATGTACTAATGCTCTGATTTGAAAATGAAATGATCTAATGGTGCAAAACCTATGAAATGCAACTTGTTTGAAAACACAATGTGATATGCAGAAATGCCTAAAAATGCAAGTAAATGATGAAATAACAAAATAGGGTGAAAGGGGTGCACCTAGAATCTAAGAATTGATGCTAGGATATTTTGAGATCCTAAAAAATTGGCTAAAAAAGCTAACTGGGACACTTATGCCAGGTTGGGCAACTTAGTCCCAATTTCAAGAAACTTTGTCATAACAGGAATCTGCCAAATTAGTATCCAGAAATTTCAAAATCACCTTTCAGGCCCAGAAGTGGGACTAATCTGCCAGTAGTGGTGACTTATTCTTCCTACAAATCTCAGGAATTTTGAGACAGAATCTAGTAGCCACAGGTTTGCACTAGCTTTCTTGATAGGTGTTCGCACTTGATTTTGCAGAGAATGGGGTAAAATGTCTCTCCAAGCTTGAATTGGGATTGTGATGAATTGATTGACTTTGAAGACTTCTTGACCACTTTTCAACACCTATTTTCTTGACCAATCTGCATACAAAAGTCTGCAAACACACATGCAAAAGGGGGAAAATGGTTAAGGGTTAGAGTATAGGGGTTTGCCTTGGTCAAACCCCACTTTGGTAATCAAACCCTATGAAAAGAAATGAAATGAAAGGGGAATGATAAATAAACAATGTGCGATGTCATAGACATACCAATCCCTTGATGTAGAAATCTGAAGATATGCAATGAAGTGCTCTAATGGAATGACTTGATAATCCTTAATTGCTTGAATGCTTGTAAGATTGAATACTTGAATGCTTGATGACTTATGAGATTGTAGGAGATGTAAAATGAGGAGAAAAACCCTTATTTATACTTGATTTTACTAAAATTTCCTAAAAATAACACATCACAGGCTGACCTCAAGGGTTAGAGGATAAAATCCTACCAAAATTTTGAAATTATTTTGAGTTTTGTGCCAAAAAGGACTAAGTCACCCCTATTGGCAACTTAGTCCCACTTAAGAAAATTAAGTGGGTGTTAGGAATTATGGGGCATTAAATGTTTTCCAACAAGAGTATCCTCAAAAACACACTTAAAAACGGCCAAAAAGTGTATTAAAGGGTCATTTATACATGAAAAAGGGTTGAATTAGTGAAGACAAGTCTAGAAAAGCATGAAAGTGAGTTACAAAACTTTAAAATAAGACTTGGTTAGTGATAAAAAGATGTTATTTAAGTGAATTATGATGAAAGGGTCCTAGAAAAGTGTGAAAGTGAGTTACAACACTTCACAACACCTTTACAAGATGACTTAGAATTCTTAGTGATTCATAAAGATTCAAGACCTAATGTGAACGTGTTAGCCACATTACAACATTAGACCTAGACAAAATCAAGCCAAAGTCCATAAGAGAGACTCAAGTGAGCATAAAAATGTCAACTATACATTTTTTGGTGACACATTAAGCCCCCACTTTAGTGAGGATGAAATTGCTTCAAACTCTCGCTAAAGTAGCTCAACATGCACATCGATAGGGATCCTAATGCACACACATTGGTAAGATAAAACATCAATCAAGAGGGATGATCAAGCCCCCAAGATCAAGGTCTCATGACAAACCAAGCATAAGTGCAAAGGAACACACAAGAAGGTGATGAAAAAGAATGAAAGCTTTGATCATATTTCCAACTCATTGTGGATCAAATCTAGGTTGTTTGTTTGAAAAAGAAAATGCATACTCACTCTGGGGCAATGAGACTTATGGTTATCCGTCGGGTGAGAAAGCCCAAGTATACTCACTTTGGGGCCATAGAACTTTCGGTTTTCCACGGGGTGAGAAGACCCAAAAGGTGAGGAACATACACTCGGTTGGTATGTACTCACACAAGCAGGTGGCTATGGGGAAAATCCGTGTCGCTGGATGGGATTTCTCGCTCAACCATATTAAATTTATACCTATTGATAACTTTAATAAGGCACCATAAAGACAATGTCGGTTCGTGCTCCATGAGACAAGAAAAAATTTGTATGTTTAGAACTCATGAACAAATGTAAAGGTACCACAGGAATGCAAGTTGTGTTATGCAAGGTGGCCATGTAAATGCAAAATGTAAAAATGCAAAAGAAAGTTCAAATGAGTCTTGTTAGGATCATGCAAGGTCTATCACTTAGGGAACATTGTGTCTAATGTCTCCAAGAGAGGACCAATCAAAGAATAGAATATTCATAACTTAGGGGATGCGGTGCATTGCATCAGGCCACTAAGAGGAGTGTAATATGCTAAGATAGATCACACTTATGAAGTACATTACACCCAATGTCATCCACAAAATGACAAACGCATTGTATAAAGTAACAAGGCTGCAATAAGAACCAAGAAAAAGAAAAATGCAAATGAATAATGACAATGTATGCCCCCAAGGAATTTCTACACATCGTTTTGTGAGCAATTGCTTTAAAGTAGCGAAGGAAAAATGCAAAAAGAAACAAGACATGAGAGCCAACTTGGAAAGCCCCTATGCCAAGTCATATGTTCCAAGTAAGGTTGCTTCATGTAAACAAACAATAAAATAAAAGAAAGGGGGGTTGGCCTCCAGAAAGGAACACACCAAACACATAAGGGATCTATGGATTTGGGGTTAGTATGTTCATTGTTGCAATGTTTTGATTAAAGAGCTCAGAACTGTCATCATTCCCAAAATACATAGAACTAGAAGAATGACACAAAGAGAGCGAAGAAAAAAGAAAAATAAAGTCCATTTTGGGTCAACATGGAAGAAACATTGCAGTCTCAACACTTTGCATCGTCCCCAAAAGGAAAACACAAGAGAAAACGAAAAGGCAAAAGAAAAGGAAAAAGTTTTTGGGTCAACATGAAGGAGACATTTCGGTCTCTATGCCTTGAGTCATCCCCAAAAGGAAACCACAAGTGAAAAATAAAAGGAAAAAGGACCCTTTTGGGTCAACATGGAAGAGACATAAGGTGTCTCAATGCTTTGTATCATCCCCAAAAGGAAAACACAAAACAAAAGTGACAAACGTAATGTACAACATATAGAAGAATAGAGATACAAATAGAGGAAGTGTATAAAGAGAGATAGAACATCAAATGCACATTACAGGAGAACACGATATGCACATAGAAACACCAAAGAAAAATGCAAAAAAAAAGGCAAACAAGGAAAATGCAATTCAACCATCTAACAATTCATCTACCTCCCAATCATGTTCGGTGTATTGCGAGGGTGGTTGACTGTCCAATGGGAGAATTGCAAGTGTCAAACTAGGAGATGTGCCTGGTTCTTCAATTAGTGTGAGAGATTTATCATTTAAGCTCATGGAAGATGAAAATAAATAACGTAAATCATTATGCACCTCTTCATCAATTTTAGAGATCTTCTCATCATCATCATCATCAAGGTTAATGACGATAGGGGGACGAATGGTAATTTCCAATGAAGTATGTATCAGGAGTGGTGGTTGTTGGATCGGATCATTTTGTTGTGAGGGTTAGATCGTACTAGCCTAAAGCAGGTCAAAAGGAGGAGGGCGGTCAGATATTGCTTTTGTCAAAGGCAGGGGTTGGTTTTCCTTGTTTTCTTCTATTTGCAATTGATGAGAAAGTAGACGACAAGGACACCTACGCTCCCTAGTACCATGATTTCATTTTATTTTGTTTTGGATTTTTTGAGGTGTAAGAGCGGGTTGAACCACCATAGGCTCCTTTTCTTCCCAAGGAGGAGGAATAGAATGAATTGAAGAAGACAGGTCAACCACTTTCTCGTTTGCTTTATAAACTTGTTTTATGCAAGGACGCATGACGGGGTTGGTTTTGTTATCTCATGGTCGTTTAGAGGAAGAAGGAGAAGTGTTTAATGTTGGGTGCTTTTGAGGTTGAAATTTTTGTTCAGGTTCAGATTTAGGTTGAAGCATTGTCTCATCAAGGATGGAGATAGCGGAAGTGGATGGGGATTGGTGACGAATGGATAATTCAAAAAAAATCTTTGCTTTATACTTTTGATAAGCAATGAAAAAGAAATCCTTGCGAGGTGTGATGGGCTGCATGGGTTCTAGCCAAAAGGCTTCCAAGGAAAAATTTCCTTTAAAAGACAAAGGGTGAAAACCACTATGATGAATGGTGAATATGTCATTGTCATGTGGAAAATTTAAACATTTTTGGATGATTGAAGGAACAACTTTCATCGAGCGAAGCCATGGATAGCCTAGCCGCCAATGAAATTGATCCAATTATGGAATGATAGAGAATGTAACATCCATCGTCTTAGGTCTTATTTTTAATGGAAGAATGATCGATCCAATCATAGGGCATGTGAAACCATTATGTGTTTTTATCCATGCTCTTGGTTGATCATAGTAATAGTAAGACCAAAAATTCCTCCATGATCACATTCTCACTACAGGCAGGATCTATGAGTATCCCATTAGTGGGCTTATCATAAATGCGTTTGGCTATGTAGAGAGGACCATCGGGAAGATTTGGAAGAATATCTTTAGGAGTGAAAGTAATATCAATATTTTTCTTATATTGGCCCTTACGAGGGATAACATCTATCACTCTGGCCATTTCATCCATATGATTAATAGAGGGTGTATCAAGATGTTCAGACTCTTTATTAACAATCATCACATCACTTTTTTGGAGTTTCACTAGCTTTGAAAAATGACACATTATGTTTCTAGGCATGGAATTGGTAAAAATTTGCAGATTTTGATTAGGTGGGGCAACAGACATATTGCCTTTTGCAGCAACATTGGAAATAGATAGATAGCCAGAATCAATGAGGTCTTGCACTATGTGTTTAAGACACTTACATTTTTCTGTATCATGTCTGTTTTGTCTATGATAATGGCAATAGGCATTTTGTTGGAAAGTGGGAGGAAAAGATTTAGTTGTGTCTAATGGTTTAACAGGGGGCAAAGAAATCATTTTATATTGTATAAGTTGGGTCATGGTGTTATGAAGGGTGTCTAGTAAGGGTGTAAAATGTTGTTTTGGATCTCCATAATTGTAAGGTATCACAGCTTTAACAATGGCTACTTGATTATTGGCAGGTTGAGATGATGGTTGTTGAGGAGGATTGAATTGTAAAAACCCTTTGTTCAGTTTTTGAAATGGTTGTGAGTTGTTGGAAGTGCTAGGTTCAGATTTTTCAGCTCGGTTAGAAGTGGATTTGGTATCATGACTAGTAACCAAGTTGTGAAAGTCACAAAGGATCATGCATAAATTCATAAAAGAAGGGAACTTCATCATGCTCAACTTATCCTGAATGTGAGTTTCCAATTTTTTGATAAACATTTTTTGGAGATGTGAATCAGGAATCTTGATATCTACTTGAGCATACAATGATTGATAGTGTGAAATGAAATCAATGACTTTTTCATCCACATGTTGTTTACATCATATTAAATTAGCCATTGTCTTTTTAGGAGTCATATGGACTTGGAAATGACTTATAAAGATATCGACAAGTTCATTAAATGATCAAATTGAATGATTAGGTAAGTTTGAAAACCACTCCAAAGCAATGTCTTTTAAGGTCCTAGGAAATAGTTTAGCTAATAGTTTATCATCAAGGACAAAATCACTGCATAAGGTTGTATAAGCATTGACATGATTAGTAGGATCTCATTTACCTCCGTCAGGAGCACAGTGGGAATCTTGCTTTCAAGGTGGAACCTTTGAGTCGGTGTTATCAACTCTATGGTTAAGATCGATTAGATTTTCATCAGGCTGTGTTAAAATCTGATTGTTTTTTGATAGCTATCTTCGCTAAAATATCTAAAATCCATTAATGAAGCAGTTGGGACTTAATGAGTGAAGATTTTTGTGATCTAATCAAGATCTAAGATCATATTGTGAGCTATTAGGATCAGGCATCTGGCAGTTTTTGCTTCTAGAATGTTTGTGGCAGTGTTCTCTTCTTTTGGTTATAAATAGGGGTTGGCAGCATAAGTCAAAAAGTTAGAAAAATTGCTTCAAAAATATTTTCCGAAGGATATAGATCTATTAGGGATTTTCTATTTTCTTAGAAGTAGAAGGTTTTTTACAGAATACTATTATTCTCTCTAGCATGTTATATTTAATTCAAACTATGATTGGATTGGCATCCAACCTTTGTTTTTTAGTTCATATATTTAGAAGTTCGATCTATGTGGGAGAAATCTTTGAAATTGTGCATGCTATAGCCTTTGTCAAATTTCTTTTTTTATTTTGTTCATGTTAAAAACATTGTGTTAAGTTTTCTTTGATAGTTTGGATAACTAATTTGCATGTTGTTAAGCTTCTATGTTGAATGCTAGCTTTTGGAAATTGGATTATGTCTATTGAACTTTTCCATTTTTTGTAAAGAGTTTTCCATTTTCCTTATTATGTTGTGAAGGAAGAAGGGTTCTATAAGTTTTTGGATATTTCTGTTAATCATTAGAGTTTTCTTATGTCTGATTGGACCTTAATGGGTGCTTCCCACAGAGAGATTTGAAATACTGCATTGTGCTTTCTCTAGCCTTTGTTGCTCATTCTCTTCCCAACAATGAAGGTTCTACGACATTTTGTGTCTATCATATCAGTTATAAGGACTAGTTAAGGTTTGAAATGTTGTAAAATCTTTGGTGCATTGCCGTTTTTATGTTTTATTTGCATTTCTTTCTACCTTTTCCCAAAAACACAAAGAAGAAATGACTTTCTGTAAAAAAAATTGTAGGTCATTCAGTGAAGCACAAATTGGTCCCTCACTCATTGAATTTCCCATAAGGTTGTTGGAGAAGCGTAAGATTTGATGATCAACAGGTACTAAATTTATTGCATAGATTTTAACTATAACAAAAAGAAAAACAATTTAAAAATGATTTTGTTTGATTGGTATCTTCAAAAGAATGAATTGAAATTAAATGTAAAATTGTTCTACAAAAGATATTAAAATTTTATTTCATTATACATTGACCAATTAGACATGAGAAAAAATGTATATGATGGCTATTTTTAATGTTATAGATTTTGATGGACCAATAATTCCATGTGTAGTTTTTATTTGTGCAATTTTTCCTTATGGTACCCTAGCAGTTGTTAAACCAACAATTTTGTATACATTTGGACAGGAACAAAAAATTGAATGCTCCTGAATGTTATCTTCCTAGTATCCACTTGTGTTCTAGAGGAAGGACATATGTTGCAAAAACATGACTAAAACAAAAGAAAAATCAATATTATTAGATATTTTACATAAGACATCAGCAAACAAAGAAAAATGATTCACTTCTCAAAACAAATCCAAATCATGCAACTGAGTTGAGTATGCAAAAATAAAGAAAAATGGTACACATATTGTAGCATAAGCATACTTGAACTATTGCTCTCATGATTTGCAAACAACATTTATCATTATTACATGGACATTAGAATGTGAAATATTCAACCAAACAAATTACAAGAATATAAACTTGGGCCTTAGAAGCTTAGAAATGCAATTGATAAGAAATTACATTTTAACCGATTTGTGGAAGTAGTCCACCCATATAGAAACACTTGATAACATAATGAAATAGAAAAGACAACTAAGCAACATTAATGTCATTAATTCACATAAAACATCCTAAAATCCAAGATCACTTTATCTTTTGTGTACAGCACTAGTTCTAAAATATAGGAAAAATTAAAAAAGAAAAAAACAATCCCATATCTAAGAAGAAATGAGAAGGGCCCACGTAAGTTGAAAAAGAAATTCATGAGCTACACTTGCACTTGACTTTAATCAATAATTTAGAAACAATATTGAAACAGTAAATATAAAGGAAAACAATCAAAGATCCTTTGAAGAAAACTAAATCATTTTCTTGGCCTGCATGAAAATTTGTCCAAAGTAATAAAAAAGAGGTATAAAAAAGAGGTCAATTTCTAAAACCTTGAGAACATGTTCCTCTATCTACAAGCCAAATTCTTGCTATAACAATGCATTATGCCACAAACGATTATTTTGTGTAGAAACTTATTGATGTCATAGGCCTACCATGAAATTGATGACATCATCATGGGAGACCAATTCCAATCATAAGCAGCTTGGCTACCTAAAACATAAACCACTAAAAATCACATTATGATGTATTACATATACCATACCTACATTAATCACTAGCAATGACACCTAACTCTACATTTTCGCCCAAACCTAGCTCAAGCACCTAGACTTGAGTCCTTCAATTCAATATTGCTGACAACAAGACTACACAATCTAGACAACCCTCATCCTAGTCGCAACATATTAGAAGCACCAAGAACAATGTCATTATCATTTTTCCTTTAACGGTAAAAAAGCTAACTTTAATAGGAATCAATGAATCCTCTAAAGCCAACATGGTAAACAGAGCCTGCCTAGCTGTAGAAATGGAGATATCGTCCCTACATGATGGACATAAGTACCAAATGCCCCGATTTCACCCTAGATAGCAAGGCACTAAACAAGCTCAAAAGACATCATGACCCTACATAGAAGACATCAAGCACATAGACATAATAGAGGATATAAAAAAATATGTTTGAAGACTTCCCTTTCAACCAAAAGCCACAGCCACCTTAGCAAACTTCTGCAAAACTAACCTTGACGAAGCTTTCTATAGAACTAACCCTAAAGGGAGTTTTTTGTATTGTTATTGATATAACTACCCTAGTATGCATGAATGTAAATTGTGGAAAAAAGGCGAAAACATTAGGAATACATGCTTAATACTTTTCTTATCTTCCTTTTTATTGATACCCGATTTTGAAATTATTTTTGTAGAAATAGAACCCCCCAAGAATTTAGGCTTTGGCCAACCATGAGCCAAATAAATCATTAATTTTATTCAATTAAAAAGATAAAAACCAAACTTTGGCTAAAGACTATTTTCTCTCATGTTCGCTTTTCAAGACAACAGTAATGCACTCTTGTTTAGATGAAAACATAAGTCTCCCACCTATATAGGTAGGGACTAATAATATTTAACATGTATTTATATATAAATGATATTATTTAATTAATTATATATTATACTTTGTTTTATTATTTTAAAATTTATAGTATTAAATAATTATTACATTATTTTAAAAATGAATTTATATCATATAAATGCAACATGATATAGAATATGTTTTCATGTACGTCGAGTTTTTCTTTCTTTGGTTGATTCAAACAAAGAAAAATTATGTGGATATTAAGATTTTAAGGTTTTTCTATAGAATTCTATGAACCCAAATAATATTTTATATAATACAATAAAATTCATTTTAAAAATAATATTATAGTTATATTTATAAAAAAAATGTATTTTATAATAAAAATAGTATATATAAATATAATATAATATATAATTAATATTAGAGTGATGAATATATATATATATATAGAGAGAGAGAGAGAGATGCAATAATGAAGAGAGAGTAGGAGAGAGGGATAAAGGTGAGAGATAAAAGAGGGAGGGAAAGGGAGGGAGAGGGAGGGAGAGTGGAAGAGAGATGGAGAGGGAGAATAAATAAATATAGAGGGGTAAGGGATATATATAAAGAGAGAGCGGAGGGGGAAGTGAGAGAAATGACAAATAGATAGCATATATATTGTAGAGGAGGTGGACTGACTACTCAAGACTCCAGGTCACGAGAGAGTCTAGAACAATAGGCTGCCCTAATCTACCTCAATCTAACGAAATGTTTTGGGAGATTTTAAAGTTTAAAGGTTGAAAGGAAGAGAAACCAAGTTGTTGTACTATCCTTTTACAAGCCCAAATGTTTCAAGATGTCAATTGAGAAAGTTTCCAGAGTTTAGATTGCAACTCAGATAGCTCACTACCAAGGGACTACAGTGTGGGACACAGACATCAGTGAGGCACACTGGTGTCTCAATGGGGCGTTGGCATCCATACAGACAAAAAGTGTAAGATATAGTCAATAACTAAGGAAAATCTACTAACAACCTAACGAATGCAATTTGATGGAATAATAGAAACAAAGAGTAACTAAATGACAGAATAATCAAGAACACTATAACTAATCTAATTATTAAATGACGAGGGATGAGGAAAGTGCACCTTCCTACCCACGAGTTGATATTTTCAAAATCTTCACCTCAATGAGGACCTACACACAAGATGAGAAAATTTTGGGGCTATGTTTAGAGGACTTCCTCAACTAGTCCCCACTTTGGTGTTTCCACCTCCATGGACATCTAGATAGCAACAATTGAAGAAATATGATAAAGGAGAGTACATAGAAATAGAGACACCAAGTAACAATTAAACACAATATGCTACAACATCAATATGATAATGCAAAGAGAATAGGAAACAAAAGGATATCACCTTCTCAATCAAGTGCACTCAAAGCAAATGGGGGAAGGAGCAAGCTCACAAGCTTTCAAAGACCAACGTTGTTGCAACAACGAAGAGAATGAACTAACTTCAATGGAGGTGGTAGAGCTTGAAGGAGTTGAAAGTGAATGAAGAGAGTGAAGAGAGTTGCCCAAAGTGTGAAGATGATCTAGAAGCATGAAAGAATGAATGATATAGGCATTTGAAAGGTGAAAATGGATGCAAAGGAGTCATTTGAAGTCAATCCAAAGGGCAGGAGATGTTACACTTCACATCCAATGGAAGAGTGTAACACCTTTGTGGATTCCAAAGGTGGGAATCCTGTCAAGACAACAGCGCACCGCACATACATTCGCACACCACTATAGTGTCCCTAATAGAATATCCCCCACCGACACATAAAATAGTTACCAAGTGGATAGGGGAAGGTGGTAAAAATATGAATTGCATTATCAAACTCAATTTTCTAAGGTAGGGGATAGCGTAAACAAGGAATTTGCAAGGGGGTGCAAATTCACACCATTAATTTTTCCCCCACTTTAGCGATCATAAGTGTCAACGAATGCACAGTAAAGTAGAGTGAAAGATTAGGGATGTATACCTGAACAGTCAAGGAAGTAGACTATAATCTGGTGAACTTGAGTGCAGGAGAGAGATGGCTCCACAAGTACTCAGTCTTATGGAGATTTGAAAAAAAGCGTCGTAGGTGCTCGGTCCTATGGAAGGTGAACAAAAGGATTTGCAGGTGCTCAATCCTACAGATTTGGTTCTATAGGTGCTCGGTCCCACAGAAGATGAACAAAAGATTCTATTGGTGCTCAGTCCTGCAGAATGAAAACACTTCATAGGTGCTCGATTGTGCAAAGGAGGTGCCACGTCAAGTGCTAGGTCCTAAGGGAGGCCAAATGTGAAAGGCTTCCCAAAGTCTAATTGACCCTCACAGGTGCTCAATCATGCAAGGAAACATGTTAATCCGCAGAAAAAATATGTTTGGCAAGCAAAAAGTCACACTGACAGACAGACACTCATATCTTGGAATGAGTAACTGAAGGGGAAGCTTTCAAAGGGGTCCCTCGGGAACCCTTCAAAGGAAAGAGGGGTCCACTCAAAGGACACTTTGTTTGAAAAGTAATGAAATTTTTCACAAACGATCTTGTCATCAAGGAATCCTTTTGAAAAATTCTCTTTCGTCAAGGAGTCCGGGAAAAAAAAATGGCCTCCTCGAAGGAAAATTCTTAGTTCTTTTTGTTACGAATTTGTTTTCAAAAGAAAATCATGCTAAGGGGATCCTTTTTGAAGAATGTAAATATTTTTAGCAAGGGATTCATTGGCCACTAAATACATCTTATTGAAAATCGGAGAGGTAGGGACCCCCCCACTAGTAGAATTTGGAAAATAAATGACTATGTGACAAACTTTTAGTCACAACAACTAAAAATGACTAAATTCTACTAATTTTTTGCAACTCAGCTATAAATGAGTAAATAAATGACTAATTTGGTCATTCACTAAAAATTATTTAGTCACAAAAATAAAAATAACTAAATAATTAGTCATTTATTTAATCACAATCCATTTGAATAAATCATTTAAGGAATCAAGAATCAATAGCCCGCCAAAATACTCTAAAACTTTAATAAACATACTCTAAAACTTTCGTCAAAATCTTATTTGCAGGTGTAGCCCACCAAAATGGAGTTTTCATTTTAATAAACATACTATAAAACCTTCATCGAAACCTTATTTTCAAGCGTAGCCTGCCAAAATGGAGAAGTGTTTCAGTAAAGAATGACAGAGAATGGTAAGGAGACATGTGTGACAGGAGGCACAGGATTCATTACTATTTATCTCATTCCTGCTCTGCTCAACAAGGGTTACATTGTTTGTGCTACTATTTGTAATCTAGGTATTTAATTGACATATATTTGCATAATCTCAAATTCCTTTAGATGCTTTTGAAGCATCAATGTATCCTATATAGGGTTTAGAATGATTTCTTTTAATTTTAAAAAATAAATAAATGATGTATTTTCCTATGATTAGATAATGTAGAGATCTCCTAAATCTACCTCAACACATTGTCCTCTTTGGCATTGTATTCATTACTCTAGTTGCTAGGGTTTTGCATGTGACATCTTTAATATCTTCATGACAGTGGATTTTAAATAGATCTTAGTCTTTTCTTTAATCTTTATCATGGTAACCCTTGAGTTCCATAATCCACTTTCAATCTCTTCTAAGAACATTGTCTTAAGCTAGACTACATAGTATGTATATAAATCAAGTCCTTCATACCTCCATTGTTCCAAACTACCACTCACTGCCTTGCCTAAAATGTTGTCTCCATAAGCACAATAGTATGTTTTAAAATCATGGTTGTCAGTGATTGACCATTAATGTCACTACTTTCATCAAGATACAATGAGATTTTTGTCTTCAAACTCAAGGCATTATGCAAGATAACATTGTGAATTTTTTGTTGTGTAGGATTTGATTTTATTGCACATTTACTACTTTGCGAACTGCCTTTAAGATTGGATATTGCACCCTTGGCTGTAATCTCAAACAGCTCACTCACTGTCACTTGAAGATTCCTTTCATGATCATCCTTCTATAAAATCAAACTATGCCCTATAAACTGCCTACTTACTTACTATAGGGGACTCATTGTTTCATGGTATTGTGGGTCTTAAGATCCTTCAACCTTATTATCGCTACTTCACAATCCCCTAGGTATTATTCACTATTCTCCCATCTTTGATGAGTCTCAAAACACTACTCAAACATGCAATCCACTACCTCCATTATACAATGGCTAAGAATAAGAATTGAACCTATGATTACCACTGTTACTTCATTTGGACTAATTGCATTTTCCTTGTCTAACACTATCAATAGTATTTGAAAAACCCTTAAGTTCAGCAAGGAGGTAAGGAAACTGACTATTAAAATCTCCACTTTACTATGCAAGGTTTGAGCTTTATTATCTTGTCACTGCTCAGCCTCTTTTTTACTGTCACATCTCAAGTGACTATCATTCTTCTTACCATATATTTCATTTACAAATGTCACTGAGCTACATAGTGTGCTTGTTATCGGCTATAATCTTTAGATTGCAAGATTTTGTTATTAGCTACAATGTCTCAATTTTTCTGGTATTGCAACCTCACTAATCCACTAGAGTTATGGTTTATGTTTCTATAGATGCCTAGGGTTTGTACCCTAGCCATGCTCTTACCAATGCTTATGTTGGTATTAAAAAATAACCTTAAATCTTGGGTCAAAAAATTAGCTATCTTGACAGGGTAGTGGTATGATTTTGGATTGTATCCTAGAGTGTGTGGTAAGCTTGTGTTTGATCATTAAGGTATGTAAACCTGATTAGGGAAATGTATCCTATATAGCATGGATCTTGCTTTAGTACTTTCCATAATGGTTATTACCATATCACATTATTATAGTTTATGGTACAACCCAAGATTGCATTCAAGTATGTAACAAACTTGGTTTGTAGTTTAAGATGTACACTTTTAAGTAACATTCATAAGGTTTAGAAAATATTGATCACTCTCTAGAATATCCCATTAAACATGGGTTGTGTTTGAATGCACTACATAATTGATATAACACAACCACTCTGCATATTAACCAAAGTTATAGGCTCTTTATTGCAACAAGAGGTAATCGCTCTTGGATCATGCTATCATTACATCGTAACCTGTTAAACTTGAGTCAACCTAAATGCACCCAATGATGATTGACACCTAATTGTTATGACATTGATTTGTACATGAATTTTGCTCATATGAGTGCCTCCATTTCTATCACAACATATCCACATTAAACTTGGGCCACACATGAATTCATCTTGTATTTGTTATAGCACAATTATGCCACATGACCAATAGAGTTATGGATCACATAATTACAGTCACAAGAATTTGTTCCTCGGTTGTGCTCTTATGGTGATTCCATTACCCTTACAGCATAACCCTTTGGACTTATATTGCTCAAATCCTTACATTGCTTATTTTCTCTTTGGACGGATGGCTTCATGGATTTTTTGTGATTTATATAGCTTTTGTTTTGATAGTAAATGACATTGGATTCTTTCTGAAACTGAAATGATTTATTAATTATGGTTTTATGGTGATTTTGAGTTTTATTTAGAAGGGGTTAATATGTGGCATTTTATGTGCAGGAAGAATAGATTGTGATGCAACATTTGGGTATGGATAGTTCAGGAAAACTTGGATTGCTATTAGTGACATAACCAGGTTGGAGAGTACCTTGAGCCGGTCTGAAACACTTTTGGGTGTTTTTCCTCAGAAGTAGAACCTGAGTATAGGAATTTCTGAATATCTGACAAAGGAAGTTCCTACATTCTAAAGATAAAATCATAAACTTGATGGTCCAATTTGACATCCAACCTAACATCGTTAATATCTGATAGAGAAAGTCCGTAAATTCTAAAGATAAAATCATAAATCTATTGGTTCAATTTGAGATCCAATTTGAGGTCGTGAAGCTCCAACAGAGAAAGTTCCTACATTCTAAAGATAAAATCATAAATCTTCTTGGTCCAATTTGAGCTCCAATTGTAAGGATTTGTCTTTTTAATTATACTTTCTAACATTTGGCTTGATACAAATTGTTACTTTAGAATTATGGTATTGCTTTTCTTCTAATTTTTTCAACCCTCATTTCAAGGAAGAGCTCTGAAGATGGTTCCTTTAGATGGAGACTACACTTTTCCACTATAGGTTCCATCTAGAAACCCCAGAAGCTCAGGAACTGTCATACTCAGGTACAATAGAGTTTGAGGTGAATTGCACCTAGTATTTTATGTTGATATGGATATGTTCTAACATGTAGTTAATTGTTGTGGCATAGTAGATAGGCTAAATAGTTTTTCATATACCATTGTTTCAAATTCAAAACTGCTAGACCTTATTCTAGGAAAAAATCATAGGGGGAGTCTATACATAAGACATCATTGTTTCAAATTAAAAATTGTTGGTTGTTTCACAATTGTTTGTTTCATTTATTTGATCTAAGACAGCCTATTGTATAGAAGATGCTCTCAAAATCACAGTAATATCCTTTATTTTGAGATGACTGTTTAGAATCTTCCCATCATAACAATGAACAAAAGCATCAGTCTTTAACCTGAACTTTGCAAGAATTTCATGAAATTCTACTTTTCCACTCTCTTTTCCATTCTGAATTTTAATCCTCGACACCTAGTAAATTTATGGCTAACAGTAGGATCTACAGGATGAGGAAGTTCTTCATGGATGAAATTGGGAATAAAATTCAGAATGGAAAAGATCGAGTGGAAAAGTAGAATTTGATGAAACTCTTGCAAAGTTCAAGTTAATGACTAATGCTTTTGTTCATTGTTATGATGGGAATTTTTGAATAGTCATACCGTAATAAAGGATTTTACTATGATTTTGAGAGCGTCTTCTATATAGTAGGTTGTCTTAGATCAAATAAATGAAGCAAACAATTGTGAAAGAGCCAACAATTTTGAATTTGAAACAATAGGGTCTTATGTATAGACTCCCCTTGTGATTTTCTCCTAGAATAAGGTATAGAAATTTTGAATTTGAAATAATGGTATATGAACAACTATTTAGCCTATTTGTTATGCTACAACTATTTACTATAAATTAGAACATATCCATATCAACATAAAATAGCAGGTGTAATCACCTCAAACTCTGTTGTGGTAATTGCTTTGTAAGGAAGTTTGTACTCCATGAACATTATCTATGCACATCAGTATGTTGGTTATTATCTCGATCTCCTTTGTGAACCAAAGAGCAATGAAGTTCATTGCATAACTCATGACCATTTTGCAGTGCTATTATCTAATGATCTTTTACTTCTTACTTACTATGTTCTTAATCACCATGTGCAAATGACTTAGAGGACAGATCTTTGTCACCATTTGACAGTAACTTTCATTGTTTTTGGATTGTTTGTTATGATTCAATCGCTATTTGACAATGTTCTTCCTTTCTTAGTCCTATAGGACAGAGGACAATTCACAGTTTGAAACTCTCTAACAATGATCACCAAGTGGATTTTTATTAGATATTGTAGTTGCAAGTTCCACTTCAGATCACCAAATCCTTCACAAAAACTTCTGCACAACCACTACAACACCGCATGTTTGTTGTTGGGCCTTCACAGTGATGTGAATGGCTCATTAAGACCTCCATTCTACCTTGTCTCACTCTTCGAACTCTCTTCCCTGCTCCACCTTTGTTTGGGTTTCTCAAATCATTGGACAAATCATAATCATACACTATGTCCACTCTTCTCTCTTCCATGTTCCATCACCTATCAGGCTTGTCAACTCCTCATTCCTCCACTTTAACAGAGCTAGAGGAGTCTCATAAGGGAGATAACTCTACAAAACAAAACAACTTTCTTATGGATAATGTAATCTATGAAAAATAAGCTTTACAGTCAAAAAAATTATCATAATGATCTATGTGTTTACCTTGTTGGAGAAAAAGATTTGGCCTTTTTTATAGTGAGATGCAGGATACACCCAAGAATAGATCTAAAAATATCTATTTTTAAACCTTCAGATCTTTGATATCGTTGCAGATTTGATTTGATTTTTGTACAGTTGGATGGATCTACAAAAATGTTGCTTGAAAATGATGTAAATGAAAATGTTATTTGTTCTGAATAATCTAAGGGTGTTATTTTTCACTTGCACAAAAAAAAAAAATCTACCTTAAGATAACCATTAAAAATATCATTTTGTTAATCATAATATTTCATCATATATTTGTATTTTGTTAGATTGTATTGGATAATTAATGGTTAAGTTTTTTTTTTTAAAATAGTATAATATACTTTCCATGTACTTCTTTTCATCACTTGTAAATCCAAATTTTTGTTACTTTTTGTGCATTTAATTCTAGTTTGTGTTGTGATAATAGGGCCTAGTATATGTAAATTTCATTATGCTAGTGTTTTCTTCATATGATGTCCTTCTAATCTCAACTCGTCTTCAAGGATTTTTCAACTCAAGCTAGCCTATCCTCTTATGCAAATATTAGTTCAAAAACATGTCATCAAAAATAGAGATGATTTTAGTCTCATGCCCTCCTATGAAATATTTTCATGCATGTTTAAGATCTCTACAAGGTGATGAAAAAGTCCCTAGGGTTTGGTAGGGTTTTGAGTATCCTTATTGTTTTGATGGTAATGTTGTCACTAAGTTCTCTCCTTGCCCAAATATAGTCACCTGAGAAACTGCCATGATGCTCTTGACTATAAATTACTTTATTCTCCCTGTCTTCTTACTACAGGTCTGATTCTTCAACTCTACCAACTACCCTTCCATCTCAATGTATTTTTCATTCTTGTGCATCTATTCTCTTATGAATTTATTCTTATGACTCTGAAAGCTATCACTAGGTCTATTATGACTGTTAGGTCTTTGAGGATATATTATTTTCTACTATGAACTCTTAGATTGTCATACTTTTGATGACAATTCTCCAAGGATGTTTGCTCACTCACTTAACTTTATGTATATTCTCTATTATGCATTGAAAATTTATGGTTTCTAGTTAACTATTTATTGGTGTAACCATTTCCATGTTTATTGGGACTGTCATCCCTATAGGATAGTTTCCTTATAGATCTGAATGTAATTTAAAAGGTGCCCATAAATAGTGACAAGTTTCATAAGACTATTGTGTCAAGGTAGTAAATGGTTGTGACAAGTTTCATAAGACTATTGTGACAAGTTTCGCCATATCGCAAGAGCCAAGAAGACATGGTGTGGTGTAGCGGTAACATCCCGCATTACTGTGAAGGTCGAGCAATAAATGTGCGGTATGGCAGTAAATCAAATACTTCTCCCACATCCCCGCAAGAGCCAAGAACGATGCGGTGTAGCGGTAACATCCTGCATTACCGCGAAGGTTGAGCAATAATGGTGCGGTGTAGCGGTAACATCTCGGATCACCACAAGGATCAAGTCAAAACAGTGTGGTATCATGATTAAACTATAAAATGAAATATCACATTTCTTTGAGGCATTTTTTTGAAACAGTTTGCTTGCCTTGTGTATATTGCTTCCACATTTTCATGTATGTCTAGTAGGGTACTTGTAACTACAACATATGACAAAAAAATCCCTACTATTATGCTTTGTTATTACTAGATATCTGATGTAGTGCACATTATTATAGTGTAAGCCTATTTTTCAATTTTTTTCATTTAGCATCACCAATATTCTCCACAAGAACATAGTCCATGTTTAAAATGATGGAAAAGGTTCACATCTCTTAGAACGATTTCTCTTGCAACAATCTTGGAGATGAATTTAGATGCAGTGTGAAAATCAAAACATACTCGAAGGTTCTTAACAACTCTAATAGTTGTATTAGGGGCCATGTTTAACAAACCAAATGCAATTGCTAAATTTTCAATATGATGGAAGATAAATGATTCTTTTTTCTTCTATTCCAAAGTATTAAGTAAAAGTCTTGAATCTGGAAATACCTTGATGCCTTCATTTTCCAAGCCAATTTCTCCAATTTTGCATAGATCTCCCATGTGTGTGGATGTGATTTGTCTCCTACACAACAAAGCATGTACCATTTTATGCCCTTCAATCCAACTACATGTAGGTATCTTTTTAATTCCTCTATCTTTCATCAATCTCCTTACTATTTAAACCTCACCACACCTTCCCGCTTCTGCACATATGTTTTAGAGAAGAACATAAGTTATAGCATTTTTAACATCCAACCAAAAAAGAAATGTTGTTGGAATACTCAGCCTATATTCATATATGATCCACATGCACCAAAGGTTTAACTAGCATCTCAATAATAATTTTTAGGGTGTCCTCAAGATAGCCAGCACAAGAATGAAGGTCAACCATGCACACCTAATGATCAACTATATATGTAATGCAATAAGGGTTACTAATGTGTGAAGTATGTGCAGCCCTCATCCACTAAAACTACATGACTGCATGCATCTAGAACATAAGCAAAGCTTACAATGTCGGTGTTCCAAAGTGCTTCATTAATTCAAATATTTTGGTAGCTTCCTTGCAAAATCCATTATGTGCACATTCTACAATCATATCATTTCATTCCATGAGATGACATCTCTTTGAGGCATTCTGTCAAACAATTCATTTTGTACTACATTTTGGTGTCAAATCTTTGGTAATTATGGTTAGTTGCATTACATTCAAATTCTGAATTCTGGGAAATTATATACAGTAAATAGATTGATGGTTGTTTGGATAATGAAATTAGCTCTCTTAGAAATTAACTAAAATATCTAAAAGGATTATTTTAATTAAAGAGGATTTTGTGGTTATTTTTGTAACAATGATTTTAGAGTGCAGCTAGCTTGCTATTTTCATTCAAGATACAAGTCATCAAATTCAAGCACATACTAAGAAGATGGTACTCTACTTCAAACCCTCAACCTCACTTAGTTTAGTCTGCTTACATGGGGATATTAAGGAAGTTGCTAAAAAATTAATATATATCATTTTTTGTTTGTGAAGGAGAATCCCATGAGATTCAATATGGCAGTGGATCAATATCTGGTTTCTTAAGTAAGATGATGTCATAGTTGGGAAACTTGTACATCAAGTTAGTAATTTTTGGATGTTAAGGCTTCCCAGTTGGATATCAAAGATCTTTTCTCATCAACTTAATTTGGAATTTATGTATAAATGGATTCTTCCATGGTGTGGGTCTTTACTCCGACAACACATGAACCAAGGTTGACATTTTTGTTGTCTAATTAAGTATGATGGCATTCTTGGGCTTGGTTTCCAGGAAATTTCTGTTGATAATGTTGTTCCAATCTGGTCAGTGTTGATAGCCTTCATTCTATAATGTCAACTTCATTCTATAATCTAAGCATATCACCTTTCTTAAACTTTGAACAAGGTTCTAAAATCAAGGGTTCAATATGCATATTTCAGGCCTATGTTGAACACTCTGTTTTAGGCATTTGTTGACAAGGCTACAGTTTTTTAATTGATTTATCTTTCTGTTGTGTTTGTACTTTTGTAAACTTGCAATTTACAATGCACTTTTATTCTTTCTGAATTGATATTAATAGTAATTTTGTTGGTTGTATTGAGGCACAACTTCATTCATGGTGGAAAAGGCGGCACCCTATTGCTCATATCATATGGCACATTGCATATAAAGGAGGAAAGATTCTAGTTGGGTTATTGTTGACTGCATTGAAGGAGAGAACTTCATCTATGTGATACAATCAACACTCTCCTTCTTGGATTCTACACATTATAGCTTGCTCCAGGAAGATTGCCCACATTGTAGAAGTGTTAAGAGATGAAAGGGGAATGTGCTCACATTAAAGGGCTCCAAGCATGTGTTTCCATCATTGCAGAAGTTTTTAGAGAAGTTTCTTTCTTGCAGTCATTTTTGTGCAATATTGTAACTCAGATTTTTAGTCTTGTGAATGAAAATAAAAACTGTAATACTCTATTTCTAAGCTATAACTAGAACACATTTCTTTTATTAATAAAGTTCACCGATTTTTCCTTCTCAATGGTTTTCTTATTGTGTGAAATTGATGATTTATGTGTATTTATGTGTTTTATGTTTAAATCCTCAAATATCAGTTAATTAAAATGACTAAATATACTACAAATTGACATCAATTAATAATTAAATTGACTAATTATACTATGAATTGACAAAAATCAATGAAGAGTGAATAAATATGACTAGATATATGACCAGTAAAATCAGTGAATAAAAATGACTAAATATACTACCAAATTGATCAAAATGATGATTAAAATTATTGCCTAAATACACCACCAATGCACAGAAATTAGTGAATAAAAATGACTAAATAAGTGACCAGTTAACAACAATCAATGACTAAATATATCAGTGAATAGACAAATGACTACATAAGTGACTAGATTACAACAATCAATGAATAAATCAACAACTAAATAAGTGACCAGTTAAATATATCAGTGATAAAAAATGACTAAATAAGTGTCCAGATTATAGCAATCAATGACTAAATCAACAACTAAATATATCAGTGAAAAAAATTGACTAAATAAGTGACCAGATTACAACAATTGATGACTAAATCAACGACTAAATATACTACCAAGTTGATCAATCAAAACAACCAATGAATGACTAAAAAATGGTTGTCATCAATTTGGTCGCATTATAAATGACTAGCAATAAACTACTAATGGTCACACGACCAAGTTCAATCATTTATAAGCAGTTTTTAGTAGTTTTTTTAGTCATATATTGTTGTTTATGTACTAGTGCCTCTTAGGATGATGTGTGTGAATTGAAGGATCTCGTGGCATCCTAAAGAAAGGGAGGACATGCAGAGATGTTGTGGCCCGCAGTACATGACAAGATGTAAACACAAAAATATTGTTGCACATGTGAGGGACAACACATAGGCACCACAACATCAAGAAGCAAGCAAAGAAGAGATAAGATAAAAAAAAATGAAGAGCAAAGACGAAGAAATCAAGAGATAGGGGGATCTGATAATTCAGGGTCTGAACTGCTCACTAGATATAAATAGATAGATATAATATAATATATGTATGAGTTGTCATCAATTCTCTACTATATCAGTTCATGAAGAAGGGTATGTGAAAACAAAATAAAAATAAAAAATTGGGTCAACATGGAAGGGAGGCCTAAATGCCCCCAACACTTTGCATCATCCCTAATTGTCAAAAATCAAGGCACAAAAATAGAAGAAGTTTATGACACAAAACACTCATGTATCCAAGCACCTACAAGGGTGACAAGGGTCCTCCAGGAACTGATAAAATAAACACGTGGGAAACACAACACACACGCAAATCTAATCTACAGGTAAAGAAGAGGTTCCCTCCTAGTCTTCATCAACTAGGAGGTCATCATTATCCCAATCTAGATCATTATAGGGAGAGGGTGGACGAGCCTGCAAGGGTGGGATAGCAAGGGGAGCACCCTCTGACTCTCCTGTGAAAAGAGCAAAGAAGAGGGCCCCTCGAGGTCTTCTTCGCTCAAGTCTTGTGAGGTAAACGTCATTGATCTTCCAAAGATCATCAACATAATCGAGACATCATCCACTGAGTTGAACATGCACTTGATGGGAATTCCATGTGTCAATTGGGCGAGCAAAGAAGTAGGTGCCCAAGATCCACTGCAACCTCACTGAGAGATTCGGGGCCAGTGACAAACTTGGGGGATGTCGAGGTAGCCTCTGTCAATAGGACAGTGCAAGCCAAAGCAGAACCCTCTCCTAAAGAAGGTGATCCTTTCTTCTGACCCTCTTTAGAAGCAGGGTCGTCCTCTAACTTATGCTTCATCTAGGGATGTGAGATCTCCACAAAAGAAGCAGAAGGAAAGCAAGAAGAGGACAGAACTGTAGTGGACACCATAGACGTATTCAGCATGTCCATGGGCTTAGAAAAAGGCAGGATGTCCTAAAGCAGCATCAAGAAAGGAGGCTCAACTAAGGAAGCGTGAACACTTGCACCCTTTTAGGGTGAGGGTCATCCACACTCACGAGGGGAGCCAGAAGCAAGATTGAGGCAATGGGAACCAAAGCAGAAGGGGTGGAAGAGGAGGGCACGGCAGGAGATATCGAAATAGGAGTTGTCCACTCACTTCGCCTTCTGCAGGGCAGCTTGCTTAGCAGCCAAAGCCTTTCTCTAATGCTTACACTCACACGCAAGGCAGATTCTTCGACTCCGAGAGCTAGAAGTTGCAGCTTGAGGAGTAGAAGGCTCTTGTTTTTCCATGGGAGTGCCCATTGCAGTCGTTGTCAATGGAGAGAGTGACTCCTAGACAAAAATAGGAGGAAGAGATGCAGGAACAGAATCAACAATCGATGAAGAAGCAGACTCAAGCGCTTCAGTGGCGGGCCTCTTCCCATTTGCCACCCCAGGGGCAAGAGCAATAGGAAGCTACGGCGACCGAGACATATAGGCAACTCCATGGGGACCCTTCCCCTTGCCATAGACAATGGGCCAAGGCACCGTGGGCAAGACAGGAAGATCGAACACCTAACGCTTGGCCTTTTGCCAACTAGGCACCATCAAACTCCCCATGGGACGCATGGAGGCGAAAGCCGAACGTGTCGTACCAGGGTGAGAGGTGGAAGCAAATGGAGCAACAGAAGAAGAGGAAGGCTCCTAGGCATGAGGAGGCTTCCCCTTCCCCTTTTGAGAGGAGGAAGAGGCAACTTTTTGTGCTATCATAGAAACCTTAACTAAAATAGCGTAGGGGGAAGGAGGATAGGTCACTTTCAACGCTATACCCCCATTCTTATATTTAACGTAAGTGTGATACAATAAGTGCGTCCTTGGAGGAAGCGAACGAGTAAGGGCAGGCCAGAAGTGATCTAATGAATAGGCCCCACACGACACTAGGGGTTTATACCCAATGTCATGCATGACGTGCACGAAGCCTTCATGAGAGAATTTCAAACATTTATGGATCACCGAAGGGATTGTGTTCATGGAAACCAACCATGGAATGCCCAACTTCACTCTAAACAAGTCAGACTCCAGGATGATGTTGAAAAGGGCATTCATAGTCCTAGGCCCTACCAGGACCAAAAGGGTGATAGAACCAATGGGAGGGACAGAAATCCCATCATGCGTACATATTATGCTTTTAGATTCATCGTACCCATCCTTATGTAGAAATTTTATTATCATAATCTCCTCTATAATAACATTAACTCAGCACGTAGGGTCAACGAGAATGCCAGTCATGGTGTTCCCATTGATACGAGTGGGAATGTATAGAGGAGAGGGTTCTCTATTCGCATTCATGGGAAATTCCTATGATGTAAATGTTATAGCAGGTGATCCATTTGCAGGTTGTGCACAAGGAATGGGAAGATGCATAAAAGAGGCCATCTTTACGTACTCTGAAAAAGGCTTACTCAGAACACCCCAAAGGTTCGACAATCAGAGAGTGACCTATTCTAAAATTCGCTTCACAATGTTTAGGGGCTCTTTTAACTATGTCGCTAGGGGTCTTAGGTTGGGTTGCAAGGCTACGTGCCCTACCACACACCTACAACATGAGAGAAGATTCCTTCAACACTACAAAACGGAACCAAAATAGTTCACGTCAGGTTCACCAAAATGTAGAGGGGGAGTGACTAGTCAAGACTCCAAGTCACAGAAGAGTCTAGAACAATAGGTTGTCTTGATCTACCTCAAGCTAACTAAATGTTTCAAGAGAGTTTAAAGTTTAAAGGCTGAAAAGAAGAGCAACCAAGTTGTTGTTGTCCTTTTACAAGCCCAAATGTTTCAAGATGTCAGGTGAGCAAGTTTCCACAGTTCAGACTGCAACTCAAACATCTCGTTGCTAGGGGACTACAGCGTAGGACACGAACATCAGCACGATGCACTAGTGTCTCAGTGGGGTGCTAGCATCCATACAAACAGAAAGCGTAAGATATAGTCAAAAGCTAAGGAAAACTTACTAACAACCTAACGGATGCAATTTGATAGAATAACAGAAATATAGAGTAACTAAATGATAGAATAATCAAAAAGAATACCATAACTAATCTAATTACGAAATGACAAGGAGGGGTGAGGAAAGCGCACCTTCCTACCCACGAGTTGATATTTTCAAGATCTTCACCTCAATGAGGACTTGCACACAAAAGACAGGAAAATGTTGGGGCTATGTTTAGAGGACTACCTCGGCCAGTCCCCTGCTTTGGTGTTTCCACCTCATGAATAGCCATATAGCAACAATTGAAGAAATATGATAAAGGAGAGTATGTAGAAATAGAGACACCAAGCAATAAGCAAACACAATATGCTACAACATCAATACAATAATGCAAAGAGAATAGGAAACGGAAGGATATCACCTTTTCAACCAAGTGCACTCAACGAAAATGGAGGAAGGAGCGAGCTCGCAAGCTTTCAAAGGCCAATGTTGTTGCAACAACAAAGAGAGTGAACCAGCAAAGTAGTAACTTACAGCTTCAATGGAGATGGTAAAGCTTGAAGGAGTTGAAAGTGAATGAAGAGAGTGAAGAGAGTTGCCCAAAGTGTGAAGATGATCTAGAAGCATGAAAGAATGAATGAGATAAATATTTGAAAGGTGAAAATGGAGGCAAAGGAGTCGTTTGAAGTCAGTCGGAAGGGTAGGAGACATTACACTTCGTGTCTAATGGAGGAGTGTAACACCTCTGCGGATTCCAGAGGCGAGAATCCTGTTAGGATGGCAACGTGCCGCACAGAAGTCTATGCACCACGCTAGTGTCCCCAACAGATGATCCCCCACTGACACATAAAATAGCTGCCAAGTGTACAAGGGAAGGTGGCGGAAATATTTATTGCATTATCGGACTCAATTTTCTAAGGTAGGGGTGCAAATTCACACTGTTACATATATAAAGAGAGTTTCAATTAACAATTTTTTGTCAACTATGAACAAGAGATCACAAAACATAAAAACAAGACTCAAATGCAAGAATTCAAGCCTTCAATTCTTCTCTCCCACTCTCTCCCTATTACTCCCTCTTTATATCTCTCTTCTCTCCCTCCCCCTCTCTCTATCTATTTACATATATCTATCTCCCTCACTATCTCTCCCTCCATATCTCTCCCTCTCACTCCCTACTTCATCCCTATCTTTATCTCTTTCTCTCTATCCCCCCCTGTCCTCTCTCTCTTCCTCTATTACTTTCCTTTATCACCTATATCTCCCACTCTTGCCCCCTTTATCTCTATCTTCCCATCTCTCCTCCCTCTCTATCTAGATCTCATTATCTCTATCTCTATCTCTCTTATTCACTCCATCTCTCCTAATCTCTCTCTATATATATAACCCTCTCTACATCTCTTTGTATATCGCATCCTATATCTTTATCTTTCTATCTCTCAATCTCCCTCTCTCATTGTCTTTATTTCTTCCTCCCTCCTTCTTTCTCCTTCCATCTCTTCCTCTATATTTATCTCTCTCAACCCCTCTATATTTCCCAATTTATATCTCTCATTTCCATCCCTCTCCTTCTTTCCTTATACTCCCTCGTGCTGTATCTCTCTACTTCTCTCTCCTCTCTCTATTTCTCGCCCTCATGTATCTCTCCCTTCTATATACCTCTCTATTACTTGGCTTGGTCGCCTTCTCTCTTTCACTCTTGCCCCCTCGATCTCTTTCTCCCCATCTCTCCCTCCCCTTATCTATCATTATCTCTCACTCCACTTCTCCTACTCTATATCTCTAATAATCTATATTCCTCACTCCTCTCTCTCTCTTTCTATCCATGTCTCCCTACCTCTATCTTCCTATATCTCTATCTCTCTCCATATCCCTCTCTATCTCTCTATATCTCCCTCTATCTATCACTCCCTCACTCCCTCTCTCCCTCTCTCACATTCACTCCATCTCTCCTACTCTCTCTCGCTATCCTCTATCTTTTTCTATCCACATCTTTCTCTACCTCTATCTCCCTATGTCTCTATATCGCCCTCTCATTCACTCCATCTCTCCCTCCATCTTTCTTACTCTCTATCTCCTTCTCACTCCTCTCTATCTCCCTATCCCTCTCTCCTTCCTTATCCCTATCTATCTCTCTATATTATTGAGACATTTATTGCACAAACACATCACTTGCTAAATGTATGCAAAAGATCATTTTTCCTAATTGACCTTCCACACCTTTTCGGCATACCCATTGCACACCAAGGTACAGCTGCTAATTTTTAATGTTTGTGTCCATTGTGATCTTTCCATCTTTAAATATGATATTGGATCATCTAGTGGAACAAAATAGGTACCAAATCTGAAAATAAGCACATCATGAATGAAATAATTATGTTAAAATCTGTCAAACCTTGGACTTGTCCATTTTCAATTGTCTAATCAAAATATACAAGATATGAAAGTGCTAGTCTAATGGTAAAGTGCATTCTTAAAAGAGCTCCTCAGGCTCAAATCCCCTACATAGCATAAATGTAACACATGAAATTGCTAACATATATGTGTAATAACACATCCAGGACGGGATTATTCACCGCTAGTATCAACTAGAGAAAAAGGTACCCAGTTGTTGTGTACTCTAATTTTGCAACCTTGAGATATTAAATGAATTTTAATTTTGTATAGCAAGCTTGTTGCTTAAAACTAAGGTTACAGATAGCATCAATAAACATGGTGTCACATCAATATATTTCTGATGCACTGACATTTTAAAATTCAAAGAAAAAATGTTGATCTAAGAGTTATAGACTAAGATACATTTTTATAAATTTATGTAATATCACATAATTTAATGATTTTCAGATGTGACTTGTTTTAAAATATTGATAATGATAGTCAACACTAATAACTTTAAAGTCAACTAATAGTACTCTAATATTAAAACACAATCTTTTAACCTTCCAATACACTCACAACTATTGGTATGTACTCCACTACCGGACACCTATTCCTAATAACACTTAAGCCTCAAATCCATGGAAGGCCACACAATGTAAGCCCACTTAATGCAAAGTAGAATTGCTGAATATCACAAATGACATTAAATGACTGAAATGTGATTAGCGTTGAATTTCATTTCTGCACCCAATGAAGTGAATAAGAGAAGCTTGTATTCAAAGAAACTATAAATGTAATTGGTAATTTCAAATCATCGGTGTGCAGCTATAATATACTTGCTTGCTATCTAAAACTGACAATTGACTTGGTGCATTTTAAGGAAAGCGCAGCTAGTGACAGTTGTAATGTCTTTTTTGAAACGCATTCATAGATAGAAACTATAAAATCGCTATATAAAATCTAAAAACAGATTCAAACCCAGGTCTTAGAGCATCACAGCATGTATGACACTCAAAAGATTCAATATGTGGTCAGGGAACATTATTGTGAATTTGTTTTATTCATTAGATCATAATTCACTGTCTAAATCAGATCAACAAGAACCAATTTGCCATTTATTCACAGAATCAACACAAGCCAGTTCAACATTTAATCAAAGCAAATTCACTGTCTATAACCTTCAATTTAACCATGTAATCACATCAAGTTTTGAGTAGACATTTTCCAAATCATTTGAAAAAAATAAATGCCTAAATCCTTCAACAAGAGCCATTCTGCTCAACTTCATTTAACCCTTTTCTATGAGAGTTCACAAATAAACCAATTGCATTTCACATGGAATTTTAAAGATAAAGTTTCATTAAAAGTACACTGGAAGTTTGAATGACAATCTACTGGCATTCTAGCATGAAAATTCAACATCACAACATTCAACAGAATGTTCAAAAGGTACTTCTTGCATCATAACATTACACGGTTCAAATCAAAAAATGGTAAACAGATTTATGGTCACTTGTAGCCATACGAACACAAATAACTGTGACACAAGTGCCACAAAACTATGCTTCAAAGCATCTACTTACACAGATATACTCTCTAAAACCGTACATAAAAAATAATCTGAATATCTTTACCAATGTCGCCAACATCTCAAGCAAGCACTATCTAAAATACTCTTCGCAAACAACTAAAGCAACATAAGCACTGTATTTAGAAACATTTTCTGTGGACAATGGATGGACCAGATTCATCGTACTCGCTCTTGGCAATCCACATCTGCACGCAAAGAATAAAAGTTCAGATATAATACAAAAAGCCAATTAAGTCAGTCATAAGCAAAACATGAGAAGGGCACATCCGCTACCAAGCAATGAATGTGAAAGAAAACCTTTATCACAAAAATGCTCATGTCTTACCTGTTGGAATGTGCTGAGGGATGCCAAAATAGACCCTCCAATCCAGACACTGTACTTTCTCTCTGGAGGAGCAACCACCTTGATTTTCATACTGCTGGGAGCTAAAGCAGTGATCTCCTTGCTCATTCTATCAGCAATACCAGGGAACATGGTTGACCCACCACTGAGCACAATGTTTCCATACAGATCCTTCCTAATATCCACATCACACTTCATGATAGAGTTGTACGTTGTCTCATGGATACCAGCAGCTTCCATCCCAATTAGAGATGGCTGGAATAGCACCTCAGGGCATCTGAAACGCTCAGCACCAATGGTAATCACCTGCCCATCAGGAAGTTCGTAACTTTTGTCAATTGAAGAACTACCCTTGGCTGTTTCAAGCTCCTGCTCATAGTCAAGTGCCACATAAGCAAGTTTCTCCTTAACATCACGAACAATTTCTCGCTCTGCAGTAGTTGTGAATGAATACCCTCTCTCAGTAAGGATCTTCATCAATGCATCTGTCAAATCTCGCCCAGCAAGATCCAACCTAAGAATAGCATGAGGCAGGGCATATCCTTCATAAATTGGCACTGTGTGACTCACACCATCACCAGAATCCAGCACAATACCTAAAACAAAAAGTGCATTATAGTCATTGTGTTGTTCAATGATACTCAAAATTATGTACAAATTAGAAAAGCTTGATAAGGTAACTTGACACTCACCAGTTGTACGACCACTTGCATACAGAGACAGAACAGCCTGAATGGCAACATACATAGCAGGCACATTAAATGTCTCAAACATAATTTGAGTCATCTTCTCCCTGTTTGCCTTAGGGTTCAGAGGGGCTTCGGTAAGAAGTACAGGATGTTCTTCTGGAGCTACTCGAAGCTCATTGTAGAATGTATGATGCCAAATTTTTTCCATGTCATCCCAGTTGCTAACAATACCGTGCTCAATAGGATATTTCAATGTAAGGATACCTCTTTTTGATTGGGCTTCATCACCGACATAAGCGTCTTTCTGTCCCATACCAACCATAACACCCGTGTGACGGGGTCTACCAACAATACTTGGGAACACTGCCCTTGGAGCATCATCTCCTGCAAATCCAGCCTAAGAAGAAATAATGGAAAGAAGTCAAATTTAAATATCACGACAAACCAATTCAAAAAAAATATGTAGAACCTATGATTCTAATGCCCATTCACAAGACAAAACACAAAGACCTTTGTGCAAAGCACAAACTACAGGTCTAACGCTCACCTTAACCATTCCAGTTCCATTGTCACAGACAAGAGGCTGGATATCCTCAGCGTCAGCCATTTTTTAGATAACTGAAAGAATGAAACAGAACATATCAGACTGACTACATCAATTCTAGGAAAACGTCAAAACAACTAGAATAAAGGAAAAACAAACTCTCAGAAATTAAATCTTCGATGATCGTAAAACAAGATAACAAAAATGGAAATGATATGGATTGGAACTATAACAAACATTGCTTTTTTAATAATCACAAAAAACCAAATCTATTGTGCACACAGATAACTTTTAAAAATAATATTTCTGTAACAAATAAGGGAAATTGGAAATCAAACTTCCAAATGAGGAAGTATTGGTTTCTACAAGATCTTTTCAGAAGGCAACCACACATGCAAATACAAGAAGAAACCAATAATGAACGAGGATGAGAGACAATATGGTAAAGAACAAAAAATCATTGCAACCCTTACCCAAATCTAGAATAACTTCAATACTCATTTAAAAAGTTAAAACTAGCAATATCATCAAATAAACAAAATTGCGCTTGGCAATTTGTCCAGTGTATATAGTCGGGCAGATAATCTTTACAAGGGAAGTTCTTGCACACAAACAAGGTGAATCCCTTCCCTCATGTATGAGAAATAATAGAATGGTCAAAGCGTACTTCCTCAAGATATAATTTCAGCTTCAAGTTAAAAGTTCAACTTTTCATCTTAGATCTCAATCGCCTGGTCAAAGTGCATCTTTCCCTCAAGATGATCATCTATTTCTTGGTAAACAAGGCAGCAACGACGTCCAACTGAGAGCATCTGACTGACTTATTACATGTTACACATGCCCAGCTTTTGAATCAGCTCAATTCAATAGATAGGCGTGGATCTAAGACATAACTATCTTAAAATGACCTCCCATAACCCACTAAAAAGCAACTTTAACATGCTATACTACCAATAGTGCTTGCAACGATATGTGGTGTACACAATGAACAACAGCTGCATGACACAATACTACTATTCCACCACTGGGAACAGAAAGATGAAGATGATCGGGACTCAGGAACAGAAAAATGAAGATGATCTGGACTCGGGAACAGAACGATAAAGATGATCTGGGCTTAGGATGGTTCAGAAATTCAATTGATCAACCAAAGCAAGCTATAATAAACACACCACCACTTTCACCTGTGTTGCATTGATTGATCTGGTTATTGATGGATCGTGAGTAAATTAATGCACCTGAACAAGATCCTGGCTAAATCTCTACCTCTGCCTACCTTGCATATAACCAGTAAGGAACAGTGACGGATGATAACATTAAAATATTCTAACAGAATCCAGAAACTTTATCATCTCTGAAAGTGATTGTTATCAGCAATAAGCAATCTCCAGACGTTGCCTACGTATTTGTCTAATAAAGAAGCAATAGTTGCTTGGCATGTAATCTAAAGCTTAGATAAAATAGATAGAATTGTTTTAAATACATTAAATGAGAAGACAAATAGAATTGCAAATGCATTACTGTAATATATCCTGATCAAGAGAAGACAAATGCCACAATATTAAAATATAAGAAATCCCACCACCTACTTCGGTACAGATGGATATAATAGCACAAGGAAAGCCCCAAGTACATCCAACACTCCAGCTCACTAGATCCGACATAGATGTAACGAAAATAACTCAAAATAAGAGAGAATCTGGCCAGAAAATTTGAAAAAGCAGAAAAACACAAAATGAAACCACAAAATCCAGCGATTCAAATAAAAAGCTTTTAAAATCATTTCAAGCTTCTCTTAAACAACAATCTGGAGGAACAGATAGTATCCCATACTTATCCGAAGCCCTGGGGGTTAGATCTAAAAGCCTGAGCATCAAAACCTAACAGAAAGGCTACCGATCTACATCGCGAAAGCCAGAAAAGCGTGCATACTTTGAGATCCAAACACCCAAAACCACTTTTAACTTTACAAAACCCAGAAAGAAGATCAACCCAACTCACATCCGAAGATTCTCAGCAAAACCCACCGAACTTATCAAACGCAGTGATTCAAAAGCAGCGAAAAGGGGCACCATAAAGAAACAGAACAGGAAAGGAGAAGCAAAAACAATGTCCATATGCAAACAGAGCAAGAAACAGGATCAGATCCGATCCACGCCGCCATGGAATCAGTCGAACCCAATATTCAAATGAAGATTAAAGAGAAAGATGAAAAGGAAAAAGCGCGTACCTTGCTGGATGTTACTAAGACTGGCGAAGTAGAGAAGAAATCCTTGTCTGGTTCTTTTTCGCTGCACAAGAGAAGAAAAGAAGATCTCTTTCTTTCTCTTGTTCCGAGCAGTGGCAAATGCAAGGCAATGCGAAGGCACCGTCAGAACACCACAGGCGTTCGGTTAGATAAATTTAAACTGAAATACCCCAAATTAAACGCAAATGAAATTAAATACAAATTCGATAAAGCTGGAGTGGACATAAAAAATAGGCGGAATCATTTTTTAATTTTTTCATAAAGCTCGGAAAAGAAAGCTCGGGTCGTCTGACAGGCAGCCTTTCCGCCATCGCGGCCGTCGGTTTGTGCAGCGACCGTTGATCTGGGCCGTCCATTTCGACCTTTTTTCTCCCTCATCGTTGGAGCCACGTCATCCGGGCGGCTACGTGGGTCCCACGGGGGTTTAGTCTTTACGGCACCGTCACTCCAGGGTGTTGTGGTCTAACTACTAGTCCCATACGACCCCATTGTTTGTTGTTTATAGCTCAAGTTAGCCGACCATGCTAGTGTTTTGTGGCCCCTCCCTCTTATCAATGGGACCATGGCTTTCATGACTCCACCCATTACAAAATACCATATGTTTCACCATTATGGGAAATGGAACATGGTGTAGTTGAGCACCCTAGGCATTTCAAAGGCCCCATTTCTAACTGTCACCTTCAATTTTAATAGGCCTAGGCCCTTGATTGTGTAGGTATTGATTCCTTTTAGAAAATAGGATCCTTTAAGGTGTTCTATGATGAGGTTGTATTAATACACGTCATTATCATTTTCATAATTTTAGTTTTTAGTTGTTGTTAGATTCATTTGTGTTTTACAAGTTATTGATTTTCTTTTCAATATTTCAAATTTAAAAAAGAAACATATATAGTTTAATAGGAGAAAAGTGTCTACTTCGCATTCTATTTGTTTTGTACGTGTTATTTTAATGTTTAATTTGATGGATTTTATCAGTAAAGCCAACCTTACATCTAGCCTTTTATTTGAGTTAGTCCCTATGGTTTAGGCCAAACACTGATCTCACCTATTTTCCCACCTTGGTCAAAATCACAAATGTCATTGTGATTGGACAAAATTGCAACCACACTTTTCTTTACCTTTTTTTCTTTTCTGCTTTCCCAAGTCAACTCATCTAAAATTGACTCGTTTGCCCATAGCTTACACACAAAATCCTCTAACTTAACACCTAAGATTGCATATTGAAATGTAAGTCTTAGAGCATGTATAAATCATCTTATAACATTTATTTGAATCATCCCAGAGTAATCAAGAATATTCACACTAGAGCACTCTACATTAGCAATAGTGATTTTTGCTTGATACATGTTATGATTTGTGTGCACTTGGAAAAAATTTATATAATTTGTAGAAACACCAAAGGGCTTGACTTAGGCTCAAGAAAGTATCACACTTCAATCCTAGCAACACAAGCTCCTAAAGGCGTTCTTTAACACCATATTTACAATAATTTACTTGTTGCAATAAAGGAACAATATTCAAAAGTAGGTGATCAACAAAAATAAGATCATGTCATATGAGATAAGATCATGAGAGATCCAAATAGAATCACAAGCATGATCTCATCCAATTGCAATGCAAGATTTAGAGACTTGTCCACTTTAAAAGTAGTATTGCATACATTTGAGATTTGTAATCAAAAAGTAGGTGTGTATATAGTTTAAATCCTTCATAACAACTATTATCCTCATTAAAAAGCTAAGTACTTCATAACTTCTCTTTTAATTTATCACTTACTGATTAACTTATAGTTGTTTATGATATAATTAGATGTTAACTAATCTTTACCACCTTATATATTTGTATTGTTGTTGAGGGGGGTAGTTTTCTTCTCTACATTTTGGTGAACACTTGTTGAACAATTTTAGCTTTCCCCTAGGTTCGTATATTTTTTTCTAATTGTTTGATACATGATACTTCTAATTTTCTTACTTTTATATCAAATCTTAAAAAGAACTAGTTTCTATTGACTTAACTCTTTAATTTTTTTGCTTATATGTCAAAATCTCAAGCAAATTCTAACCTTCCACTTGGAAGAAGCCCTAGGTTGAACCCAACAATGTTCATGAACCAAATAAATCCATCCCATGTTGAAATATGAGCGCGATAATGTATCTTACTAAAAAAATCCCATTGATCATGATGCTCACCTTGAAACCATGGATAAGAGAGATTTCAATAATACTACTCGCATGCTTACAAATGGTTTAATTAATATTGAGAACAATGTTAATCCTCAAGATCTAATTAAGGCCCTCCAACATATCAGTCAAAAAAAATAAGTTCATTAGTCTCTCTCAATAATAAATCTGTCCTCCCTATAGATTCCTCCTCTATTACTCACTCCAAACATCATCTATTACATGTTTTGTTCCACATGCTACTTCCCCCATTTTCACTTCTTGTTCACCCTACATTGCTCTTACTCTCATTAATTTTGGCATAGTTCCTATCTCTCGTATCCAACATGATTGTATTGTTCCCTCTTATGTATCCCATGTATTATCATTCCAGTTGCCTCCACCGTCTTCCAACCTATCTATACCCACCCCATTGTTATGCATGTTCCCACTTCCATGTCCACCATTCATCCCTCCACCATTAATATCAGTATTAAGAGATTTTATGAAATGTAAAATAGGTAAGTAACTTACCTCCTATCACTAAAAGGGACCTAATTAATGAGAAAAAAATATAGTCTACTCTCGTATAATACCTTGGCATATCCTTTCCCGAAGGGTTTTGTGGTCTTGAAATTTAAAATATATAATGGTAAAGGGAACCCCCACATTTAAACTATGTATAAATTAGATAGAATAATTATCAAATTTGTTTGTTCATGTTGAAGGATTATGCACTTATTGGATCTATGTATTACTTCTTGGTTTGATCCATTCATATGTGAATTTTGTTAATGACTTTGAGCAACACTTCATTGTTAAGGTGACTAATTTGTATTTGGTTGAATATAGACAAGGACCAAGTGAAATAATTCATAACTATGTTATTCATTTTAAATCCTTGTCTACAAAATGCATAACCAAATACTAGATGATGAATTTCAAAGTTTGTTTGTTAAAATTTTATTTTCAACCTCCAAGATAGGCTCTACCTTACTATTCACACTTCATTTATGGATTTGTTTGTAAATTTTAGGAACATTGAGCTATAATTGTTACAAGTAAACAGACTCAAGTGTGGTTCTTCATATCCTCCCTCAAACTCATCCTATCCTTCTAAGATTCAATAGAAAATTATTTCAAGAAGGTTGGTGATGTCACACATAAGTATGGTATTAGGCCTTTTATAAATAATGTTATGATAATTTATATGACCTCTAATATCATATCTATTAAGCCTAAAATCCATAAATATTTATAAAGCTTCATGATTTCTTCTATGTGATATTGCAACACTTGATAAGGAATTACATGATAACCTTACCTCCTATTCATTCTATTAATACATCTATTTATCTTCCAAAAGGTTACCATGCAAAAAATAGTATTATTATGGAGTTAATGGGCATGACCCTGAAAAATGTGTGGGTCTAAGGCATAAAATTTAAGATCTTATTGATAACAATATGATTCATGAGAAAGGCATAAATAATAGGGGTAACCATTTGATTGCTCCCCCTAACCAACACTTACAAATATACATTAATCCGTTCCCAAATCATTCTCAATCTAATAGTGTGGATATTATTGAGAGAAATGTACATGTTGATGAAGAAGTTGATACAACTTCTCTTGATTTTGATAAGTTTGAAGGAAACTAAGAAATCTAATAAACCATCATTTTCATTACATCCAGCACATTCTCTAACGGTGAATTTTTCAACAATATATACCACAAACATTTTTATATGATGATCAGTAAAGCACATAAGAAAACTAGAGGGATTATGATGGATCTAGTTCACACTTTAATATTAATAGAAAGAAAAAAACTTGCATACTAATCATTTTCACTAGGAAGGCATGCACAATTATGGGTGTCTCTTAAATGTTCTAATGACATAATTCAATATACTTTTGGATGCATCATGTTGCATTTGAAAATTGCATGAAAATAATAATCATCATTGTTCTTTCATAATATTCCAACCTCTACTAATTTGGCCTTATTCTTGGATGCCCTAAGAGCAAATTCAAGTAATTCCTTGTATCTTGTATTGTTGTATCAAATTAATTTATCAAGGACAGATAAGTAAAGTCTCAAGAAATAATTATCAACCTCTCTCGGCAAATACAAACTTTTCCATTAAAAGATTTATTAATACTCCAATAGAGCCTTTGCATGAGAGAATTGACACTCCATTTAACATTTAGAAGGCAAACAAAGAAAAACAAGCATCAAAGATGAAAGGAGAAAATAATGTGATGAAAAAAATTATGAAAGGGATTTAATTAAATCTATATATTCTTGAAGCTTTAATTTCACTACATTTTAGAAAAGATCAAAGATATGAAGAAAATAAAAAATCTTCAAATGAAATAATTAAAGAATTGCCTACACTACAGAAGGCTATAACTAAAAATTAATGTCAAGCAAGTAATGTGGCAAATAAGAATAAAAGCAAGCAAAATCATCATCAAAACCTAGTGTCATGATGTAAGATCAAATAATTAAGGATGCAAAAGGAAGAAAAACAAAAGTAAATTTGTGTACATAAATATATATAGATACATTCCTCTCACTTAAAGTTTTGTAAAAGGGCCCACTCTATATAGTATTCTAAGTCTCTCTCAATCCCACTAATTACTAGTGAAGATTTTATTTTTTATGCCTAGGATGACAATGATCTTCTAATGGAAGAGAACTATCAATATCTTATTAATTCAAAATTAAAATATATTTGTTTATATATTTTTTCTTTGATTTTCTTTTTTTTCACTATTATGATATTTTTTCTATGTCCTTAGAAAGTTTATGGATGACACAAATTCATCTTTAGTGGTGAATGTAGATACGAGTGTTTATGGACATTTATTTTTGGTTCATGTTACTTCTTGCTTTTATTTTACATGCTTTCTCTTTTTGTTTCTCGTCATAGACTTGGGATGACACTAAGTTATGCAATTGACAATGATCTTCTAGTGGAAGAGGACTATCAATATCTTATTAATTCAAAATTAAAATATATTTGTTTACATATTTTTTCTTTGATTTTCTCTTTTTTTCACTATTATGATAATTTTTTCTATGTCCTTAGAAAGTTTATGGATGACACAAATTCACCTTTAGTGGTGAATGTAGAAACAAGTGTTTATGGACATTTCTTTTTGGTTCATGACACTTCTCTCTTTTATTTTACATGCTTTCCCTTTTGTTTCTCGTCATAGACTTGGGATGACGCTAAGTTATGCAATGCCTCATAAAGACTCTCATCATGTTGACCCTAAACATAGCTTCCCTTTACTCTTTGGTTTTATTCCTATGGCATTTTATGGAGCTAAAATTGTTGTGATCCTCCTTTAATTTCGTATATCTCTTGTCCCCTTGCATTGTTTATTTTGGCTCTTTATTTGATCCTCATTTTTACTACTCCCATTTGTCTATTTCTTTCTTATTGTATGTTGTACTTTGGCATTTTATTTACGTCTTACTTGTCATGCTTCTCCTACTTACACTTTTCACCTTTTCTCATTTCATATTTTACTTCACCTTTGTGGCACTTGACATTCCTCCCGCACTTGGGGGGTGTTTCTTTTATGATGATCTCCCTCTACTCCTTGGAGAGAATGTTGATTTACATTCTATTATACTTTCACACTCACATATAATGTGGTATCCTTTTCCATGTTCTCCTCATGATGGTACTATTATGGTATTCCTATTATAGCATTTCAATGATTCATCATTTCATTGTCACATTTATGTCTCGATTTCATTCTTGCCTTACATATGATATCTTACATTGCACTTACACATTTTATCCTTTGTATATGACTTGTCATTATGCTTGGGGAAAACATTTCTTGCTCCCCGTTTATATGTGTTTCATGCTTCATTTTTTACACATGTTAGGGCCAACATAGTACTATGCATGATAATTTTACACTTTCCTCTCCTTTTTATGCATCCAATTTAGTGGGGAATACTTCATATTATTATGCTTTCATCAAGTCTTCCTTACATGGATGGAGGAGGCTATGCCATTTCTAATTCTCCAATAACCAAATGAATAGGGATATTCATTCTTAAGTTTTATTTGACTTCATGTTGTATAGATTAAGGGGACCACATTAGTTCCAACTCATTGACAACCTTACACACATGTTGTCTCTCCCTTTGCCTCGAGTTGTATAGATTAAGGGTTCCACACTTGTTTGAACCCTTTGACAATCCTGACAGCTTAATACCCTCTTCCTCCACATCCTTTACACATGATTTTATGGGGGGCAACTTAGTTACAACCTCATGATTCTACACTTTTGGTGTTTATCACAATAAGATGATAGTGAATATAATTAAATTTAATTAGCATGTTTGAACACATTGCTTTGACTATGTGTGCATATTTGGGTTACAACCTCTCAATGGACAAAATAAAATTAGAGCCATCTTCCAAATTATATAGTTTTTTACATGTTCAAGTTACTCTACTTATTTTCTTACTTTTATTTATCATGCATGACTAGTGTAGATCTATATGCATATTAAAGTGGGGATAAAATATAGAGGATAAACTTTTATAGTTTATACTTTTCCTCACTTGTTTTCTACTCAATTTATCCTTATTGATTTAAGTGTGTATCTCTATTGCTTAATTTGATGGATTTTATTGCACAAGCTGACTAAACCTACCCTTATCACTATCCTTTTACTTTATTGAACCCCTATAGTCCTAACCAAACTCATATCTCACATATTTTCCCATCTTGGTCAAAATTATGGAATTAATTATGTCTCTTTAACATATCACAAATGTGAGTTCATTCTCCTTATTCAAATTCCTTTTTCACTTTTCTCAATATGAATTCCATCCAAAATGAGACTTATGGCCATTTTCTTGCATGTGAAATATTCAAGATTGCATGCTTATATAAAATTCCTTGGTAATTTATAAATCATCTCGCAACAATCATCTTAATCATCCTTAATTAATCAAGAACATTTTAGAGAATTAAGAGGTTGATGTACTCTAAGTTAGTAATAATGAAATTTGTATCACACATATTACATTTTTGTATACTTGAAATATTCATACAAATTATGAAAATTATAAGGGGCTTTATTGAGGCTCAAGGAAGTCTCCTTTAATCCTAACAAAGATAGTTCCTAAAGGCATTCTTTAACACTACCTTGACCATAATTTAGCTATCATAATGCAAGCAAGAGATTCATTAGAAAGCAACTAACAAAGACTAAATCATGCCATACTAGATAAGATTGTGAGAGATCCAAATAGAATAGAAAGTGCAATTGTGTTTGGTTGTAGTTTAGGATCTAAAGACTTATGTGTTCACGATGTACCACCTTAGGTCTAAGGTTTATAGTTAGGATTTTTCTTGGAGTGTATATAGTATTAATATATCAAATCAATTACCATCATTATAAAATATTTTAAAAATTATTGAGTTCACATTTAATTTATCATGTAATTGTTATATTGCCTACATTAGTTTATAATAGTATTTAAAACAAAATCTTCTTACAAAATTATATTATAGATTTTTCATATCAAATTGGTTTCTTGTGTATTGAGTAGATATATTACATAGTATGAAAATAATATAAATATCTATTAATAACCAATAATGGATAGATAGATAAATTAAAGAGTTACATAAAAAATGTTTAGACAAGTCAACAATACAAAAACATAGATGAAACCATCATTATTCAATGGTAGTTGTGGGACAATCCACAATAATATTGAAGGATAGTTTCTTCATGGCATGATGTATGGTCTAAATACAATGGAATGTGTTTATATTAATCTTTCCTTAACCATGCAACTCAAGTATGATAGCTTTCATGTTGGAGGACTTGATAGTGTTGTATGCAAGGTGTTTGGTTATCTTTTCCTAATTGGTGGCAATATGAGAATTTTTTTCTTGAATCTAGTTGAGTTGTTCAACCAATTGTTGGGTTATTTTCAACACATTCTACATGATATTGTGAAAAGATGTATCGTAGAAAATAATATTAATATGAAGCACTTGAATAGTAATTTCCAAAGGAGAGCATGACATTAATGATTGGATTGCATTTTTCTTTCCAAACATGATTAATAATAGCTTGTTGAATATATTATGGAATAACACTTTTTGAATTACCAATTCCAAATGAGAAACTTTCCAACTAAGTGGAAGATCAAACACAAATGTGACATCCCTAACATTATCTTTCTAGTGAAGGTAGGCAAGTTGTAAATCTCATAATGTATGTTTAGCATGTGTAGCAATTTACTTGGGAAAAAGAAAAGTTAAACTTGAATGAGTTTTATACATTGTCCAACTTGTTATTTGTAATGTGGGAATTTCCATATTAAAACTTGAGAGTTGGCATATGTGTTTGACATCCATAATTGATGTAATGACCCCTCTATTAGGTCATTAGAATACTACAATAAAACCCAAATGTGCATATGATTTTTTTTATAAGAGTTAAGAACAACTATCCATCATTTCAATTGAACATAAGTACAACACATATCATAGTAAAAAACACATTATACACATACAATCAATTATTTCAATTATTAATACAAGAAAAATTAGACCATGAAAATGTATAAGCAAATATTTTTAATACAACCTAAGTTGGGCTCAATAGTTTATAAATTCTCTAAGCCAACTAAGTTTTGACTAATTTCTAGTTTACTGAATATAAAAAAATGTAAAAAGAAGATAAAGTTGAAATTCAAATAGAATCTCCTACCCATAGCTTAGAAATCCTAAAGTGGAAAAAAATGTAGTTGTGGCTACAAATATGGTATTGGGACATGCATCCTAGATGCATCAAAGCTTAGTAAGGAGCACATTTATATTTTTCATGCTTACACTAGGTCCCTCTCTATCTACTTCCAAGGGTCATGTGGCCTTTGTGTCACACTGGCTTTTGTGTCCCTTGTGACACCTTATAAACAAGGATTGATGGATAATATATATGGTATAAAAAGACATTCTATAATTGGTACTAAGAAAAAATATAAGCTATTGCTTCTTTTTGATGAATTTGTTGGTGTCAAGGATCTATAAAAATATAATGTATTGTTGCTAGGTACCCTAATAAAATGATAGTTGACTATCTCATACTTAGAGGTTCCTCCATCACTCTCATTAGGGTTGCATAAAGAAGAGCTCTCTAAGTGAGGAATTATTTGTAAGTTAAATGTCATGTGGCTAAGTTTAGCTAATATACATGCTTGGATGTCTAACCTCTAGAGTGTAAATATCGAAAATGGAAAAAAATTATCCTTGTGCTCAAGGATTTTTATGTCTATACGTGATTCTATTATAGATAAAAAGTTAACTTTAGATTAAGGCCCTTCGAGCTGAGATAAACATGTATTATTGGTGAAACCATGGTATCCAAATTTTACTATGTTAAAACAATCATTCTTTGTTATACCTATATGGGTGCATTTTCCTAGTCTTTCAACTCAATACTAGGCATATGTATTTTCAGGATGTTGGAAATACCCTAGGAAAAAATTTGGCATTAGACCCAAAAACAAATTATCTTTCCAATTCCACCTTGGCAAGGGTATTGGTAGAGCTAGATTAAGCCAAAGGTATTTTGGGTGAAATTTAACTAAAAGTGGAGGACATGGTATGGAAGCAATTGTTGGAGTATGAGAACATCCCATTTTATTGTAGAAAATATTTTCAAATAGGACACATAGTTAGTTTGTAAGATGGACAAGTTTCATATAGCCAAAATGGCCACATGGTGGAAGGGTGCCAACTATTTATATCTTAATGTTAAAAATATGCCTCCTACTTACCTATAGAATTTGATGATGACTTGGCATCCCCTTCTTGTCTAGTATTTAGTGATCCACCTAAGATTCTAGTGCAACTAAAAGCTAAGATAACTACACCTCTCTACTCCCTACCTCACTTTATTTATGTGGTTGCTCACCCTCAGTAGTGGGAAACATGTTATCAGAAAGTAAGGAAAAGGTAACTTCTAGTTTTGGAATAGTAGAAAAAAAAGTTGATTTTTTTTGTTATATGGATTCAAGCCTAAAAGATAAAAATATTGTAAAGGAGAGCTTGTTGGTTAAGCTTCCAACCACTTATAGAATCTATAATTCAACATAGTCTAACAATTTATCTCAAGAGAAATAATAGAGTATTGGTGCTTATATTATAGTTTAATTCTAGATTATATCAATCAATTAAAATTTTCTTGCCTCAATCTTCAAACTATGAGGTAAAAGAGGAAACCAAAGAATAACAAGAGTCGATAAAAGAGAGGTACTAAAAAATAGTACAACCTTAGCATATGGTCCTAGATCTCGTAGCCAAAATAGCTAGTATGTCATCTCTTATTTGTATGCTATAATTATATTTTGGTAGTTCATGCATATTAAGTATGACTTTGTGTTGTCTTATTTTAGTTGGGAAAGGGACCCATTAATAGAACCCTTATATTTTTATCTAAAAAAAATTTATTAAAAATAAATAAATAAATCCAATGAATACTTGTTCTATTAAATCTAGTCATCAATTCTAAAGAACTCTACTTATTCTTCTTAAAATTAAAGTATATAACACACTAAATGATCAATAAAAAAAACTAATGTTATCATAATGAAAATATAAAGTAACTTTAAAGGTGGGGAATTACACTTGTCTCCTTTTAGAGTAACATCATCCTTGACATAATATAAATATTTAATAAGGTACTAAAGAAAAAAACATATTATCACAATCAAAATAGGTGAGAAAAAAATGTTTCAAATCAATATTATCCTCCCACAAAGCATCATCAAGGCTAGCAGTCCCATAGGATGTTATATTATCCTACTACTAAGTTTTGCTTATATGGGAAAAGCAGGTTTTGAAGGGACCCAAAACCCTTTACTGTAGCACCCCTCTAATTTGCTTATATTTTCAGACAGTGCTTTTACTTTGATAGACCATGATACTATGCTATTGCTATTTGATCACTAACATTAGAGCGATGATGTTTTTTATATTGTAATGTGATGGTACACTATATGGATGATTATTGATTATGACATGCTTTCTGATTAGCATAGTTGATTATTTGAGTTAATATTGATATATGCTCATTTGTAGTTAATTGATGTTTTAGTTTCGTCAGTTTTGATGTGACACTATATTGGTGAAGGGAACATAATTACTTCACTTGCTTGTGAACGCCTTGTGATTCCGTGATTTTCTCTTCACGGTGTGATTGTTTATAATCTAAATACATGTACGACATATGTTTTATTACAGGATTGTAGGTACAAGACATCGACTCCACTTGGATTCACAGGTTTGAGTGTGTCCATTGCCCAACATAATAGTTGATTGGGAGATAGTAACTAGATTTCCTTGTCAAGCCACAACCCTAGTCATATTGTGTCGTCAGTCCTTGTTTCGGTATGCTTAGTTTTCATATTTTCCACGTTTGCCTTGTCGTTTATTTATTTTGCAAGGTATGTTATGTGGGAAATTAATGTTATTTAATGCTTATAATGGCTTTTAGTGATTATTTAATTAATTTTGATTAATGTTGTTAGAAGTTTTATATTTGATTTAATTAATTAAATTAAATTTATTTTGTAAAGTGATTTAATCTTTGAGATTAAATTTATTTTATAAAGTGGTTAAATTAATTAGATTAAATTTAATTGGAAATTAATATGTGAATTATGAATTATTAAATGCATAAATATCTTGTAAATATCTTAGAGGAAATATATGTGATTTGGTTGAAAAGATATTTTATTTGTGACATGTGTTAGAAAAATTAAACACCATTGTTGGGAATTAATTCTCGGAGAGATTATTTGCATTAACTAAAAGAAGAAAGAGGCTACTTCACGACAATGAGAAAAAATATTTTTGGGAAGAGGTTATTGAAAATTGGTGGTTAAAATATTAAGGAAGAAGTTCTTGGGAAATTTTGGCTCTGGTTTTGTTTTCTTCTTTTTGGAAAAGTGGATATTTTGGAAGAAGCTTTGGTAAAATTGGAATTTAAAGGTGAAGCTCTACTTCAAACTTTAATTCTTCAAGCATCTCAAATATGTTCTTTATTGTTTTTATTGTATTACAAATTGGAAAAGGCTATTAGAATTAGTTATTGTCTTGGAAAAGATTGCATGTACAATGAAGAAGATTTTATTTGTTTTAAAGCTTTAAAATGTTATGAAATTGGAAAGATTGTCGTGAAAGCTTTAGAAGCTTCAAATAAAATTCTAGTATTCTTTTGAAAAAATGAATTGATTTAAAACAATAGAAATTCCTAGAAGGATTATATAGAAAAATTAGAAAACCTCTGTAGGAATTGATTTCAATCTTCCTGATAAAATTTGTAGAAAACCTCTGATTGTATTGGAAAAGATCTTCCTATAGAAGATTATTGTTTTGTTTTGTTTTGTTTCCCTAATTAGTTTTATTTGGCTGGGAAATTGAAAACCTCTGGAAGATTTTGTAAATACTTCCTGTAGAAATTTTTTTGTGAAAATAAATTACTCGACTGTGTTATTAAATCCCTTAGAAATCATTTTGAAAAAAAATTATATTTAAAAAAAAAATAGATTTAAAAATATGTACAACGAATCAAGATAATCGCAGGTCTGAGAAATTTATTTTGGGGGTTGGGGGGGCTACCCCCACAACCGCCCCCATAGGGGGAAGCAGACTGTGGAGGTAGTGCCCAACGCTTCCTTCATAGGCCGCACGCCCCATATGGGGAGTCGACTGTGTATACAACCCAACCATTAAACTTTCGTCTACCCCTGTTTTAAATCAATTTTTATTATATATATATTATATGCATAATATATGTATATATATAAATATATATTTAAATATGTGTGTGTGTGTATGTATATTTTATAGTTATTTTTGGAAAATTGTAATTTATTTTTAAAATAATTAAATAATATATTTATGTATATATAATTATATAGAAATACATAAATAATCATATATACATTTAAATATATATATTTAAATGGATATTTCTATAACAGGTGCATGTAATTGCACAAGTTAGATATTTTAAAATGAAATGTTTCAAAAGAGGAAATTGATTTTTATTTATATGTAATTGGGAAAATTGAAATAAACAAATAGAATTAATTAATTTATTCTCTGTAAGTGAAATTGTAATAATCTAGTTTATTTGAGCAATGTATTATTGTATTCTTGAAATGGAAATTGGATTTAGGAAATCCTAAATGGTAGTTTTATTTCCTACCTGATTTTCCTATTAACTTATGATTTCTTCTATTCTCGTAAGTTGGGGAAATTGGATAGTCATGTATGTAAGTCTTCCAGATGATGTTGTTTTATGAGGGGGTTGTTGTGATTTATGGTTCAGCCCTTTGATTTCCCTCGGGTAGTGCACTTGGTTATGATTTAGTTTAAACACCCGATTACTATGAGGATGTGTTACCTCTTATATTTTGGATTGGGATTTAATATCTGTTTTGTGAATTGTGTTTACCCTTGGGTTTTGGATTAGATATTTGTGTTTGCAGTAGGGGAGTGGCTCTCAATGGGGGTCGATGCACAAAGTGGTGCCAGGGAAACTCATGTAAGAGTTAGTTAATTCAGTGGAAATTAAATAATTGTATTAGGGGAAAGGGTAGCTTAAATCATATAACTTGTTAATTGTGCCTCACTAATGGGCTCGAGGGCTTGTTTAGACTTGGGATGAGACGAGAAGGCCTAGAATGGCAAGATCATTATCTTGTCTCTTTGAAATATATTTGATTTCGCATTAGTTTGCATGTGGGGCCGAGGGTCGTGAGAGGCTACCAGGGTAACCCAAGATGGGGGTCGAGGCCTAGGAAGATCTCTCAAGGTAACCCATGCAAATTTGTGATGAAACTCCTCCTACGACAACAATTTGTATTGTGCAGTTGATATACCTGATTATTTTACTCTGGAAGCAATGTAACCTTCATGTTGTGTATTGTTCTTGTATGGTATAGTATTGTGTGTTGCCTGTGTCTAGAGGTTGTTGGTTTTGCCTAGGAAGCACTTTTACTATCTCCTAGCATGGGGGGTGGGCCTTCAAGTACCACTTGGTTGGGTGGAATGTGCACCTTACACTGTTGGGTTCCCATTTCATGTTTGTGATGGAGGGATCTTCCAAATTGGAGAGCTCGCGTGTACCAGTTGCTTTATACTATTTCTTATGTTCTTTTGTATTAGTTGGATACTTTGTATATGTACTACTCATTTGTATTCGAGGAGGATTCTTGTATCGATGTAATTGTGATATTATTGTATGATCTTCCTCATTTTGGAAATGAGCTTTGTAACTGTTGTATTGAATAAATGCAATCTATGAATGATTCATTAATGTACTTTGTATCTTATGTGATAAGTTTAATGCTTTTGGATCTATGTTTTTTATATCATGAGTTTAATTTTATATGCTATGGTTAGTTCACTTTTGTAAGTTATGGGATTCAAATGTAAGTGTTGTCATGTACCTTAGAGGATGTATGTGTTAAGTGTAGTTCACTTGTTATTAATTACACTTTTAAAAAAACATAAAAACACTAAACCATCAACAAAATAATAGTAAACAAATAGAGACTTGGTAGAAAGGAAAACAACAAAGCAAAAAACAAAATTGGACACTATTTCATGTTCCTTAAGGTGTTAGCCACCTCAAGTTCCTAGCTCTAATGTAGATTGATCATCTCCATCAATTATTTCTTCTCCTCCTCAAAGGATTTCCTCAGGTTACCCTTCCCTCTAGTAGCATGGCCTTTTACTTCATCCTTTCCAACCTTTTTCCCTTTTCCTTTTAAAACCAGGTCCTTCTCCATCAACTCAGTAAAGTAGAGTTGGTCTTCTCTAAGCTTACTCATCTTGTGGAATAGGACCTCCAAGGAATCAACACTATTCTTTACGAAAATGTGGCAAGCATGTAACAACTTTTTTATTTCCGCATTGGTTTCCATAAACTTAGCCTCCAATTCAGAGAAATGTTGCTCACATAAGGACTTGAAGTCAAAAAAAGAACACTCTAAATCCATAATTCTATCAATCAAAATATCTCAGGAAGAACCCTTTAGCATATTTTGCACATTTTCCTTCGATCCCCTGATCTTGATATTCACCTTGTTGAATTCCTGTAGAGTCCACTTCGCCAACTTGAAAGTACCAGTGGCCCCTACACGTGCCATGTCAAGGAGATCGAACATTGAAGTGGTATCATTGTTTAGGTATGAGAAATCCTTAGAAAACGGGCTTACCTTAAGAGGCTCTGGCTTCTAGGCCTCAAATTAACTCCCTCCTCTTGTATAAACTTCTCACTAGAAGGCCCCATACTTGGCATCTTTCGAATCAGGGAGTCATCAATTTCAACAGTCTCCTCAACATCCTTCTCCTTGCAATGCTCCATTGCATCCTTTAAAATATCTTTCAGTGCTTGATTTTTCAACTTAGCAATACACTTGGAAGCCCTTCTAGGCTTTTCCTTGGCCTCCATAAGCACTACATTATCATGCAAACCCTCTTCCTTACCACCCACTACAACATAATCCTACCCATTAAACACAACATTGTCCTTAGACTTGGAATCTCCAGAAACCACATCCATATCATTGCCAACAAATTGAGACTTTGACTCCTGAAGAATAATCTTCTTGGTAGCCCATTTTCCTTTGGGTTTTCCCTTCTTTCTCTTCTTAGAAGGGGCAGCCATAGGAGAAGAAGACACATCCTTTCCCTCCTCATTCCTTTCCTCCTCTCTAGCAACATTGGTGTCTAAACTAGTTGAAAGGGAAGCATCATTGATAGCCTTTTTCTTGCCCTGAATTTATTTAGTAGGGATGAGGGCTTTCACATGCTCCATTATAAGCAAGATGAGGCCGTCATGCAAAATTGATGCCCTCCTATTTTTCAAATGCGCATACACAGACACCTCCAATGAAGACAAGAGAAAGAAAGGAAACGAAACAAAAAGCCCATGTCTGAAATGATTCAACAAGGTGAAATGGTGGCCTAAAATTGTAGTAAACTTTCCTTCAAGGGTAACATACCACATGATAATCTCTACAATATCCACCCAAATTTTCTTCAGAGATGTTCGTTCATATCCCCAAGACAACATCTTGATAATATTTTTTGTTCATCATCCTTAAAGAATTGGGCCATGGCCCCCTCGTTACTCTTTTTATCCTTGAATAATTTGTGACCCACCAAAGGCAAACTAGTAATAGCAGTAATAAACTCCTCATTAATCTCAAACACCATACCCTTAACCTGTAGCTTATGATTATGCCAATAGGAAACAAATTCCACCAAAGCCTTGGGATCATGATCATGGAGCCTTTCTAGGAAAGGTGTGAAGTTACCATGCTCAAGAATCCTCTAGATGTTACAATTATTCCTCAAAATAACATAGGAATGGGACTTGATTCTACTTCAGTCACCTCCCATATTCATAATTACCAGACACAAAAACTCTTAGAAAGAGACATTCAATTAAGAGCCAACAAGCAAAGGAATACCCACAAAGCATGCAACAATAATGCAGGTGCAAATGGTATATTAATCCAACAAATGCGCTCATCCATATCCATCATTTCACAATAACACCTTAGGATCCTCGAGAAGGAGGGAGTACTCCTCCCATGCCTTAAAATCATTACTTCTGACAACCTCATTAGCAAAGAAATCTGCAAATGACTTGCCCTCTTAGTAGATATGAGTGACACGAGTTTCGTCACAAGATCTTAACACCATTATAACATCCTTGATCAACTAATTGATTGTCTAGCTAGGCTTTTGGATACCACATAGGTAGTTAATGATGTTTAGTGAAGTTTAGAGTAGCCCTTTTCCAAGGAAAATTTAATACTAATGAATGTAGCCTCAACTTCCGCGCGGTGATTGGTCTAATTTTCCAATGGGAGTGCCACTGCACCCAAGAACCTACAAATATCATTCCTCAACACCCCCTTTCATCCTATAGGGCCAAGGTTACCCTTGGTTACCCCATAAAAATTAATCTTAACCCACCCTGGAGGCGAGGGCTTCCACTTAGTACTCAATCTAGCACTGAGACTAGACTTAACAACCTTAGAAGACAAAAGGGGAATCTTCCAATTAGCAATCACCAATAAAACATACCTAGCCAAGCAAGAGAATGGAGCACAATGCAAAGATTCAAATCCATGAAGAGCAAAGTTTTCTAGAATATCTTGACGAATCTTGATGAAAAAACTATCCATCTTGAGTTTAGAATCATGAAAATTTATATTATTACGTTCTTTCCAAACACCCCAAGCAATGTGTGGGGCCATGAGATCCCAAAGCCTTTGAAGAGTGGGGGAGGACAAGGGGCACTTCTATTGATCCACAAAGCTACAAAGAGAGCCTAGGAAGACCCAATCCAAATTCCAAAGGGCAAGAAATTTACTCTAGATGAGAAAAGAAAAATTACAACCAAGAAAAAGATGAAAGGAACTCTTTGCATAAGATTCATAAAGCACACATCTATCAGGAATTGCAAATCCCTTTTACAAATATTATCCTGAGTTAGCACTTTGATTTTCATTAGCAACCAAAAAAATACATTCACCTTAGGGATCAACAAATTATTCCTCAATTTCCCCCAGAAAGGATAGGGGTCAAGCTTCTCCAAAGAATTAACAAAGATCAAGGCCACAAAAAACTTACCATTAGAACAAGGGGCATGTTGATGGTCAAAAGTAACACATCAATGTTAAACAAAATATTTCTACTCTATTTCTCCTGAAAAAGATAAATGATCTAAAACCACCTATCTTCCAAGACCTCTATAGTTGGTTCTCAACTATGCTATTATCATTCAGTGGTCCATGCAACTATACTATTCAAGGGGCCTGGTAGTAAATGAGTACATACTGGATAGTACACAGTAATTTAACATTTGGGGGTTTTAAATAAACATAAAAAAGATCGATCAAGGCTTAGGACAGCAAAGCATGAACACAAATTCCTTTTAATTCAAACATGTAATTCTTATAATAAGCAGTTTTCCTAATTAATTAAAATTGTAGAACAATACAATTTATGAAACAATTCATACCATTGCATCCATTCAGAGTGTAGATTTAAAGCATGCAACCATTCATCATCACATTTTTTTTAACTTTTCAATAACAAAATACCATAAGCTCATTACCAAAATTAACAAATCAACAAACATCAAGAAACATCATCCACAAATAATGTAATAAAATGGTTTTAAATTCAAAATCTTCTATTGATTTTCATCAAATAAGAAACATTTATGTACAACAAAATGCACTAGCATACAAATAACTATTGTTTATCAACATTACTGTTAAACTTAACAAACTTTTGAAAATAAAACTACTTGCATTAAAACTGTAAAAACTATCCAAGTATCTTGCATAAAAGTTGTGAAATAAAAATTGTATCTAGTTTCTAGGTAGCCAATCTGACTTCAATTAGCCGACCTTTACAATGAGGAGAGAATTCTAAGTTATAGAAAAAATTCACATCAATCTCTCCCATCAAAAATCAAGATCCACAAATTTGGGCCCAGATCCACAATTATAAGGACACCCAATTAAGTCTGAGTCTTCTCTCTGTTGAAACTGTAGGAGTTAAAAGGTATGCCTTGTGTCAATTTAATCCAAAATCTGACTGGGAATTCAAGCTTTGTTTACTACTGATCATCACACCCAATTTATGGCTCATCAAAATGGATCTAGAGTTGTCTATCTATCTCAAAAACTGACCTAGAAGTGTTGTGTTCCAAAGGGCGCCTAAAATTGGTTGACACATTTGACTTATCCCTTTTCAAAAAATAAAATATTCTCATTCAACTTTTACTAGTTTCTTTTGGGAATCCATGGAATTCATCATAGTTATCAAAGAATTCATTTATCACCCTTTCATTAGGTCCATCAATTCAATCTACCTTAAACTTCGCTCATTTGAACTCTTCAATAGCTATAACAACTATTTCTTGCATTTGACTAACATCTTTTGCAGCCCATCAAGTCTCAAACTTTATGTGCATTAGTCTATCCAACAGAGTCCCTTGAGGTCCATCATCCTCATTAAGCAACTACTCCAATTGTTTACTCCATTTATCATTGATTTCTTGGAATGAATTCCATCATCCACCCTTAGGCAAATCTTCAACAATAAGTTGTGTAACAATTTCCTCAAATACACCTGTATGCTGCCTTATGTCATATTGAGCATTTAGGAGAATTGTTTTGTGTTCAATAAGTACTTCAGATTTATAGGTAGTAATTGTGATGGCCCTTTTAAGATACTCGAGATCCTCATCACCTAGAATCCCTGAGTGAATCAACATTTACTTGGGTGTTCTATTAATGGTTTTCAAACCCTTCAGATATTTTTTGTATTTCTCTTCTTCTTCCCACTGTTCTTTAGCCTTTTCTTCTATTTCACCAATAAGAGTAAGAGCTTCTTCATATTTCTTGTATCCTTCTTCCATAATTCCTCCAATCTCCTTCTTAAAATCATTGAACCAATTATCAAACCAAGGAGCTCTTTGTTTCATGACATTCAACCCATCCACCTCTTTGTGACTCATTAAAATAGGGATTTCTTATGGTGTCGGCTGCTCTGAAGTGGATGTAATTAATGATTTCAAAAAATCCTTCATCTTTCCAACTCGAGCCTTAAGCTCATCTTTAGCTCACTTATACTTGGTTAACCATGATTTGGTGGTGGTGGCAACAATATCAATCAGATTTATCTGTTGATTCCTGGTTTGTTTTCCAAGATTGACAATGTTTACCTGATAATCTATGGCCTATAATTCTCTATCATCTTTATCAACTATTGGTGTAGTAATTTTTGCTATCAAATCTCCATCATTAGTCAACTTTGTAGAATGAAAAACATGAGGTTTCTTCCTTGGATTTACTTTATTTATATTTTTAATCATTTCATCCCATGCTACCGACTGATCTTGTACTTGTTGCCTCTTTTCCAAATTTAGCTTGAGCCAAGTAGGAGCAACCAGCTGAGTAGTTACCTGTTGAGTACTGGGAGGTGTTAATGGGGGAGGTGTAGAAGAAACTAACTCCGTAGTCTACTCAGAAGAATTCTTTTGTTGCTCCTCTTGTTCTTTCTGCAAATTTTCCTGCTCCATTCTCTCATTTTGAGCCCTTATTTCTTCTATCTTTTTCATCTCTTCTTCCTTTCATGCAACCTCTTCTTTTTTCAACCTCTGCTATTCTAACTCCTTTGCACAAAGTTCTTCCTTTGTAGCTTTATCTTGTTTAGCTTTCAACCTCTACTGTTCTAACTCCTTTGCATGAAGTTCTTCCTCTACAACTTTATCTTTTTTCAGCTTTCTCCTTTTGTTCTAACTCCCATGCAATGGATTCTTCTTTAGCCTTCCTTTGTGCCTCAACAACTTCCTTTTCCTAGGTCAACTCTTCATTTTTCTTTCTTTGCTCTTCTTCTTAAGCTAACTGTTCAACGACTAATCTTTGAGTACTTTCCATTATTTCTTTCTGCTCATCCTCAATCAAAACATCATTCATTATAGTCTCACCCCACAGGCTTCCAGGCTCAAACCTAGTCTCTTCTTCTCTAGGTTCTTCCTCAACCTTCTCCAGATATTCTTCCCATTCTACTATTTCTCCTTCCTGAGATGAAGTTTTCTCAAAGTCTGAGGGGATAGGTGAATCTATTACATTAATCACAAGAGGCCTCTCCTCTTCAACAATTATTGTTCTTGAAGTTGATGACATGGTGTTAGGGTTAGAAAGGCAGATATCTAACAATTAAATGCAGATATAATTAATAAACAGAGAGACTAAAACACACACAGAATAAATTATAACATAGAGAATTTAACATGGTTCACCCAATCTGGGCTACATCCACCAAACCGCAGCCATCCAATACTTTTATTATCCAGTACAAAACCTATTACAATCTTGCGAATAATCGTGTTTTTCATCATTCTGTAACACCCATCCGAACCCCTTCTTATCAAGCTTAGAAGCTTCCAGATTTTGGGTTCTACAAAATTGGATTTTTCTTTTTTCGTTGATTTTTCCCTTTTTTGGTGATGATGCGAAAAAGAAGGAGGAAAATTTTTCTCGCCGCCTAACCCCCTGCCGAGGCCCGACTCGACCTCTAACCCCGGCAAGGATACATGCCGGGTGTACAAGATACCATGGGCTATACAAGATAGCATGATCGGGCCGCCACATACCAACAATCCCCACTTGGAGACTAATCAAGCTCCACACCAACACAATCTCCCACTTGGAGACTGATTCTGGACGACACTGCTGCAATTACAGCTCCCACGGGAAATAAGTACCTTGGACCTTGCTGCTCTGTTATACTTTAATTCAACCTTAGCGGCCAACTAAAGCCGAAGAGGAGCTCAACTTCTCCCTTTTCATTTCCTTCATAAACATATCTGCTGGATTGAAATTTGTATGTATTTTGTCCAGCTTGACTTGTCCATCCTCCAACACCGATCAAATGAAATGATATCTCAACTGTATGTGTTTTGTTTTAGAATGCAAGGCAAAATTATTTGCAAGATGTATAGCACTCTAGCTGTTTGTAAACAAGTAATTTCCAACATGTTTTCCCAACTCATCCATGAAAAATTGCAGCCATATCATCTCCTTTGCCACCTCTGTTGCAACAACATACTCTGCCTCTGTGGTGGATAAAGCAACCACCTTTTGTAATCGAGAAATCCAACTCACTGTTGTCCCACCAACTCTAAAAACATAACCTGTGGTACTCCACCTAGTATCTATATCCCCTACCAAATTTGAGTCAACATAGCCTTTTAAATCAGTATTAGAGCCCCCAAACCATAAACATTTATTGATGTACCCCTCAAGTACCTAAGAATCTATTTCTTTTACCGCGATTCCAATGCTCAACTCTCGGATGACTCCAAATACCGCTAACAACTCCTACGACATGTGCACATCCGTCTCGCGGCATACCATAGTGTACATTAAACTTCCTACAACAAGCATATGGTACCTTAAAGTTTTCCTCCTCTTGTGTCTTTGGACACATATCCTTAGTCAATTTAACATGACTAGGCAAAGGTGTGCTGACAACTTTTGCATTCTCCATATGAAATCTCTGCAACACCTTTTCAACATAACTAGCCTGAGATAAAAACAATTGTTTGTTTTTCCTATCTCTACAAATTTTCATACCAAGGATTTTTTTTGCCACCCCCAAATCCTTCATAGCAAAAGATTTTGCTAACTGTTGTTTTAGCTCACTTATGTGATCCATGTTAGACCCTGCTACAAGCATGTCATCAACATATAAACATAAAATTATGTAGTTGTCATTATCCAACCTCTTAAAATAAACACAATGGTCAAAATTACACCTGTTGTAGCCTTGCTCAGCCATAAAACCATCAAATTTTAAGTACCATTACCGAGGTGCTTGCTTCAAGCCATATAAAATTTTATTCAATCTGCACACTAGTTTCTCCTTACCTTTGACCTCAAATCCTTGTGGTTGTTCCATATATATTTCCTCTTCCAAATCACCATGGAGAAAGGTTGTTTTAACATCAAGCTGTTCTAAATGCAAATCTTCAGTAGCCACAATACTTAAAACAATACGAATAGAAGTCATTTTAACAACTGGAGAAAAAATATCATCAAAATCAATACCCTTTTTCTTTGCAAATCCCTTTACAACTAATCTAGCTTTAAATTTCTTCTTACCTCCATCCTCCTCTTTTAGCCTATAAACCCATTTGTCTGGTAAAGCCTTTTTACCTGCATGCAACTTGCATAATTCCCAAGTCTAATTTTTCAGCAAGGAGTCCATTTATTCTTCCATTCCATGCTCCCACTGAACCTTAGTATCCACTTGCATAGCTTCATCATAATATTCTGGTTCACCAACATCAGTTAACAAAATAGTATACAAAGAGGGAGAAAATCTTTCTGGAGGTTACTTATCTTTGAAGATCGTCTAACAGGAGTTTATGGTATTTGTTGTTGTTGTTGTTACCCAACATGAGGAACCATTGAAACATCATTGTTTGGAATATCATCCAACACTGCATAATCATTTTCTTTCTTCTCATGTTGCAGCAACAGATCTTTGTACAAAACTTTCTCATTGAATATGACATCCTTGCTTCTCACAATTTTATGATTTTCAAAATCCCAAAGCCTATAACCAAATTCATCAATTCCATATCCAACAAATATATATTTATTTGATTTTGCATCAAGCTTGGTTCTATTTTCAGAATCTACATGTGCAAATGCTTTACAACCGAAGGTTTTGAGAAAAGAATAACTCACCTTCTTACCTTTCCATGCTTCCTCTGGAATACTACTAACCCAAAGGATTAGAGGGACCTCTACACTAAATAAACAACAAGTTTATAGTCTTGCCCACATTTTTAAAGGCAGCCCAACATGCACCTCATAGTCTCAGGCACACTCCATTATTGCCTTATTCATGCTCAACCACTCCATTTTCCTCGTGGAGTCCTTTGAACTATTTTTCTACCTAATGGTCACCATTAGAGGAACAATAATATTCAAACTCTCCTTGTTGCACAATACTCACCACCATTATCAGACTGGAGATATTTTAGTTTTAATTGCCTTCATTCTCAACCAAGCTTCCATTTTTTAAAAGTTTCAAATACATCAGATTTCTGCCTAAGGAAATAAATCCATACCTTCCTAGTTGCATCATCAATAAATGTAACATAATATAGAGAGCCACCGAGAGAAGATACCTGAGCTGGTCCCCATACATCCGTATGCACAAGCTCCAATTTCTCATCTTTCTTTTGCTTCCCATCCTTGAGAAAATTTACTCTATTTTGTTTTCCATACACACAACTTTCAATAAATCCATATTAACACATTTTAGACCTGGTAAAATATTATTTGAATGAAGTACTTTCATATCTTTTGCACTTATATGCCCAAGTCTATTATGCCACAGTGCTAATTCAGAGTCCACAACAACTGTATGATCTTCTACCTGCTGAACTGCAGCAACTGTTCCTGAACATTGACCGTTTTTCATAACAATTAAAGTAGAAGGAATAATATGACCTGTACAAAGATATAAAGTGCCTACTTTAACACCTTTTGCTACCACTAAGGAACCCTTTGTGACCTTCCAATTTTTATCACTAAATGTAACAACACAACCTTCATCATCTAGTTGTCCTGCTGAAATTAAATTTATGCTTAACTTTGTAACATGCCTTACCTCATGTAGTAGCCAATGATTCCCATTCTGCAACTTAATCTTGATTCTTCCCTTTCCAACAATCTAACAGGGTTTGTTATCTCCTAAATAAACCAACCCAAAATCCCCTTGGACATAATCAAGAAAATAACTTCTATGGGGGGTAGCATGAAATGAAGCCCCCGAATCTAACACCCAAGAATCGTCAGCATTATCAAGAGAAAGAATCAAAGCATCCTCATCAGATTTATTACTTACCACATTTGCCTTTACTTCCTTTCCTTTTGTCTTTATTTTCCCTCAGACCACAATCTTTCTTTAAATGACCATCCTACTTACCAAAGTACCACAAGAATCCCTCTTGTCTCTAGGATTGGGACCTTCTGTCCTTTGATTTTCCTCGTGACTTCCCATGATTTTTGGAATAGTTTCCTCTCTCCTTTGTTCTGCCCCTACTTTTTGCATTCAAAACACTACCTGATGTGGATGTTCCACCTAAGCTTTTCCTACAAATTTCCTCGCCCAAAATAACACCAACAACATCATCAAATTTCAATGTATTCGAACCAGAAACAAAATTGCTAACAGCGATTACCAAGCTATTCCAACTTTTAGGTAAAGAACACAGAATAAAAAGAGCCCTAAATTCTTCATCAAAGTTTACTTTTACAGAAGTTAATTGACTGGTGACCGTATTAAACTCATTTAAATGATTAGTAACTGACCCACCTTCTACCATTTTCATATTAAATAAACGCTTCATAAGAAATACCT